>CM046534.1:2290000-2505000 GCA_024713555.1 Spirodela polyrhiza
TGATGGATTCATGAAATTATGTCCACTTTTCAGCATATTACTAGCACAATCTGTTTCATCATGATCTAATGTTTCATTTTTCACGTTGGGTAGTAAGACATGAGGCTTCTCAGAATCTCTTCCTTGGTGGACTGTTCTGAGTCAATCTCCACCCATCACATGCTCTATTTTCTTGTTATCTGTGACGACATTTTTCCTCCAATTCTGAGATAATCCGTCTCCGTTTCATTTAAGAAAAAATATTTATGTATCTATTTATTTTTATGGGTGTTGTGATTCTTGTATTGATCGTTGCACGAAAAACTTTAATGATGCATATATTTTAGAATGCCTAGAGACTCAGCACCTTGTGAAATCTCATGAGCGCCATCCCCACCTGCTTTGTAGAACTCTGCTTCCTCATGCAAAGGGGAAGCAGGGCGGGAGAGATTCTGGTAGAACCGAAATCAAGTCGGATACTGGTGCATTAGTTTCATCAATATGGTACTAAATCTGGAAACGACGTTGAAGAGAAATGATTTTGACTTGGAGTTACTCTTTTTAAAATCAAGCAGGGCCCGCGAGGAGGAGGAGCTTCACAGAAGTCCGGGCTGCATCATTGCGGGCTTCTGGTCTTGCGGCAGCTCGGAAAATGACTCCTATGGCTGTTGATGCTGTACGAAGTCCATCTGGCTGCGATAACAAAGTCATCTCGGTTGTTCAGAACTATGCTGGAGTAATTAAAAAAAATTCTGAGATAATCAATGCCAGGGAGTTTTTTTTGGACAGTAGAGTTGATGAACAAAACCTGGACTTTGGGATCGCCATGCAGGACCAACATGCTGAAGAAGCAGCCAATAAAAATATTAGCTTCACGGCAAGGAAACTTAATTTTGAGGAAAAAAGTCCTGGAAAATCTGATGATGGAAATCCACAGTCACTATGTTCACCTTTTCGTGATAACCCTGTTGCAGGTTTAAGTTATATTTACTCGCAAGAGCCAGCTGAACAGTTGCAAGCAGATGCACTGAATGCTATCGATAAGTTCTTGTTCATCAATGATGTGGGACTCTCTCAGGAATTCAATGATGGCAAGAGTGTTGAAGTGAAGAAATCTCCAGTTTCTAGTGCAGCAGGAGCTCATAACCTATTACGAATGAGTGTCCCTCGAAGCCCAGTTGGAAAAAGTGGAATCTTTGACTGGGTTGACAGTCTTGAAGATGAGGGTGGTGGTGACTTCTTTAGGAAGAGAAAAAACCTTCTCTTGGGAAGTAGTGAACATTTGAAGAACTCGCATACCCAATTCTTGAAGAAATCAAGGTTACCCAGAGGTGCATTTGACAAGCTAGGGGACACTGAAGGTAGATGCCCTAATGCAGATTCTAAGAGAATGCGCTTAACCTTTTCAGAGCCTAGGCTGAAGCAAGATATCTCCATCAGTTACAACTCACTAGATTCTTCAGTGAAAACATCAAGGGCCCTATTGGCGCAGATTGCAGGGAAGTTGAACACAGAATCACCTACAATGAACCAACCAAATGAAACATCTGCTAAAAGAAGGGAGGAAGATACCTATGATATTGGACCCAATACTCAAGTTGCAGCTGAAGCCATGGAAGCTCTAGTTTGCGGCCATTTTTCTGAACATGTAGACAGAGCAGACAACGTGGCAGATCATGTGATGTCTCCGGTTTATGCCCCTGTCAATAAGAGAGGGCCCTCTTCTAATCTTGGGGGAAGTATAAGGAGATCGATGAGAATAAAGATGCTGCACGCAGATGCAAACTCGCCTGGCAAGAGTTCAAAGGAAAAGGAATCCTTGAGGAGAGATCTTAGAAAAAGTGCAAGAATGAAGCATGGACATGAAATCTCAGAGAAAAAGACTCGTAAATCATTCAGGACAGAGACAGCGCAGAGGAAAGGAAAATTGCCCTCACCTTTGGAAACAGAACAAGTTTATAAAGCAGTGGCCAAGAGCGGTACTGAGAGGGTGGGCGAATCTCTTGGCTCACTGCCCGTTGATGATCAGACATGTCCTAGCAATGAATGTGTTCTGAGGGTGAATAGCCTGAGTGTGACACCTGTTGCACATCGAACCAGGAGTTCCAAAGCAAATACTGCATTGAGGCATGGAAAGCGGTCTGTAGATTATGAGACGTCTGAAAAAGGTCTAATGGTGGCCAATCCTTCTGCTCTTAAGGGAAAACGTAGTAGAATCATTGTAAGTCAACCTGAAACAAGAGAAGCTTCAAAGGAAGTCAAAGTACATGTCGGAAACTCCTCTGGTGAATTTCATGTGGAAGAAAGCAGTGTGCTCCCAGAGAAGCCATGCACGACCAACACCTTATTGGAAGAGACGTCGGTTGATAAAACACTGAGAACAACTCATGAGAACATCTCTAGACACACTGACGAGTTTGTCAACTTCAAAGGTCCACCTTCGTCGAGGCATGGTTCTACGGCGGCTTCAGAAATTGCTGACATAAGCCCGAAAATTGTGGAGAACCAATCAAAGGATACGGAGAAAGGGGTTTCACCATCATCTGGTGTCCGGTCAAGGTCGTTCTCAGAGTCACATCATGGCACCTCAGAGGGAGAATCCGTTCGAAGCTTGAAAGGCGATATTTCGATAGAATGTGATTCCTCTCATGGCACCTGTTCAGCTTCTGTTGTGCATGAGAAGGCGCATATTGAAGAAGTTAAAGCTGAAATTTCAGTATCCTTTGGTTGTGCCAATTCGAAGCAGGGTGCACCTGCAATATCGAACGATCAAGATGCACTAGAGAAAGGCGGTCAAGAGAGAGTTCAGCCACTAGATTCAACGTCCACATTGCCAACTAGTAAATTAAGCACACTATCACCTGTTTGTACTAGTGTAGATTCTCTGAGAGCAACATGTAAGAGGCGATCATCAAGATCGTTGGTTGCCAGAGAGCTGATCAGACTGCAGGATATGCAAGCCTCCCCAGATATTGACTTTAAAGAGGTGCGAAGAAGGAGAGATATTGCAAGCATTCGTGTTTGTCTCAGCCATCACTTGGATGATGACATAATTAAGCAACAGAAGAAGGTATTCTTTCTTTCTATGATTAATTTTCACTACCAGCGGTGCCATATGCCTCATATTTATGGAAATAAACCTACGCTTGGTGAAGGTGAAGTTAAGCTTGGAGATAGAACAACGCCTTCTGTGTGTATCCTCGATTGATGCGGCCTCAGATGCTTCAATCGTTGATTTTAGTATTGAGCGAAAGGTTACACCTATAGATATTGCAATTGCAGGTCAATCCTAGTCTAAATTAGTAGTACTAATGGGTGGCATAGGGGAAGAAGCACTACACTTAGAAATCAACAACGCAAAAACTTTGTTATAAATGACCCCTTTTACTTATCGGTATCGAACTTAATTCTTGCCAATGAATTGATTGTTGTAACTCCGAAATATAGAGTTCGGTAAATATTTTCTTACATAGAGTCTATTCCTTTCTTGGCAGATTTTGGCGCGTTTGGGTGCCTCCATAGTCGGTTGCGTTTCAGAGGCGACACATTTTGTAGCAGATAAGTTTGCGCGTACAAGAAATATGCTGGAAGCAATCGCTCTGGGTAAACCAGTGGTGTCTCATCAGTGGCTGGAAAGCTGTGGGCAAGCATGCTGCTTCATTGATGAGAAAAATTATATATTGAGGGACGTGAAGAAGGAGAAAGAGATTGGTTTTAACATGCTAGATTCCTTGTCTCGTGCACGCCAGACACCACTTCTTCAGGTTTTCTCCGTTCCATCCAGTTCTATTTTCCAGATGATAGTTTAATATGCCAATATTATCTTTCCTCACAAACATATGGAATTAACTATTTAGGGTAAACGAGTGTTCATCACACCTAATGTCAAACCCGGTAGGGAACTCGTCGCCGACTTGGTTAGGGCAGCTCAAGGCCAGGTATGTATCATCGTTGTGGTTCTTCTGTTGCTCAGCATTAAGTCTGCCAGCAGTTTCATCCTTATGTCTGGCTTTTGAGTGATTGATTGCTTGTTTTTAATTGCTTGGCTTCATTTAGATGATACTTTCTCATGGGATATTCGCGAGTAAAAATTGCATGGGTTTGTGGGGTCATAGATATTACATCTTCTGTCAGGTGGTCCTGATTGAGCAAGCCTCTTGTGTGGCAGGATTTCGAAGATACACACGCATGTATGGATGTATGTACGAAAACCATAAGAATCAGAGTCAGATCCTTGGAGCTGTTAATAAGATTAATTACTTATGAAATGGCTATTTTAAAAACTATAGATTGTAAATATTTTATGATGATAATGATGATGTCGCGATGAATTGTTGTAAAACTTACATGGTGGAGAAAGGTCTAGGACAACCGCCTCAAGATTTATTCACCTCTATGGCCCATTATATAGGGGGGTAACCCTAGACACCTTTCCCAAAATGCCCTCAGCCTTTTACAATATTTCCCTACAACTCAGAACTTCTAGCATGATTCAACTAGAGATCAGGCGAGTCTGCTTGCCCAGTTATCATGTGCGAGAAGGTTTTTTCCGCCACCTCATATATCCTCTTCACTGCAGCTGTTACCTCCTTCAAGCCCCTCGGTATCCCCTTTGTCATCCTCTGTCCCAAACAGTCGAGAGAATTCAACGGAAAGAAAGGAACTCTCCAGTTGATCAGCTGAATGTGAGACGGGATATAATTCATATTTCTTGAAGCTTGGTTGAATTTCAACGGGTGCTATAATTAAAGCATGGTTTGTGAAGGGTAACAAGGAGGTGATCCATAGATTCCCAAACTCGTTTTTTTATGCTGCCGTTCAAATAAAATACCAAGATGGTAATTGGATGCAATGGGATTTGCACACGAATGCATGCATCAGCAGGATATTTTTCAATTATTTTCCTCATGAGCTGCGGGATGTTCATAATTCACAGTTCACACACAGACGCTGTGTATTGTATATAATATGTGAAGCTCTGTTAGTATGACTTGCAGCCCTCTGAGTTAGCAGGATATTGTTTAGTGTTTTCTTTTATGGGCTGCGATCTTCAAAATAGAGAGCACTCATATCAAATATTTGGATAATATATGTATATAATAAATATGGCAAAGCTCAGTTGGTGTTGTGAGTTTCAGCCACTGGAGAGGATTGGACGATCTGCAATCAAGGATGGCAAGGTGCCCGATGATCTTCTGGTCATTTCCTGTGAGGAGGATCTCGCAGTCTGCACACCTCTCCTGGAGACAGGTGAGAATAATCCCTGGTCAACCCACAAGGTTCTCGCAGGGGACTGACTGATGGTGGGGCTTGGGTTCTCAGGGACGGAGGTCTTCAGCTCCGAGCTCCTGCTGAACGGGATCGTCGTTCAGAGGCTCGACCATGAGAGGTAGGCTCCAGTGGACGGTTTCCTCTTCTGGCAAAGAACTCGATGAATATTAATATTATTTCCTTCTCCGTTGGTTCAGAATTCCGTCAGTTTATTATTTCACCTTCACCCATAGAACTCGATGAATATTAATATTATTTCTTTCCGTTGGTTGAGAATTCCGTCAGTTTATTATTTCATCTTCTCCCATAGGACTCGATGAATATTAATATTATTTCCTTCTCCGTTGGTTTAGAACTCCATCGGTTTATTATTTCATCTTCAGCCTTATAACTCGATAAATATTAATATTATTTCCTTCTCCGTTGGTTTAGAACTCCATCGGTTTATTATTTCATCTTCAGCCTTATAACTGGATAAATATTAATATTATTTCCTTCTCCGTTGGTTTAGAACTCCATCGGTTTAATATGCTCGTACGTATTATGATGCATGTACAGGCATCGGATATTCTCGGATCGCATCAAGAGGACCCGCTCGACGATCTGGTTCAGAGCGAGCAGCAGCGGCCGGTTCCTGCCCGTGGGGAAGTGCAGGTAGTGGGGGAGGGAGGATGGCTCCAAGTCTGTAGATTCTCTGGCTTTCTTCACGACGGAGGTGGAATCTGCCATGCACTTTGTACAGCGAGCGGCTGATAGATTCTTCTGCTCGAAGTGTTTTCTGGCCCATTATCTATATTTGTGTATATATATATATATATATATATATATATATTTGTATGCAATACTTTGATGTTGACGATGTGCTCTTTGTTGATATATAGTAATAATTATTGGTTCTTGATGGGATACGTTCTTGGCGGTTGATAGATTCCTCTGCTCGGAGTTTTTTTTTCTGGCACATTATATATATATATATATATATATTTGTATGCAATACTATGATGTTGACGATGTGCTCTTTGTTGATGTATAGTAATAATTATTGCTTATTGATGGGATATGTTCTTGATGATTCATCCCCCTCTTCCGGGCCCCTAAAAGCTTTCTACTATTCTGGATGGAATTCTATGAACATGAAGAACACATTTTTCACCAAGGGAGAGAAAAATTGAGAGAGAGAGAGAGGGGTGTTTTGCTTTAGGGTTTATGGGTCATGATTGACTGATCACTGCCAAGCTGTATGATCAAGTAATGGTATTGATTTAGATGTGTGGGCACTACTTATTTGGGAAGGGTTCTCATTGGGTTATCTTCGAGTGTTTTATTTAATGAAAGTCAACGCAAGACGCCACTCTATCTTTCACCACCATGAAATCCTTCTAGAAATTTTGTTTCTCCAATGAGAAGAAAAGCACATCAGATCAAGCAAAATATGCTGATTCTCGCCGCCCCAAATTATTGAAAACAAGATTTCCCAGATGATTCCCCATAAACCTTCAACTCTCTCTCTCTCTCTCTCTCTCTCTCTCTCTAGACATTATTAGAGACCAGGCCATCTGAAGGAACGAGAACTAGAACAAAAAAAAAAAGGAAACAAAGAAGAAAGGTAAAGATCAGTGAAGAGAAGCTCTAAAATGTCAACACCTGTCAGTCTGAGGAATATTTCTGTTCAGAGTGTCGACTGAAAGAGTCACATTCTACAAAAGGAAGCCAGTTCTGCTTTCAAGCCCAGAAATCTCCAAATCACCGGCGGCAGCGTCCCCCTGAGTCCATGGCCCAGAGCTCTCTTCACACATCTACACTGATAATACCCCAGCCTGGTCATGATCCGACCCAGATCGCCGGTCAACTCTGTCCCCGAGAACTGGCAGCCAAAAGCACCTCTTTATAGAAAAAGAATCGCAACTTAACTAGCATGAGTTACTTATAATGTCAATCAGAAACTGTGGCAGTCTACTGAGCCTGACCCACATCATGGGCACCATCTGAATCCTAAAAAAAAAAGAAAAAAAAAAGAGTTTGGGGCCCATCGTTCATGATCTGTTTGGGGTTTCAAGGATGGTCCATGAAGGGCAGGAAATATGAAAGATATGAGAGAGAGAGAGAGAGAGAGAGAGAGAGAGAGAGGAGGCGTACCTCGAAGCAAGCCTTGTGAGCTAGTGGTTTGACTCCAATGGCTGGGAGTAGATATGGTGGCCACCGTCCTGTGGGGCACTGGAGGGAGGAGGAGGAGGCCCATCTTGAGCAGGCCTCTGCAGCCCTGATGGAGAGGAGGCACTGAAAGCATCGTACCCACCGCCGCCTCCGCCTCCTGGGTTGCCCTGATATGTTGCAGGGTTGAACCCTGGAATTGGTGCAGATGAACCGCCGGAGGAGACTGGAGCCCTCGGAGGCCCGTTCATTGGCATTGGTCCGGAGGGCGGACCAGGTGGACCTGGATACTGCATTCCTGGCATACCCCCATACCCTGCAGCAGGGGGAGAGAGAGAGAGAGAGAGAGAGAGAGAGAGGGTCACCGAAGTTGTTAGATAGAGAGTTGCTTTTAAGAGTATGTTGACGCGAATCAAGAAGAGGGAGTGAAGAATGGAAACACGAGATAAGAATTTTAGATGATTAAAAGGAAAAATAAAACTGATCTGGAAGATAGAAGGCGAGGGTTCTGAATTAGAAAAATCAAATCATTTGAGAAAATTTAATACAAACGTCAATAAATTCTCGAAAGGGTGAGTCAACGGGCAACCAGTCCAAAGTTTCTCCTTGCTCCCCGGGTTGACCACAAAGAAGATGAACAGTCGTATCCAGAAATCAGACCAATTGAAAAATCCCCCACTGCAATACCTTCGCCAGAATGAGGCTTCCATAGCCGGAGCCTTCTCACATCCATTTGAAACTGATGAGACAATAAGCAAGATTCAATTGAGAAACTGCCCCCTTGCCCCCCAATTTCTTTCAGATCACTCTACAAGTCCAATTTGCAACATCTAGGCTGTTGGATCTCGTCGCCCCTGGTGTTCCTCCGGCACATTGGCCTTCATTCTCTTCACCCCTTCTAAAAATAGAAAAATGCGTAATGATGGCGTCCTGATCTCGCGTTACTCTGGAGACAAGCTGTCATTATTCATTACGTGCTAGCAGTTCCCCAGAGTCTAGATTTTTCCCATTCAGGTATTCAAAGCTATGCCAAACATAGGTTGCAGAATATTCTTCATACTTTTGGTGTATTAATGACGTCACTAGGCTGGAAATGATGCAAACAAAGTCCAGAGGGATTAAGCACTCAATAGAATAGAAGGTCCCATCTAATTGTGGGCTGAAATGAAGCACAAAATGAGGGGAAGATCTTGGTTGCCAGCCACAAAAATATGACTGTTGAACCAACGAATGAACTTGCTTGCATCAAGGGTCAATGCCTTGGGCCGATTACACAGATCATTTTGAGGATGCCATGACGTTGTAACCTAGACGACCAGCTGTGGTGGGGGTCGTGGTCGCCAATCTTGTTGATCGGATACAGACAGACATCAACATGTAAGAGGCCTTTCGTAAGGCCAATCGAATTAAAAAAATACCTCAAAAAGCATCCAATGGTTGTCATGTCACTCCTCATACTCTGAGCTTCCCCCTAAGCTTGCAGTCTCAGCCCATCTTTTTACAGAGTCACCGCTAACAAACGAAAAGCAACTGTAGGAATCTAATTCCTAGATTGATGCTGATAGAGTTTGAATGTAGCCATAGTCGTGTTAAGGGCCATTACTTGTCTAGATGTCCTAAAGAGCACGGAGGATGATCCTTCAAACTCGGAGAATGATCCAAATGAAGGTGCTGATTATAAGCACACTAATCCATTTTGCACTTATTTATGTGGTGGAAATAAGTGTAATTTGTCTATATATTAAATAAATTAGTTTTCAGCAGGTACATTTAGAAAAAGCCTTTGAAATATGAACTTGAAGCAACATTCATATCCTCAACCATTTATGATTGCACAGCTCAATCGTAGCCCTCACCAATCACTTGGTGTTGCTGGGTTTCTATTCAGCTAAGTAATTACTTTGATCATGAGGGGTGGAGTGTTCTGCATATGGATACACGTATATTGCGGAGTCATCTTTAGACCGAAAGCATGGATATTAATCGCTACGAGCCAACCATCACTTGACATGTTTAGAGAAAGAAACGTCTAATAATGCTTTGAGCCCATAAATCCTCTAAAGAAACACTATGGGCCAAGTGAAGCAACTTACTTCACTTGGTTTGGTAGAAAGGTTGCTTGAAGAGGTGAGGAAGACGATTCCAGTAATGTAGGCATTTCTAGCTAAAGGACCCTCCCATCTCAGCCCACAAGTTAATGGAAAAGCCTTCTCTTCTCCCATAGGTCAGAGAGAGGCTGGAGGTATATCCTTTGAGGGGTTTCCAAGTAAGTTTTCCCACATCGCGGATGCACATAATACAACCCACCATTGAGCTTGTACCGTGTTCAATTTTCGGACAAATTTTGCTGCATATTGTAATGATAAAGGGTTTGTGTAAGTATATTTTTTGCCACTATTACATCATTCACCTTATAATGCTCTACAAGGTGAATTGGAGTGATGCTGCATTGAGTTAGTTGGTAAATGATTGGCAAAGTGGGACCTACTTTACCGAGCTGAATCAGTTGACCTCTCAAGAAGAGCCCTTCACAGGACATTGATTGCCTCGCCAAAATAATGATCTGATTCCCAATATTTGATTCCTGCTCTCCTGACCAGGTTTAGAATTTTTTCTAACACATTCGGGATTCGCATATTGACATAAAGATAATAACTGAACTATTTATTGAGAATTAGAAGTATTTTCCAGGTTTACACCGAAGGTATCAAAAATTCAATGAAGGAGACCAGGTAATGATGTATGTACTAGCAACACTTTCCAAAAGTTTCCTTCTCGAGACAGTAGACCCTTCTGCATAACGAGAACTTCACGTATATGCGGATTGTCGCAGGTAAGAACAAAAGTGTTGAAAAATGTGAAAGACATATATGCATCGATGCACATTTTAGCCTCTTATGCAGAGTACACGAGAAAATTCAATACATTCACTAGGCAGGAAGCATGAAACTGAAGAAAATAGCAATCAGGAAAAAATTTCATAAAGACAATGAATATAATAACATCAGCTATTGCCATGATATCAAAAAAAAACTGTAGAAAGTTCATATCAAAACATCCCACGCGAGTATAGCAGTTCTTTCAAGGGACTAGCGAACAAAATGTGATGGTTGTTGGTCATTTGGTCAATGGAAGCCACAAAATGTATATGAGAAGGAGAAACTCTATCAATCAGCAGTATTTGACTGCAGAAAAGACCATCTGCACCACTAAACAGTAGTCTTTTGAATCACGTTCATTCATTAATGCCTATATCTCGCTAAATCCTTCCTCAATTGTCTACATGTAGAAAACAACCAAGGTTCCTGAAGTTACTGTAAGCATTCACATTTAAAGGCGAAAAAATAGAGCCAAAGGAATTAATTCATATTTTTCCATCATGGAAGCCATTCCCTACATCTAACCCACGGTTTTTTTTATAAGAAATTCAAAACCACAAATTTTTATCATACTGGATGAAACTATTGCTAGCAACCCAAAAAAAAATTCCACTTTCTGAATGAAATATTACGTAATCTTCTCAAATCTTCTTTTCATTAAAAAACGTATCTCTATGAGTATATAAATGGATATTCATATGCCAAAGATATATCTTCTTTAACACCTACCTGGTGCTCCAGGCATGGGGCGTGGCAAAACAGGAGGCCGCATTAATGGGAGAGGAGGCTGCGATCCTCCAGGCATTGGCAATACCGGTGTTGGTAGGACAGGAAGACGAGGCCGCTGAGCATTTGGTGGGAGAGAAGCCAAATATGTTGCGCCAACTTGATATGCCGCCTGTCCAAGATGCTCTTTGATCCTTTGATCAATAAGACTTTGCGTCTGCTGCTCTTCAAATTGCTGATAGTATTGACGTACGTTTGCCTGAGTGACATCATAGCACCAGTCAGCATATATTAGACAATAAGTGAAGAGAAATCAAATTTTAATAAGAAAATACTAATTAAATACCTTGTGTTTATACCCAGCATTATGTTGCTTCCTCACAGATGGCTGAAAAGGTTGCAGAAAAAAATGAGCTTTTAAAGTAAAAAACGTCAACTAACGTTCGTTTCTTACTTTGAAACTTTAAAAATTAACTTTGAACATGAATTTTACTGGAAGTTAATATGCCTGAGTCCTTTTGTGATGGAACTCAAGTATAAAGAACAATTTCACTATCAGTAATCTATCGTTGTCGCATCGACAATAGATAATGCACAAGTAGCTAGGACAGCTCTTGTCTCATACTTTCGAAAGGTATAAGCAGGAAAATGCGGAAGTTCTCTGTTGACATTTGGACGTCGACGGCAAACGCACAATTAATTATGTATGTATGAAAGGTTAAAGGCACTGCCCCACAGACAATCACAGACTCGGCCGATCTCGGACCACATACACAACCTCAAAGGATTCACGAGCATACCATCTAACTGAAATCATTAGGCTTGAAGCCTATCTGGATATCCTTCCCGCTAAGATGGCCGACAAAGCAGAAGAGAGAAGAAGCAGTTCGGATGAAACGAAACACTAAAAATGTAACCCCACACTCATTCAGGAGGGGTGGGGTCTCTGCATAGAGGGCGAGGCATTCAACTCACCGAATCATGCGTCAGGTAAGTATCACAATAGTCGCAGTAGTACCTGTGAAGGCAGATTGGAAAAAAAAAAAAAAGAATCAGATACCTTAATCACCACACAAAATCATCTGAAAAGAATATTACGAGCAAGGAGAAGGTGGCTGAGAGTGCCATACCGAGGCATGGTTCCCCAATTGCAGTCTTCTCCAGAGATTGCGACAGCTGCTAGAAGGTAAACCTTAAGAGTGAGATCAATATCGAAGAAAGCGGGGAAATCAATCCTAGATCAGAATATCACCGGCGGCAGGAGGATAAACAGAGATGTAGAGCCCCGTAAGCCGGCGACGCAACCGACTTACTGCTCGGAATCTTGGCCGGGGGCGACCGATCGACTCCTCCGGCGAGGTGCTCCGTCAACCAGAGAGAGAGAGAGAGAGAGAGAGCGAACAAGGGTTTTTCGGCGCTCGTTTGCAAATAAAACCCATAATATATTGGCGTCAACGGGCCCGGGCCCAGTCATATATGGCCCATATCAAATACGGCCCAAGCCCGGATAAATCAGAGAGACAGACAGACAGACAGACAGACAGACAGAGAAGAAGAAGAAGAGAGAGAGAGAGAGAGAGAGAGGGAGAGAGACAGACAGACAGAGAGGGGTAGAGAGAGAGAGAGAGAGGGAGAGAGACAGACAGAGAGGGGTAGAGAGAGAGAGACAGACAGACAGACAGACAGAGACAGAGACAGAGACAGAGACAGGAAGAGAGGGAGAGACGGACGAACAGGGAGAGAGATAGACAGAGAGGGAGAAGAAGAGAGAGATAGAGAGAGAGAGAGAGTTGAAGGCCCTAGAGGTTCTCTCGGTCAGCGGAAGCGGCATGAGGGCGGGGTGGGGGTGTGGGGCCGGGAGTCCAGCCTGGGGCCCCGATAAGACATTCCGCGTGGCATTCAGTCGTTACTACGTGGCAATTCGATCTCCGACGTGGAATAGTGGTCCCACATTCCATCTAACACGTGGCAACTTCATTTTCCGGGCCGAAAACCGTCCGGCCCGGCCCGCCGAGGCACGTCTTTTCCCCGTTATGCGGGAAGGACCTTGCTGCGAAATATATATCCGAAAATGGTAAAGGATAAATTTTTACATTGAATTTAATTTAAATAAAACCCAACTCGTTATTATCCTTCAACCAACCCCATCCCGATCCCTTCGCGTTGACTTCCAGTCAAATATCGGTGTTGACTTCACAGTCCTTGATGTCGCATTTGACTTGGTCGCTGTACCCGTTGGCGGCGTCGTAGTACCTGTCCCACAGCATGACGCCGCCGTACTTGGGGTAGCCACTGACGAAGGGGAGAACCTGCGCGGTGAAGTTCTCCGGCGGCACGTACCCGCCGCCGACGGCGGCGTCCTCCGAGGCGGGGAGGCCGACGAACAGCGCCGCCGCCTTGGCCTTGGCGTTCCACCTCTCCCACGAGAGCTTCATGGGGAGGAGATTCTCCGGCGAGTACTGGCAGGCGGCGCCGCCGTAGAAGCGGACCCAGACGACGTCGAAGAGGCCGGCGGCGATGGCGCGCTTCAGAGTCCTGTCCGGGAAGTCGCAGCCGGCGGCGGCGGTGAGGAGGACCTTACGGCCTTCCCCGCTGTAGTTGGCGAGGGCCTCGGCGAGGTCCTCCCAGTGGAGGCGGTCCTTCTTTGTGGCGCCGCGGCCGGCGACGGAGAAGTCGACGCCGTCGAGGACGGCGCCGCCGAGGGGCCGGGAGAAGGCCTTCCCGGAGAGGAAGCTTTTGTACAGGTACTCCGCCACCTGCCGAGCGTCCTCAGTGGAGTCGAGCGAGTTGCTGGCGGCGCCGCTGCCGCCGAGGGAGAGGAGAACCTTGACGCCGAGCTTCTGGCAGATGCGGATATCGCGGGAGAGGGCGGCGCAACCGCCGTGGGAGGCGTTGCAGTGGCCGGAGAGGTCGAGCACAGGCGAGCGGCCGCCGCCGAAGGCGGTGAGGAAGGCGATGTTGACGTAGTCGTAGTTGCCGGTGCGGCAGGCCTTGGAGAGCCTCCCCTCGTCGGGGTTCTGCCCCCAGTACACGGCTATAGCGCCACCGCCGCTTTTTCCGGCGGAGCTGATGGCGACCAGGTTTAGGAGCAGGGAAAGACACAGGAAGAGGGAGCCGAGCTTGAAAAAGGCCATGGCTGGGGGTGGGAGAGGGTGGTGCAACCAGAGAGAGTGTCAGGCTCTCGGTTTTCTAATGGAGAGGTCTCAGGGCCATAGATGTATATATAGAGGGAAGCAGATAGAAGGTCTACACTGCGAGAGTGAGACATACCCGGATGATTTATGCATGGAAAATATTCATAAAGCAATCAATTTTGTGGTATACAACGTTTAACTTGGAAAAGGGTATCCGTCAAATGTATTTTTTTTCGAAACAATTAAGCTAATAATGTGAACGGCATTTTCTTGCCTGCAAATTCGATGCTAAATGTGTTGATGCTAAATGGGTCATTTGGCAAGACCCTGTTGAGTCTAGATAAGCTCATCACGAGAGAGAGAGAGAGAGAGAGAGAGAGAGATGGAGAGAGAGGGAGGAAGGGAGAGAGAGAGAGGAAAGGTGAGAGGGAGAGAGAGAGAGGGAAGGGGAGAGAGAGAGAGAGAGAGAGATGATTAATATATGGAGTGATTATTAAACAATCACATGGCACGATATGTGGACTTCAAAATTTTAAAACTCAAAGAGAGAATGAGGTTATTCATCGCATCATTACCTTCGTTGTACGGGCTTATTCTTTTATTATTTGCTTATTTGCACATGTCATTTGCCTCACATGGGCTTCATTTGTTTTTATCTCTTTCAATTTTTCTCTAATGACAACAACAGTACAAAGAGATTGATGGGTCAGTTCTTGTCGTCTCTAAATATGTTACATCTGAAACGCATTGGAGATGATTCTTGAATGGAAAGTCACAACTAAGATGATACCATAATGGGTGACTTTGAGGAGATATGTTCAAATAAATGATCATCCACATTTCCTATAAACGTAAGAAAAAACTAAACACATGGGAAAAGACCCTCGTATTTTGATGAAGGCCATCACTTGGAGTGGTCATGTAGAAACTAATGTTGGTCAGTATGAGGAACTCTCACATCTAATACGTTTTAGTTGGTGCAGTTTTCATTGACTTGGGCCTAAAAGGCAAGTTATGACAATCAATTTCATAGGCCTATATAGATATGTTGGCCATAATTTGGATTAAGTCCAAGCTTCATTTTTTACCAGCTTAAAAGCCTAATGTTTGTTTTCCTTATTGTGTGGTTATCCTACAATTACACATGTCGTGGCTCCTCTTTTCAGTCCACCCCTCTCCCGCACCCACAAAAAAAATATTCAAGGCTTCGAACATGGTTACCATCCATTTGTTTGAACTTTTTCAACTTACATTCATATGTTTATAAAAGGAGATTGAGCATGTGAAGGACTTGAAAGACCTAGGTTCGGCCCACTAACATCCTTAGTGATTTATGCATATTGGTTGAAATGATGCCATCCCTCACCTTTTACAAATGGCTATTATTTATGAATAAATATAGTGATGCCCTTGAAAAGAGACGATAATTCCATTAACTCTCAAGTGAGGTGGTAAATGAATAAAACCATAATTTTTTACTAATCTTGAAGATGATATTACTTACAAAGATGCCCATTTATTGGAATTATGATCAACAAGAGAAAAACCTAAAGTTGCCTATAGAATTTTCTTGATTAATTTAAATTTTAGAGGTATATTAATTTTTGGTTCTACAGCTTGACCAAGTTTGGAAATGTGAGAGAGAAATGAAAACAAGGGAGAAGAAATTAGAGTATTTTTCCATTATTTTTTACTGTTTTATTATTTATAATGCCCTTTTTATAAATTTGGTACCATGGATTTGACATAAACTATGATCGATGATAAATGTGGTGGTGAATTTAAAACATGACATTGAAGTTCTGTTAAAGATTGACACTTTATTTCTAATCTAAATGTTACAAGCAGCTAAAAATAAAAAAAATACATTGCTTCAATGGCCATTTTTTTATTTACAGGAATATATATGCTTAATGAGTTTGAAGATAACCAATGTTGTTATTGTCTTTGGAGGAAGTGTTCCTATTCAATTTATTTTTTACTTTTTTGAACATCATTTTACCTATACATTTATATTAATTAATCAACATTTGATAATTCAATATCTCACCCCATAATTATCATGGGTTACGTACTTTTTGATTTATGGCTTATCATCATCCTTCTTATGTATAATGTAGACCTTCAGAAAATATTGAGGAGATGACAATTTTGGACGCATTTGCATGAATGGGAGGGGATACAAAAGCAAACGAGTCGTCACATAATATCAAGAAGTATTACTAATTTTAAAATGCTATTTTTTTCTGAAACATACAAAAATTATGCATATGCTAGAATTATGGAGAAATCATTATTAGTGGTTATAATTGAATGATTGATAACTTAAATTTAATGATAAATAAATAATAAGTATTGTGCATATGAATCTTGCTTTTGAAATGTAAGCAAAGAAATAAATATTTTACTCACCAAACTCATTGTACAAATGAAGGCAACAAAGTAATAATAACTGATTTGTGCAAGTTATAGGATAAAGATGCATAAAAGTAAGCCATAGTAGTGTAGATTATAACCTTGGATACAAGTTTTAGCTTAGAAAATATGATAAAAATATGAAGCAAAAACTAATGTCTTTTGATGTTGAAAAATAATAAAAAAATTAAAATGATTATATGTATGCTATTATTGGATTATTTGTTGGATGAAGGTTAAAATTATTAGGTATAATCCATTTGTTGTTTAATTATTTTTTTCAAGTATAAAGCAGTAAAGAAACTCATCAAGGAACTGATACAAAAGAACAAAGTTGTAATTGAAACAAAAATAAAGGTACTGAAAAAATTGACTCAAGCCATGAGTGATCAACTCAAGGGAGTCAACTTGGCAAGTCAAAATATTTATCACCAAGTCAAAGTTGTGAAGAGAGGAATTCATCATAAGAAACTTGGTTTATCAAGCTATGAGTTGATCTAGAAATTGGCAAATCAAATCACATCAGAGAGAGATGAAGATTTTATTTTAGTTTTGTTGATCATTATGTTGACCCGAGTTAGGTAACCCATTTTGTATCAACCCTAAGGCAACCAAGTTAGTATAGGTTAAAGAAAATCACGAAAAACTCAATAAAAGCACAGAATTTTTAAAATAACTAATTCTCCTCCCCCTCTTGACACCCTATCTGGTTTTTCATAGGACCATTAACTAGTGCTATATCTCACCTTAGAATATTTAAATATCTTTTATTTATATATGGTGCGTACTCTAAGAATCTTTTTTTACCAAGTGACATTCTACTAGAAGACTTGTCTTATGTGATACCTCAAACTATCCTTATTCGAGAGGTTAAAATAAAAATCTTCATTCAAACAAATCTTAATTTTAAGAGGATGAGCATTGGATTACCTCTGATGATCATAGTTTATAAAGATCCATAAGTTTATCTACAGTCAATTTTCTTTGGTCTTTCTATGGAGAAAAATAAAGTAGAAAAGAAGAAAAAAACTATGGTCATTAATATAAATGAATAAAAGAATTTGGAGACTAGCTTCAAAGGAGGCATTGCTCTACTCTCTAGAAAATATAAAAAATTTATAAGAATTCTACCTATGCTGCAGTTGTTTCTCCAATCGTAGGTTTCATTACTTTTCTTCCATTTTGTCCTCTCACCTATCAAAGGATAGCGAATGATCAATTCACCATTGAGAGCATTAACCCTAATTATATTGTTATAACATGGGCAGATCAAACTAAAAAAGAGAAATGACAAATTTGAGGATCAGCCCAAAAACTAACATAAATAAAAAGTTATATTTTAAATGTAATCAATTATGACACTTCTGACCAAATTGTTCAAGACTCAAAAAAAAAGATTCATGTCAAGGAAGGAAGGGGATCATTGATGCTTGGAGAAACAAGGAATACAACTCAAATGAAGAAGACACATTTCTTGGTAACAACATAAATTAGTATTATCCCTCTTCATATAACTATAAATTAAGTGGAGAAAAAATAATCAAAGTGTTTGATGAATTTTTCTTTTCATATAGAAACTCTAAAAATGATTTTAGAAATAGAAAATTATGTTATTACGTCAAAATATGAGTTATGTAATTTTAAATCAAAAAGATGCTAAATTAAAACATGTATGTGAACATTACATGAGAAAAAATATGATTTTTCAATTCAACTTCTTTGTTTGAATGTTCATTCATTAAAATTTGTGGAAGTTGAGATAAACTAAATTAGTGAACATTAATTATAGCTAATATATAATATGGTCAGTTCTTGAAATCCTTTGAAGTCAACATCTTCTGAAATGACAACTAGAAAAAAAAAAAGATCCAGCTAAAGTTCAACTAGTTTAGATGACATCTTTCACAATGGATACTTACCCATGTAAATATATAAACAACTTAATTACCCGTGACATGTTTGTTACTTCCTCAAATATAAACAGATAAAGAAAAATAAATGTATGTATATATTTTAGGTTTAGAAGCTCAAGCTCAGATAGGTGATTTATTCACCATTAAGATCAGCCTTGAAAGCTCATCAATGACACCTTCTATCAATATTGGAGGGGTTCTAGAATAGTTATCTTCTCTCCGATTTTTCTGAACAAGCCTCTTGTTGAACAAAATTTGACTTGATGAGAGTGCACACTAGGCATCTCTCTAGAAGTCAACTTACAACAAGTCAAAGGCAATCCGTCAGAATATCCAAGAAAAGGCTTGAATAGTAGTAGAGTGGGTCTGATATTAGACTGAAATCCTTACAAAGTCTCAAGGCACCAATTATTTGACTGTACCATACCAAATAAATACTGGGACAAATTCCGTAGATCTTCATGCCCATCATATTCCTCATTCAGCAAACCACCATATAACATGATCTATGCGTCAACGGGCCGACCACATGGAAGAGAAGTCGTCTGAGGCGCCGGTCGCCGGCGGCGCTCCTCCGTCCGCCGCCTCTGGCCGGAGGCCATGAGAATCCCCCGGCGGAGATGGGGTCACGCCGCGCCGCCGTCCCCATCCTCCGCCTGCTGCGGTCTCCCTCGGCCACCCCCGGCCAGCTCAAGCAAGTCCACGCCCGTCTCCTCACCGGCGACCCGCCGCCGCACTCCTCCCTCTTCCTCTACAACTCCCTGCTCGCCTACGCCTCCTCTCCGGGCCCCTGCGATAGTTTCTCCCTCTTCGCCACCCCGAGGGCCCGCTTCTGCCGCCCCAACAGCTCCACCCTGCAGTTTCTCCTCAAGGCCGCCGCCAAAGGGAGGTCTCTGGTTCAGGCCTCCCAGCTCCATGGCCTCTCCTTCAAGCTCGGTATCCTTTCCTCCGACACTTCCCTTCAGAACGGCCTCCTCAGCTGCTACTGCCTCTGCGAGAGGATAGATGACGCACGCCACTTGTTCAATCAAATGATCCAAAGGGACACTATCTCCTTCAACACCATGATTCATGGGTACTCTGCGTCAGGAGACATGGAGAAGGCGGAGGAGATCTTCGCGGTGGCTCCTGACCGGAATCCGGCGACCTGGACGGCGATGCTCGCCGGGTTCTCCGCCGCCGGCGAGATCTCGGTGGCGAGGAAGTTATTCGACGAGATGCCCCAGAAGGATCTGATCGCGTGGAACGCCATGATATCGGGCTACGTGCAGAATCAGCTTCCCCTGAAAGCCATGAAGCTGTTCGTCCAGTTGCAGGCAGCCGGAGGGCCGGCGCCAAACAGGGTCACCGTCGCCGGCGTGCTCTCCGCCTGCGCCGGCGCTGGCGATCTCCTCGCCGGCCGGTGGGCGCACGTCTTCCGGCTGGACCCTGTCCTAGGCACGGCGCTCGTCGACATGTACTTCAAGTGCGGCTTGGCGGAGTGGGCTATGAAGGTCTTCGAGAGCTTGAGGGAGAAGAACAGCTTCACCTGGAACGCCGCCATTAACGGGCTCGCCATGAACGGCATGCCAGAGCAGGCGCTGGAGCTCTTCCGGTGTATGCTACTCCAGAGGGGACTCTCCCTCGATGAGGTCACTTTCGTCGGTGTCCTCTGTGCCTGCGGCCATGGCGGCTTCCTGGAGGAAGGTCGGCGGCACTTCTTCTTCACCATGGTGGATCTTCGGGTGCGGCGTTTGGTCGAGCACTGCGCCTGCATGGTGGATCTTCTTGCACGGAGAGGGCTGCTGGGGGAAGCAGAGGAGCTCATCAGGGGGATGCCCATGGCACCAGATGACGTGGTGTGGAGGACAATGCTGGGAGGTTGCAGGATCCACAGGGAGGTGGCGGTGGCGGAGAGGGCGGCGCTCGGCGGCGGCGATTGCGTCCTCCTCGCGAACCTGTACGCCGCCGTGGGGCGGTGGCGCAAGGCGGAGAGGTGAGGCGTGCCATGGCGGAGATGGGGGTCAGAAAGGCCCCCGGTTTCAGCTCCCTCGAGGCCGGAGGCGCTGTGCACGAGTTCCTCTCCGGCGAGCTGGCGGCGCCGCCGGTCGTCGCTGCTTCTGTTCTTTCGAGAATGGCGGAATCAGGGATGAAATTTGCCACATTTAGTTAGAAAATGGGGACGTGGAGGTGCCGAGCTGGATTAAATGTGGGGACCTTTTTTTCTCACGTGGACATGATCCGAAATCCGACAAACACTAACGGTCCGAAGGTACCGTCTTCTTCGGTGGCTGTTATTGCCCACGTGGCGTGTTGGGTGGCGGCGGGTAAGACGTTCCGACCGGAGCCTGCCGACACCCCTCTCTCTACCGGCACGTAAGATGATTCTCACTCTATCTCTATATCCTTTCCCTCTCTCTCTCTATCTCTCTCTCTCTCTCTCTCTCTCTCTCTCTCTCTCTCTCTCTCTCTCTCTCTCTCTCTGTCTCTAGCTCTAGCTCTAGCTCCCTCTCTCTAGCTCTATCTCCTGCGAGCTAGAGCATGTGAAGAAGTTAGGTCGGAATACTTTGTCGGGAGCAGTGTGCATGAACACTGGCTGTGGTGGTGGTGGTGCCGGCGGCGGCGGGAGTCACCGGCGGCGAAGGTCGCCGCCGCGAGCGGCGGCAGCGGTGGCGGCGAGGACTCGCCAGAGGCGGTCAACCTCGGAGAGGACGTCGTCGGTGGGGAGCTCGAAGCGGCAGCAGGGGCAGGTGTTCCTCTTCCTCAGCCAAGGGAGTATGCAACCCCAGTGGAACACGTGGCGGCACGGCAACTCGCAGGCGTCCCTCCCCGCCGCCATCTCCTCCCCGCACACCGCGCACCCACCGCCGCCGCCGCGGGGCTCGACCGACGGCAACGACACGACGGCGGCCGCCGACGCCGCCGCCCCCTCCCTCCTCACCTTCCCGGAGACGGCCGAGACGAGGCGGCGGCACCTCGCCACCAGGTCCACGTGGCGGCCCACCGCTGCAGCCCACCCGCCGCCGAGCGGCTCCCTCAGCACGACCGACGCCATTCCGGCCCGCCAGTCGGAGTCTGACTTCCACGCGGGGTCGTAGGCCTCGCAGGACAAGAGGAGCAAAACTCCGGCGTCCAAATCCCGGAGGGCTCCGCCGCCGCAGGGACCAGCAGCGTCGCCGGTGAAGGGGCGGGCGAAGCGGGAGAGGGAGCGGAGGAGGAGGCGGGCCACCAGGCGGGCCTTGTCGGAGAGAGAGAGAGAGCGGAGGAAGGAGGCGGCGACGGCGAAGTGCGGCGGCGAGAGGACCAGGCGGAGGAGGCGGCGCCGGCGGAGGTGGAGGTCAACGGAGAGGTCAACAGCGAGGTCGTGGAAGTCTCCCGGGGAGAGGGCGGAGAGCGCCGCCATGATGACCTCCTCGTCGTCCTCCTCCATCGGCGGCGGCGATGGAAGAACAGCCGGTGTTGACCTTTTTAAAGGAGGCGGTCAGCTGACTCGCGCGGATCTTATCCTCGCGGGAGTTCCCTTCCACGCGCCGAGCCCAGGAGTCTTGGATCGCCACGTCACCGACCAATATCTTTCCAGGCCAAGGCTAGCCTGCCGCTGGACCCGGATAAGCAAAAGAAAGCCGGTTCGGTCGGTACGTGTTGGATTTTCTCTGCCACTGGTCCCGGGCTTTGTCCGCACGTGTGTGGACTAGGCGAGAGAGCGAGGTGATTAAGCAGACGTGGCACGTAACTAACCAATACGCCACGGGGCCCGCCACGTCACTTCTCTTCGTTGGCGGCGGCCAGGTGGCGACGACATTCCCGCGGACCGGGCAAAAACGACAGAAAACGTAATAACGCTTGGCGGTCCCCTGCTGCCGTTGCCCACCCGACCAATGAGAACCTGCCACGTACCAACCATATCGACCGTCTGACGGAACTTCAGCCAGGCCCGAAACAAAACGGGCCGGGCCAGCCTTCTCCGGGCCCAAAAAAACAAAGAAAATGGAAGAACTCTATTCGGGCCCGAAAATTAATGGGCTGAGCCCATCAGATGACAAGATTCCCCGAAGATGCAGTCTCAAAGTTAGGAACCATGAAAAGTCAACCCACGCTGCCAACAGCAGCGAAAACCAAGCAAAGAAAATGGAGCAACTCAGTCTGGCCCGAAACTAAATGGGCCGAGCCCCACATAAACCCAGGAAAAGTCAACCCCCACAGCCAGCAGCAGCGGGTCAAACCGCAGAAAAAAAAACCGGCCAGTTAGTTTTGTTTACCTCAGATCATCACGGCTGCAAAGAGATGGACGAGGAAGAACAGCAGACCAGCGGCGACTGGAGATCTCCCGGAGGTGATGGCGCCGCCGCCGCCGCTGCCCTGGACGGTGTTGAGGCTCCCCTGCGGGGTGGCGGTGCTCAGGACGACCACCATCCAGTTCCCTTCAGAGGCTACGCCGGCCCCAACGTAGCGGCTGTCATTGAGGTACCGATTGTACTGAGACTTGGTGAAGTTGGTGAGGACGATGCTGGGGACGAGCCCGGGAACACAGGCGGGGAGGATGGCGGCGTCCTGGGTGACCGAGGTGTCGAGTTTGCAGCGGGCCAGCAGCGTCGGGTAGTCCGGGATCGGGTCCTCGGTGCCGGAGATGGCGTTGGAGCCGGTCGAATTGGTGCAGAGCCGGCCCTCGAGCTTGTCGGCGATCTGATCGGCCAAGCAGTCGGCGTTTTCATTCTCCGCCAGCGCCGACAGGTTCAGGGTCGCCCGGTAGCTGTTGATGTCTCGCAGGAGCTGCTCATCGACATCTGTTGACTTTCAAGAGAGTTAGATCGGGCAAATGAGCTGGTTTCCCGGGTCAGAATGAGTCAGAGTTCCATGCGGGCGTTGAATTATGTCAAAGGGGGAGAGAGATTCTTTGGCCGTCTTCTGGGCCGCAGTTGACCGGGGATTCCCCATCCTTCCTCCTCAAGAACAGACGGGGGTAGTTTTATTTTAGAGGAGAATCAGACCAGGATTTGGGGATCCGGATCTTGGTCAACGGTGCCCATAACAAATCCAAATCAAGCCATCAAACTACGACGGCATAACTTCTGGTCAAAAGGGTGCCATGGATTAATATGGCAAGGTAAGAAAAAATGTTCTTCCGATAATATCAAACCGAAGTCAGCGTCCAGTGAGATATATGGTTTAAAAGGAAAAGAAATTGATAGGCAGGTTGACTTTTCCTGCCACCCTTTGACCACTGGCATTATCCCCTATTTCAACTGCATCCGATTCATTGACCCTGTTCAGTCAACCCCTGCATACCATTCCCTAGTCAACCTCTGACCCCCCCCCGTCTAGAGATTATCTGGTTCTTCCACACCATTTCTGCAGATCCAGCTCTGCAAATCCTCTCCACCATAAATGCTCTTTCATAGAGACCAGCTGCTCCCTCTTTCTGGTATTCCTATAAATAGTCAACTACGACGACAATGATTTAAGTCGAAAAAAGGTCAACCACATTAGAAAAAGCTGCGCAGCATCCTCAGTGTCATGCCATGAAAGAGAGTCTACAGGCTCTTCGGTTGCCCCACCTGCAATCTCGCTGCTCTAATGGGATCAGAGCTCAAATCATCTGCAAGGCGTGATGGATCTACTTGGCATTAGAAAAGCTTGATGGGTAGCTCGCGATTTCATGAGGGAGGGTGACAAAAGGATATGATCGGTGATGCATTATGCTTGCGATCGATCCAACTAGTTGAAGATGGCAACTCCATACAAGGGACAGAGTGCGACCATGGGCTCTCTCTCTCTCTCTCTCTCTCTCTCTCTCTCTCTCTCTCTCTCTCTAGCTCAAAGAGAAAATCAGGCACCATGGGCAGTACCCAGTTTCCTCTCTATCTCTCTCTCCCCTCCTCCTTCTCTCTCAAGCTCAAGAAGAAAATCAGACACAATGGGCAGCACTCCTCTCTCTCTCTCTCTCTCTCTCTCTCTCTCTCCTCTCTCTCTCTCTCTCTCTCTCTCTCTCTCTCTCTCTCTCTCTCTCTCTCTCCCCTTTGTTTTTCCATCGATTCATCAATCGCAATGATCCAAAGTTCACACTCGCGAGAAGTAGCGTACAGTCATCCACCAGAAGCAAGATTTGTCCTATTGAGATTATATCGGCGATCTTGATTTGAATCTTGCAAAAACATGCTGATCACGAGCTGAGCAACAGGATCGTGCAACAGCACCGCACAGCGGCCGCGACAAGGACAGAAATCGAAAGGGAAACCCCTCTCGACCCCACATCCCGCGCCGGTGATCAAAAATATAGGAGAAGATTACGATCGACAGATGAAGAAAAGAGGAACGAGCTTACCGTCTGATCTGGCTGCACCAAAGAGAGAGCCCGCTGCAACGGCGATGACGAGGAAGAGAATGCGAGAGGAGGCAGATGACATTCGGAAACCGGAGCCAGCCATCTTGCCGCTGGATCGGGGAAGGAGAAGGAGAAGGAACCGGGAACTGGGTCGGGGGGAGAGGAACCATACTTTAACAGCCATCACATTCGCCACACTTTACTTTTCTGTACGCTTTTCAAGGGAACCATACTTTAACAGCCATCACATTCGCTGAACTTTCTGTCATTATATTTTTTTACATTAACATTTTCATCTTGAACCCTGTGAGGATACAAATATAATTTAGAACCCTGAAAGGGGAAGCCTACCAAAGTCCTCTCTCTCTCTCTCTCTCTCTCTCTCTCTCTCTCTCTCTCTTGATATATATGTCTAAATAGGTTAAAGTGAGGCCTCTAAAGTCAAGCTCTGATCATTTTCTCATTGTACAGCATAAAATAATACTACATTTTATGCCCATAGTTTCATATGATATTTTCTTCAAAAAAAGAATCATCTCACCCTCACAATACTAAGAGCCAAAGGGTCCCTTTTATTATATTATGGATTAAGTAAACTATATATGGACTCAAACAAGCATCATCTCTGAGTAAGAGCAAATATCACATGGGGATGTTAAGCTCAACACTTACAAAACACATTTGCTTATGTGTGTGTGTCAAAAAATGGGTGGATGGCTCTACTGAACACACTATACAAATATAGTATTGACATTCTTGTATACAAATATCAACATGAGCACACAAATACATAGGTATTATGGATGACATGTCATCAAAGGTGAAGCATCAATAATGACATGAGTGCATACCAAAATGATAATTAGAACACCAACCATAGAAAGACAAAAGTATCATGTTGCCCTTTAGTTATCTATGTTCTCATACAAAAGAGACATATCTTAACCTAGATAAGTACATTTTTTATTTCAAATGAAGCATCAATAATCACATAATGCATGCCTAGATGATAATAAGAACACCAACCATCAAAAGATAGAGTATCATGCAACCCTTTAATGATATGTGTTCTCTTATAAAAGAGGCATGTCTTAACCTAGGGATATAAATTGTTTATTTCAAATGAAGCTACAATATTCACATGAGTACATACCTAAATGATAATAAGAACACCAACCATCTAAAGAAAAATTACATTGAGACCCTTTATTTATATGTGATCTCCTATAAATGATGCAGACCTTAACCTAAATAAGTAGGCTGATTATTTCAAATGAAGCACCAATAACCACATACCTGTATACCTAAATGATGATAAGAACACCAATCATCTAAATACAAAGTATCATTTGACCCTTTATTTGTCTAAGCTCTCCTATGAAAGAGTCATACCTTAACCCAAATAAGTAAGTTGATTATTTCAAATGGGGCATGAACCATCACATGTCTGTACCTAAATGATGATAAGAACACAAATCATATAAAGACAAAGTATCATGTGAATCTTTATTAAAAATTATGTGATCTCCTATAAAATAGGCATACCTTAACCTAGTTCAGGTACGCCTATTTTAAATAAATCGATTATTTCGAATAAAGCACCAATTATCACAATAGTGTATACCTAAATGATGATAAGAACAAAAATCATCTAAATACAAAGAATCATGTGACCCTTTATTTGTATATGGTTCCCTGTAAAAGAGGCATACCTTAACCTAGATAAGGAGACTGATTATTTCAAATGAAGCACCTAGATAGTGAACAGCTAATAATTACTCCTTATACCTGACAGCACAGAGGTACCTAGTGTAACGTACTCTTCTAAATGCAGGTGGACAGTAGAGAGAGAATGAAACGTATACTTCTTAATGCGGCTGGACAGTAGAGAGAGAATGAGAGGTATACTTGTCAGTGCGGCTAGACAGTAGAGAGAGAGAGAGAGAGAGAGAGAGAGGTAAAAGGGGAGGAGGGCCGTGATTATAATAACCCTACGGGTGACTATTCACCGCAATGGCCGCTCACCTCGTATCCTCGTTTTCTGCGTAGCTCCTCGCCTTCCCTCCAGGGGGGGCCGCTTGCTTCCCTCCGTCCAGCCCCCCTAGCGTCTGCGGGGAGGAGAGCAGTCGATTGGCGCAGCAACGCCTTGGGCGGCGGCGAAGAGTGGAGGAGAGGGAGAGGGAAGGAAGGTTGGCGGAGGAAAACCATGGAGGCCCGCAGGTTGCAGAGACAGTACCTGGAGTTCGCCTCGTCCCTCTTCCGGGAGGTGCGTGAAATGGGGGGTTCCGGGGGTTTGGGCGTTCTCTTCTCCGTTTTTTATATGCAGATGGGAAATGGCGTCCTGATGGGGGTTGATGAACGGGGTGGGTTTTAGGGGTTTCTGGACGAGCAGTTCTCGCAGGTGCAGCAGCTGCAGGACGAGACCAACCCGGATTTCGTCTACGAGGTGGTCACCCTCTTCATTCAGGACTCGGAGAGGCTGCTCAGCGAGCTGGCTAGGTCCATGTAGGGATCTCAGTGACGCTGAATCTTCTTCCTGCGTTTCTGCTTTCTGTAGCACTGCTCCATTGCACTCCCACTCCATTATCATGATCATGGTTGTTCCTTTTTTTGCCCTCGACCGTCGAAAAGAGACGAGCGACCTGTGGATTTCGTGAAGGTCGATGCGCATGTTCATCAGCTGAAGGGCAGCAGCGCCAGGTGATCCTCGCGCCTCTCTCATCCATTTTCAAGAGACGAATGATGTCTTTCTTTATGAGCCGTGATCCGATGATTCTCCCCCTTGGATCCCTGGAGCTGATCTATTCGTAGCAGCGCTCTGTCTGCTATCCATCTCTGCTCAACCTTCCATAAATGGGTTTTTCGCCTGGACAGCATAGGTGCCCGCAGAGTCAAAAACGCTTGCCTGGCCTTCCGGAGCTCCTGCGATGGGAACAACTTCGAAGGGTGGGACTCGGACGCAGCTCACCCCTTTTCCTTCTCCTCCCCCATCGAGTGCTTAATCCACCGTCGTGTCTTCTTCCTTGCTCCTTCATCAAGATCGCTGTTCTTGCTGTTCTTCACTGATGCTGAACAGAAATCCTCCTGATGCAGGTGCCTGAGATGTTTCCAACAGGTTAGAAATGAATACACTCTTGTGAAGAGCAAGCTCGAATCTCTGCTGAGGGTAAATAATTAATCCCCAAATGAACCTTATGATTTTTTTTCCCCCAGAGCCATTTCTCGATTCCATTCACTAAATTTTTTACTAAAATTTCCCCTGTCTGTCATGGAATTGCAGCTGGAGCAGCAGATTATGAGGGCTGGTGGTTCAGTCCCCACTCTGAAGTGTTAGCAGGTTCTAATGTGCAGGAAGAACATATTTTTAAAGGGTTTTGGGGATCTAATCAAGGGGCTATCAGAAGGGAAGGGGGGGGGGGGAGGTGGGTTCTTCTGGGTCTGTGTTTCTCCCTGGTCTTGCCAATCTTCTGTGCTTTCCAACTCTGTTCGGCGCATGAACAGTCTAGGTTATACAAGCGGGGCTGATCCTCGTATAGTAGTAGTGCTTCAAATCCTCATCTATTGCTCCCCACCATCTCGTTTCTGAGCTTCTCAGTTGAATTCTCTTATTTTTCTTATGATGGCTTATTTTCTTCTCTCGATTCTCTCAAACTTTGGATCTTGAACAGAACCTGAGGGATCTGATTTTCCGAATTTGGTAGGGAATTTCGTCATCTGTTGCATTCTTTGATGTGTTCGTCGTGATCACAAGCTAATGGCCGAACTGTACTGCATTGAATTGAGGATTAGATATTCCTTGCCTAAGTTATTGTATTTTCCATGTGCATGTGCAGTGAGTGCCATCTCCGTAGAGTTGGAGATAAACCGGTTGCTTGATATTGAAGCGAAATATGTGTAGAACAGGTCGATTTTAATGTGCCATGTGGTTCTTTCATCGGGCAAGAAAAGATTTTTCGAATTGATTATTTCTCCGGTGCATCATGAAATTGGATGAGGCAAAAAGTCTCATATTAGGTTCTCTAAAGTTCTTGAAAGGGTCTCAGTTTCTAATATTCTTCCTCCATACTATATATATATATACATGTATATGTAAGTATCTATGGTGGACACTAATTTAAACCATATGGTTTTTTCCCTTTATTTTGTTTGTCATTCTGCTCCCATATTTTCAATGCGATGATTTTTCAAAATTTTTTTATCGTTTTAAAAAGGCTTATGGGTCAGATCAATTCAGCGGGTAGACCCAAATTTTATTTGGTGTGGCTTGAATTTTATTGCGACTGATTTTTTTTTTTTGGGTCAACTCCAGGATTATCTGCCCCGTTGATGCCCGCTTCTTGATCTAGTTTCATTTCTACTCGTTCATCTCACATCTTGATTTATCATTATTTCTCCCCTTTAGTGCCTGTTGAATGCAATTGCGAACGTTAGTGAGGATAAAAATTCAATTTTTATTCCTATTTTCGGTAACTTGTGGTGTACTCCTTGATCATCTGGGCCGTCTGATCGCATTTTCTTAGGATTGCTGATGGATTGGGTAACTTAATCAGATTTACGCATTTTTATTTGGTGGATATAAAGAAGGAAAATTGCCAACATATTACTGTGATATGCACATTTAAATAATAAAATGTCAAAAAAGGGATCAATAGCAAGATGTGATCTTATTTTCTTAAAATAGAAAAAATGATGAGAAATCCAATATTTTCTCAATCAATCACCTCCCCAAATCACATAATTCATTCCGAGAATCTCTTTTTTGCCGACAGAATGATTGGCAATGGACAGAAATCTTCGACTTTATTGAGCAGCTGAAATAATACAATTTTATTTTTTAGTGGGCAGTTATGAAGCATAAATTTGTAAATTCTAGGGTCCCATCGGCAGCAATGATTACGCACAATAAATTTATGGTTTATATCCCCATATTGCCCAAAGTTTGCACGAATAATGACGAAAGTGATCTCATAAAGTCTGGACTGATGAACCTTCAAGTGCCCGCATTGAGCCCTCTTGAAGGTAATAAAGTATGCCCCCGAATGATGATGGCTAGAATGGATTCTGGTTTCTCATTCCGAGAATGAGTTTCGCGCAGAGACTCCGGTGGTCCAGTGGGGGTTATGATGACGCGCTCATTGTTCCGGTCTCGTTTTTTCCACGTCATCATGTGAGTTCGATGCGTCAGTGGAGGGAATAAGTGAAGATCATGTCTGGGCCCACTTTTTTTTGTCCACATGGCTCTCTCTCTCTAAGAGACTGGTAGGTCTGGTCCACCTGGCGTGGGCCCCCCTGCATTTTCATGTCCACATGGCTCTATCTCTCTCTCTCTCTCTCAGAGACTGGTAGGTCTGGTCTACCTGGCGTGGGCCGCAATGCATTTCATGTCCACATGGCTCTCTCTCTCTCAGAGACTGGTAGGTCTTGTCTACCTGGCGTGGGCCCCGCTGCATTTTCATGTCCACATGGCTCTCTCTCTCTCAGAGACTGGTAGGTCTGGTCTACCTGGCATGGGCCGACTACTTTTTCTTGTCCACATGGCTCTCATTCTATCTCTCAGAGACCGGTAGGTCAGGTCTACCTGGCGTGGGCCCACTTTTCTTGTCCAGATGGCTCCCTCTCTCTCTCTCTCATTGGAGACCGGTGGGTTCATGTCCAGCTGCCGTGAGTGGGCTCGGGTTTCAAAACTGGCCGGGCCTGAAGTGGAAATCTATTACTATTCAGACTTTTCTCCCCGGTCAGACTTTCATAATTATGGAATAAATTTATATATTCTTAATTACTGACTCTTTTTCTCTCACTAAAGGTGCTCCATCACGGTGGGTCCCACCGTCGCGTTGAGGCGGCCCTCCTCCGACGTCCGATTTGGATGGACGGTCCTGATTGTCTATCTAATCCAGGCCCTCTGTATGATTGGAAGGGGGATGGGGACCGCTCCCCGGAGGATGACACCGTGGAGGTCAGAAAACGACAAACCGGTCCACGCCCGTACGCACCGCTCCCGTGCCGCCAGAAATTGACGAATGAAACGGACCAAAGAGAAAGTATGGGGGATTTTCCTTCCTCGTCGCCTTGGACCACATGCCTTTTGACTATTCTCAAGTTGCGAAGCGCAACGCACCGGAGATCGGTACGCGTGTTCGTACGCGTCGTTTTCCATGCTTCCACGTGTGTCCTCTGCTTCGGCTCGGTATTCGACGGCCACGACACGGAAAAAACGACCGTTGCTTAGGCTCACTGTGGGCCCCCACAGAGATCCCAGAAATCTCCGAGACCGGCAAGTGCCCGGACTGGTCCGACGTGTCGGTAATGCGGGGTTTGGTCCGAACGGCACGTGCCCCAAAGCCGGTAAAAAGCCAGGCTCGGAAGATCCACGTAGGCTCGGTGGACCGTTTGGGAGCGCCGGCTCTGACAAACAAAACGCCATCCCCTCCCTCGGCCAGCCCTGTTCCTTTCCCAAAGCCTGCGGAATCGACCCTCACCGTCACCAGGAAGGAAGAAGGCGAAGCCGAGGAAGAAGAAACAAGAAGACGACTACCACCGTCACCGTCACCGTCGTCGCGAAGCTTCTTCTTCTTCTTCTCCCCTTTGAGCGGCCGCCATCGTCGGCGGAGTTCTTCGGACAGCTGCCGGCGGCTGCTTTTGCTGGTGCGCCCGCCCGCCCGCCATTAAAGCTGCTCAGGGCCTCCTCAGAAGGGCACGAGATACTCGCAGGTGTCTCAGCAGAGGGAGTCCCCCCCGACCTCGCCCCCGCCTTCACCTCCGGCCGTATTTCTTAAGGCATCCTCGCCCCCTTCTCCCGGGGGAGTGGCGCCCTGGATCGGGCGGTGAAGCAATGGAAGGCGGAGACTCCGTGAGGACGAGGCGGCGGGCGGCGGGGGGGAGGAAGACGGTGGGCCTCCTGGTGGCAGTTCTGCTAGTTGCCGCCGCGAGATTTGTGGTGGTGGCGGCGATGCTGGATCCGGTGGACTTCCTCGCGCTGCAGTCCATACGCAAGGCCCTGGAGGACGCCCCCGGGTCGCACTTCTTCTCATCGTGGGACTTCACCGGTGATCCCTGCGCATTCTCCGGCGTCTTCTGCGCCGGGGACCGCGTGGTGGCGCTCTCACTCGGCGACCCCCGCGCGGGGTCGCCGGGGCTGCTCGGCAGGCTCGACCCGGCTGTGGGGCGGCTGTCCGCCCTGGCGGAGCTCTCCCTCGTTCCCGGCAGGGTCGCCGGGCCGGTGCCCTCCGGCATTGCCCAGCTGGCCAACCTCCGGTTCCTTGCCCTGAGCCGCAACTTCCTCTCGGGGACGATCCCACCTGGGATCGGCGGGCTCCGCCAACTCCGTACGCTTGATCTCAGTTTCAACCAGCTCTCCGGCGCCATCCCGGCGAGTCTCGGGGCCATCCCCGCGCTGTCCAACTTGGTTCTCTGCCACAACCGCCTCTCCGGCACGGTGCCGCCGTTCTACTCGCCGTCTCTGGTGCGGCTCGACCTGAAGCACAACAACCTCTCCGGGGAGGTCACCGTCCTGCCGGACTCGATCCAGTACCTGTCCCTCTCTTGGAACCGCCTGGAGGGGCCGGTCGGCGGCGTGGTGGCCCGCCTGGTTCGGCTCAACTACCTCGACCTCGGGGTGAACAGGTTCACCGGCGCTATCCCCTCGTCGGTCTTCTCCTTCCCGCTCACGAGCCTGCAGCTGCAGCGGAACCGGTTCACAGGGCCAGTGCTGCCGCCTGCGGAGGTGGCCATCCCCACGGTGGACCTCAGCTACAACCGCCTCTCCGGCCCCATATCGCCGACCTTCGCGGCGGTGAGGAGCCTGTACCTGAACAACAACCGGTTCACCGGGGAGGTTCCCGCGAGCTTCGTGGCCAGGCTGCTGGACTCGGGCATTCAGATCCTATACCTGCAGCACAATTACTTGACGGGTATACAGATGAACCCCACCGCGGAGATCCCCATGAGCAGCTCCCTCTGCCTGCAGTACAACTGCATGGTGCCGCCGGTGTCGGCACCGTGCCCGCTCAAGGCCGGCCGGGTGAAGACCCGCCCCACCGCCCAGTGCGTCGAGTGGAGGGGTTGACCGACGGAGGCCGGCGCGGTGCTTCCCTCGGCTTCCTTCGATTTCCACGGCGGCCTTCGATTTTCTGGGGCGCGGGGACCTGCGCGCAAGAAAAAAAGTGGAGAGGGGGTAAAGTGAAAGAAATTCTTTGATTCGTTTGTTCTTATTTCGGTCCCCGGTCTGCACAGCCTGCACATCGGCTCTTTCCAAGAGGACGCGGGTTTTTGTTTCTCTGTAATTTTCGTTGTGCTATATGGGATATTTTGTGGATGTTAATACTTTCTATTGTGATAATATGGGCGTCATTATCTCGCATCTTCAACAAATTCCCTGTATTCAGCGTCATATATATATATATATATATATCTCTCTCTCTCTCTCTCTCTACCTGCGGTGGGATCTCCTGCGCAAAGACCAAACAGAGGAGAGAGAAGGGAGGGAGCTCACTCCGCAGCGCTGCAACCGGCCTCTCCAGTGCGCACCTCCGACACCTGGTACGATTTCCCGTCGATAGTTGAAACTGTTGAGAACCTGCGGAGATCGGATCTTCTTAGGAGGTTGACGGCCAGCCGACGACGACATCTACTGTACTTCTCTAAACAGTGGAGAGCAGACGACGGGAGCTCCCCGGGAACCAACGAAGGCGCCTTCATCACGGTCACCTCCGCCGCTCGACACGGTTTCCAATCCCAAACTGTGGAGTCGGGCGCCTGCATTATCACTCCGGACGGTGACTCCACATGCTCTTCCATTACCCTGCATCTCTGATCCGCGAGGATGAGGGTCCGACTCCGCAGGTGCGCATCCCCACACCGCCCACGGTATCCAATCCATTGCAAAGTCGAAATCGGTTAACCAGACGAAGGAGAAGAAGGCTGTCCTCTGGGGGGGGGGCACGCCGCTTGCTCTCCATCGGGCGTGACCGCCGGAAAGAGGTCGCTGGCCCCTTGGACACGGTATCCAATGCCAAACTGTGGAGATCGGGCGGCCGGAGGGGGGTAGGCGCTCTTCGCTGGCCGGCGAGGGCGCTTGCATCAACACTCAGGTCGGTGACTTCACTTTCTCTTCCATCGCCCTGCATCTGATCCTGGGGGGGAGGGCGGGCGGCTCCGACTCCATTGTAAAGTCAGACGGCCGGAGGAAGGAAATGAAGGCTGCCTTCCGGTCGGAGGGAGGTCGCTGGTCCCTCTCGTTCTTCCATGATCATCGGCACCTCTGTACCCTCCATTTCCGCGGTTCCGATCCCTATCCTCCGTTAGACCATCGAATTCAAAATCGATATCTCGATACAGTTCGCCACTGTGCATACCTGCAAATGGGCGACCGCAGGAAGGAGACGAGTGCTACCTTCCGGCCGGTGACTCTGCTTGCTCTCTCCATCGGCCCTGACCGTCGGAGGGAGGCCGCCGGCTCCTCTCGTTCTTCCACCATCACCGGCACCTCTGCGCCCTCCATCGCCGCCGCTCCCGTTCCCTCTCCTCGGTGATCTGATTCAAATGAGAGATCTCGATACAGTTCACCATTATATATATATACCTGCAGATGGGAGCAACATTTCGCCACTAATGGGCTGATGGATCACTACTATGGGCCCATTCGTAACCGAATCGGATCACTATTGGCGGGAAAATCGTTTTAACAGGAAAGGACTGCCACGCTGGCGATCCATGTCGAACCGTATCCGCCAATCAAAGGTAATCTTCCTTTTCCCTCTCTCCTCCGCAATGATATATATACCTCGCCATCGACCCGATCATGGTGGGCTGTCGACATTCTAGGCTGTTCCTTTCAAGGGTTAGGGTTCCAGTCGCCACGAAGCTGCAGGAGAATGAGTACCTCTGCTACGACCAAGGGCGGCCGGGGGAAGCCGAAGGCTTCCAAATCTGTCTCCCGATCTCAGAAGGCCGGTCTTCAGTTCCCCGTCGGAAGGATCGCGCGTTTCCTCAAGGCCGGGAAGTACGCCGAACGCGTCGGCGCCGGCGCCCCGGTGTACCTCTCGGCCGTCCTTGAGTACCTCGCCGCCGAGGTGAGGTTTCATGTTTCCGTGCCGATCTCTCCGCTTTGACTTGTATATGTGATCTGTGGTCGAGTCTGATCGCTTGATGTTTTTTTTCTTCCGTGATTAGGTTCTTGAACTGGCCGGCAATGCTGCGAGGGACAACAAGAAGAACAGGATCGTGCCGAGGCACATCCAGTTGGCGGTGCGTAATGACGAGGAGCTGAGCAAGTTGCTGGGGGCGGTGACCATCGCCAATGGAGGCGTGCTTCCCAACATTCATCAAACGCTGCTGCCAAAGAAGCCGGGGAAGGGGAAGGGTGACATCGGATCTGCCTCTCAGGAGTTTTAGGACGTGTTTGATCGGTTTAGAGGTCGAATGCTACATCATCATGTATGGATGTTAAATGGAGGTCCGGTACTGGAAAAACATAGGCTGATTTCGATCATGATCGTAATGGGAGCAGCGATGATTTTTTTATGCTTTTTGCTATTTGTATAGACTATCTAAATGATCAATGGAGTTTTTGAAGATATATGTACAAGTTAAAGAGTTACTTCCGATCGTCTCCCTTCCATGCCTGACGTAGATGACGGATGCGTTTTTTTCCTCCTAGATTCCGTTTATCCTTCGCAACCAGTAATGCAGGTTCCAATAATTTTCTGGTTCTACGAAGATTCAACGTGAAAGTGCACCGTGCTGATTTTCAAGCCTATAATAACATGTTGCTTCTTCCTACGCAATCATCTGTTCATGCTCCCATGCTCTCATATGTGGGATCCAAAGGGGGGTGGTATGCTGCGTAGTGCTTCTTGCAGTCGGGGTGTTCTGTGCTCTGATGAACTGGTATCATTCTACACTTCACCTCCCCACAAGCGTACAGTTCTTTTTTTTTGTCGCCGATTAAATCTTGTTATAGGCTTCCAATTTCGAGCTAGAATTTCCCCCATAAACTCGTATTGAGCTGTGGCCTCTAAACTATGATGCTTCAAGGCAGATTCTCTACAATCGTTCTTCCATTACTCTGCGTGATTGCGTTTTTGTTTCAGTTCCCTCTCATCTACCTACCCTTCTGTGATTTCTCCTTCCCTTGCAGCATCTGCCTCTCTTCATCCGTAGATGGCACTCGGCGGTGGCCTGAGTTTCTTGCGCTCTGTGTGACGGCGTGAAGGCACAGGTTCATGGTGATCCTGATTCCTGAAGCAGGTCCCTCTGGAGCGGCTAGCTGGCTTCTTCACGGTCTGCCTCTCCTCCGATCTCTGGAACTGTCCGAGGGCGAGAACGCATGGCTCTGAGCCAGGCTGGGGTTCAAATTCAAGCGAGAAGAGAAGAGAAGATGATCAGGAATCAGAGAGCCTTGACTCTGGGAGGAGCACCATCCCATGATCTTCCAGAGTCAACTGTCCATTGCTGGGCTCAGGAACAGGTCCGGTTTTATGGGAGAGGGAAGGACGGCTCCTCGTGTGGCTTCGTTTCATATTTCCGCGGTAGGAAGCGCCATGTGATTAATTTAATTAATTAATTATCGTCTTTGGTTCGTGAGTCGATTCGAATCCTCGTCGGCAGTACCCTCTCTCTCCTCTCTCCTCTCTCTACTGTCTGTTGAACGGGGTTATTTAATTGCAAACATGCTATTGAAAAAGGCGTACGAGTCATATAAAACCCGGTCTACTTCCCCGAGAGAGAGAGAGAGAGAGAGAGAGAGAGAGAGAGGGAGAGAGAGAGCCACGTGGCATGTAACTTAATAAAATATAGGGAGAATTTAATAATACCCCGGTCCTCTTCGACATTTTTAAGAGTTGTTTTCTGGGATCAACGCCGGGTCAAGATGACGTGGCGGACTAAAAGAGGGCCACTGGGCCTCTCTCGGTCAGATAATCCCTTGATTGGACTGGGCCGCGGGGGGAAGACCGTTGGACTCTCGATCCCTCCCTTGGCGGCGGCGCCGGCGACCGGCGAGGAGGAGGTCCAGAGGGAGGAGGGGAAGGGAGAGTCGGCGAGGATGGAGATGCAGTGGGTGCTGGTTGTCCACGCCCTCGTGACTCTGCTCGTGGTCGTCTCGCTGCTGTGTGGCCACTGGCCGATCTTCGAGGGGACCTTCGTCGAGCGGATCCACTTCTTCATCACCGTCGGCGCCTACGATTATATCACGTATGTCGAGAAGAGAAGATTATATATATATGTATTTCCATATCTCGTTCTCCCTCTTTCCTTCCTTCGTCTCGTTTTCCTGTTCCGAAGTGTGATTCGCCGGTTCTGATGGGGTTCCTCTGGGGGTTTGGGTTCGAGATTTCTGTGTCACGAGTCTGGGATGATCTCTTCGCGTGCTCAATGGGATTTTCGGAAATTTCCTTGGATCCGTGTTTCACTCAGAGGCTGTTGGGGACTTTAGGCGTACTGGATTTTTGCCTGGCTACTAGATTCACCATCTCAAGTTCCCTCTCTATAATCATCGGAGAATGGAAAAATATTCAATTAAAATGAAAAAGTATTGTGGGTTTAGTCTGAAGGGAGCTCTAAGGAAGTCAAGTGGGAAGTTGATGGCACAACTGAATTACTGTTTGATTTTAAGTTAATTACCGCGTGATTAGCATCGCCCAGATCATTGGAACTTCAATCATGCGTGTTTTAACATTCGACATCAACTTCGATGAGGGTCTGGATTCAATTATTTCTCCTTCTCTCCTGCGTTGAACATGAACGTTGGTTGCACAGCAACTCTCGGTGGAACAGCCATATCTTTGCATGATTTCACCTTATTTATTCCCTTGTGCGATTATATATGGCTATATATATACATTATAGAGCATACGCGCAACTGTTGAAGAATTTTTGGCAAGAACTCTGCAGAAATCAAGGAAGTGCGGAGTTTTCGTCTCGTGTGTTTTCTGATAGGGTTTAGAAAAATGCACTTAGAACTGTATTTCCTTATTGAATGGTCGGTCGATTTAAAATTTTGTTGGCTGAATATCTTCATCCATGCTTGATCTTCGAGAATTTCTGTAGCTCTGGCTGTGGTCTTATGGATGTTTAATCGTCGGGAAGCCAATTATGGAAACAAATTCATTGCGTGGTTAGAATGTTTTCATGTCCATGATTTCCCTGTAAAGTGTTTGCTGGATTTTTCCAGACGATTTGTAGCCTTTGCATTCGGATCTAGAGGCAGACATCTTTTGTTCTCAGTGGAGCATTATTGTTGTGAGCGGCCGAATCCAATCTTGCAGGTTTGTCAGTGCATTCTATCTCGATTTTAAGTATCGAATTCATCCTTTTATTGCCAATATTCTGGGCTTGACTTTTCTGCTTTCCAAGTCAAGGTCATAGTAAATTACTTTTTTTATTTATTTTGCGATAGCCGCCCAACCTCTCAGCTAAAGGAAAAAAGTGATTATAAATTCATTTTCCTGTGTATGATTATTCTCATTTGTGTTTAATCACCTATCATTAATGAACAGTAGCATTTACTGATTGAGCTGATGGGTTATTGACTTTTCATTTACAAGGAATACCTGTAAAATGCTGTGATCTTCTTCCGTAGAAATCTTCAGTTTGCTAGAAGCCAAATTCAAATATGATGGAAAAAAAAAGAGTGTGGGATTGCATTAAACCTTGTTATCTCGTGCCAAGAGTGCTGTTAATTCCCTTGGTAAGGAACAATTTAGTCACCCATAGTAGCTGAACTGTTGATGTGGATCCCAAGGCTTCCCTTCACGGCAGGGTACAAAGATTGCTCAATTCCAACGCGTTTGGAAAAAGGAAAAAAAATAAAAAAAATAAAAAATCAACTCTTGGAGCACACTTTTGGACTTGTGAATCTGAAAAGGCATTTTTTTGTTGGCGTTGGTCTTTTTTATTCACTGCAAAGGAAATTCTTGCAATGCCACACTGAACTGGTGGCAAGGGGACTGAAGAGAGGGCTCCATATGCTGTTGGTTCGTAAATCATTCAAACATTTGGAAGCTATTCGGAATGAAAGGGAGTTCATAGCCTTACGCTATGACAACTGAAGAAGGTTCATCCAAGAACTATGGCATTGCAGGGGGATGGAGGGAGAATGGTTCCGTAGAGAGAGAAAGAAGAGAGGGATAACTGATGGCACTCACATCCCATCCTTGGGTTCCATGCGGTTTGTGTCCAAGCTGGATGGAAATTTTGAAGCCTGGAGTGCCATCAGATTTCCACAAAGTTTCAGGTGAATGACTGGTGAGTATAAGATTCTGGCTTCAATGTGTCCGTTGGTTTGATGAAACGATTTCATGATTGAGGTAAAGAGAGAAATAATATCAAGGTTGAGCTATTCTCCAGCATTAGGATCACAAGTTATTTATCTGGAAAAGGGAAGCCAATGAAGGTAGTCCCAGAGACACAGGGCTATAACGAGCTTGGAGGATAGCAAATGATCTGAGGAAAAAAAAATTATTTTTTTCAAAGACGTGTTGTGAACAAGAAAAGAACAAGGAAATTTTTGGCAACATTAAAGTGATAGATCTGGTCTGGAAGGCATACCCAGAGACTGGGTAGCCGCCCAAATATGTTCAGAAGAGAAGGGTTGGCTGCCACAGACTGAGGGGGGCTTCTTCTGCATCATCTTCACACTATATGCAGAGTTGTGATCCACTCACTGGCCTCTGATGGGTTTTCCAAGTGCTTTAAGTACAATTTTTTTTTGTTGGAAATTTATGAACGATGATTTATGGCTTGGATACTCTGGTCAACATATTTTAATTCAATTTATATCGTCTGACCGCTAAAAATAGTTAGTTTTATAATTTTAGTTGTAGGACTATTAAGAAAGCATTGATATCAATATGAAGCAGTCCATCCACGACTTCATGGATTCCAATCAATTTGTCGTACCACATATGCTCTGAAGAACCACATTTACGTCCGGAAATGGAAAGCCTGTATTTTTGTATGTATATATATTCATGGAATTTAAGTTTTTGTGCATATTTTCCCAAAACAGTGGGAGTAGAAAAACTTGTCAGAAAATATTTTAGGGAAAAATACAATTTTATTTTTGTTTCTATTATTTGCAGATATTTTACGTATCCATTGTCGGAGTCACATACTATTTCATTGCAAAGTCTTCCTTCAGATATATTCCAGGCTATTATGTGGACGGATGGCACAGGTGGTGCTCTGTTTAGACTATACAGTTTCCCACTCTCTGACTCTGTTCTTGAACAAGAATACCGGGATCAACCAACCGTTGACCTTTTGCAGATACGTGAGCATGGTGGGGGTCAGCTTCGGTGGTCTACTTTTCCTGTTGACCAGCTTCTCAGATCCTGGGACAGTCAACGCTCAGAACGTCTCCCAGTACGCCTCTGCCTACCCTTACGACAACATCATCTACGTGAAGAAAGTTTGTAGCACCTGCAAGATTACAAAGTTCGTGACCTTCTCACCAATTAATCGTAATTTTTCCGATTTCTGTGATTTTTCTGACGTGATGGGTTATCTTTATTTTTTGAAAAATATAAAAAAGGCCAGCGAGGTCGAAGCACTGCAAGATATGCAACCGATGTGTGGCCCGCTTCGATCACCACTGCGGGTGGATGGTCTGGTTCCAGTTATAGTATTGAATTTTGTTTGGAAACGGAGGCGATCTCCCTTGGGTTTGCTTAACTTGCTCGATTGGCTGCAGAATAATTGCATCGGGGAGAAGAACACGCGGTATTTCATGGCCTTCTTGCTCTGGTAATAGTTCATCCTTTGCCCCCTCCCCCTTTATTTTCACAGAGAGAGAGAGAGAGAGAGAGAGAGAGAGAGAGAGAGAGAGAGAGAGAGAGAGCTGGGTACCGCCCATGGTGCCTGATTTCCTTCTCGAGCTTGATAGAGGGAGAGAAAGAGAGAGGAAGCTGGGTTCTGCTCATGGTGCCTGATTTACTTCTTGAGCATGAGAGAGAGAGAGAGAGATAGCGGAAGCCGGGTGCAGCCCATGATGCTAGGGTTCCTTCTTGAGCTTGATAGAGGGAGGGAGGGGGAGAGAGAGAGAGAGAGAGAGAGAGAGAGAGAGAGGGAAATGGGTACTGCCCGGTGGGGTTCCATGCAGATGTTGAGTCTGAAATTTTTTTCCGAGATCGTGACCTTATCTTGGACATGGGAATTTCTCTCCATCTGTGCAGGCACTTTCTTCTCTGCCTCTACGGAACGGTTGTTCTTGGCCTGATCCTCGCCGGCCAGTTGAAGCAGCACAATATCGTCCACATTCTAACCAGTGAGTTCATTCTAACTTAACCTGCTCCATCATCATCATCATCACCCGGCCCTTGGAAACCCTAATCTCCCCTGTTTCAGCGTACTACGAGATCGAGAGCTCCTTCTCTGGCCTCGCCCCGCACATCTCTCAGGTGACGACGACGAATGGGAAGAAAGAAACCTCTCCTTCTTCTCTCTCTAACTCCTTCCTCTGCAACTTCGCAGTGGCTCCTGGCCTCGTACAACATTCAGGTGCTCATCATCGTCTTCCTCGCCGTGGTCTCCCTGCTCCTGGCGGGCTTCTTCGGCTACCACGCCCACCTCTGCCTCACCAACACCACCACCAACGAGGTCTGCCCCTCCCTCCCCCTTCCCTGTCTGTCTGTCTGTCTGTCTCTCTCCCCCCCTCTCTCACTATCTCTCAAGCTCATGAAGGAAATGAGGCACCACGGGCAGTACCCAGTTTCTCTCTCTCTCTCTCTCTCTCTCTCTCTCATACTCAAGAAGAACAGGACCCAGTTTCTCTCTCTCTCTCTCTCTCTCTCTCTCTCTCAAGCTCAAGAACAAAATCAGGCACCATGGGCAGTACCCAGTTTCTACTCTCTCTCTCGCTCTCATGCTCAAGAAGGAAATCAGGCAACATGGGCAGTGCCAAGCTTCCTCTCTCTCTCTCTTTCTCTCTCTCTCTCAAGCTCAAGAAGGAAATCAGGCAGCATGGGCAGTAGTACCCAGCTTCCTCTCTCTCTCTCTCTCTCTTTCTCACGATGGGTGGTGTTCTGTTCACACAGACCTTCAAGTGGCAAGACTACGTGAGCTGGAAGAAGAAGCTGAACGAGGCCAAAGCCAGCGCCGCGGCGGTGAAGGCGGGCCTCGCCGGAGGGGTGGCGGCGCCGCCGGGAGGGGAGCGGGTGGAGAAAAGGAATGCTTACGACAGAGGGGTCCTGGGGAACCTGGGCGAGGTCGTGCGGCCGCTGTCGGAGAGGCCGGCCTTCTCCCGGGGGAAGAAGAGGGCGTAGCCGGCCCTGCTTCATTCACAAGAATGATTCATTCACTCACTCACGCACTCACTCTGGTCAACCATGGGTACCCCTTGTCTCCTTCCTCCGTCCTCCCAGGTCTCTGGAAGAGAGAGAGAGAGAGAGAGAGCGGGAGAGAGAGAGATATGAAACTCGGTACCGCCCATGGTGCTTGATTTCCTTCTCGAGCTAGAGAGAGAGAGAGAGAGAGAGAGAGAGAGAGAGAGATGAAAGGGTTCTGTCGGAGAGAGCTTAATTTCCTTCTCAAGCTTGTGAGAGAGGAGAGGGGGGGGAGTGTGTGGAGAGAGAAAGAGTGCTAGACAAAGGGAGGGAGTTCACCGGGGTCGGTCCATTTCCTTCTTTAATGGGCCGAATAAATCGTCATTTAAAATGGGCCTTATATGGTTTTGTAGCCCATTAAAGCCCCCATCTCCAGCATGGTAGGCCCATTGGGCTGAGCCTGTCAAGACGCCCCTTTTCTCTCACAAGAGGCGGCTCTATCTCTCTCCGATCTTTCCCCTTCTTCTGTGTTTAGAGAGGGAGAGAGGGAGAGAGAGAGAGAGAGAGAGCACTGGTAGCGCAGCCATGGCGGGCTCCAGACGCCGGGAAGAGGAGGACGACGAGAGGGACGCCAACGGCGGCTTATTGGAGGGAAGATCCAGGGAAGCGGACAAGGAAAGCGGAGAGGACGCGAAGAAGGAGCGGGAGCGGGAAGCTAGGTCGGATCGGCACTCGGGGGAAAGGGAGAAGGAGAGCAGGAGATCTGAGGGGCGGCGCAGCAGGCACCGCGAGGATGAAGGAGACCGGGGACGAGAACGCGATCGGGAGAGGGACAGGGAGCATCGCGGCCGGCGTCATGGGGAGAAGAAGCACAGCAACGGCCGGCACGAGGAAGAGGACGGCGAGAGCAGCCCTGAAAGAGGTAGCAGGTCGAGGCGTGATAAGGAGCGAGAGAGAGACAGGGAGCACCGCGACCGGCGTCATGGGGAGAAGCGGCACAGCAACGGCCGGCACGAGGAAGAGGACGGCGAGAGCAGCCCTGAAAAAGGTAGCAGGTCGAGGCGTGATAAGGAGCAGGAGAGGGGCAGGGGTAGGGACGGAGACCGGGACAAGGACAGGGACAGGGACGGCGGTGATCGGCGCCGCCGCGATAGGAAGGAGGATAGGGAAGGGAAGAGAAGGGAGGAGGAGGAGGAAGAAAGGCCCAAGGAGGTCCTGCCCCCTCCCCCGCCGCTGCCTCCGCTTCCTGATGCGGTTGCCAATGCCGGGCGAAGCGGCGGGGTGTATATTCCGCCGTTCAAAATGGCGCAGATGATGAGGGATGTCCAGGACAGGAGCAGCGAAACGTATCAGCGGCTGAGCTGGGACGCCCTACGGAAGAGCATCAATGGCCTGGTGAACAAGGTCAATGCGACCAACATCAAGAACATCATCCCGGAGCTCTTCTCAGAGAATCTGATCCGCGGGCGTGGACTTTTCTGCCGGTCCTGCATGAAGTCCCAGATGGCTTCTCCCGGGTTCACGGACGTGTTTGCAGCGCTCGTGGCCGTAGTGAACACGAAATTCCCGGAGGTGGGGAAGCTCCTCCTGAGGAGGATAGTGTTGCAGCTGAAGAGGGCTTACAAGCGCAACGACAAGGTGAAGTCAGATGCTCTCTGCTAGCTTACTGTTGGAAGGAAGGCTAGTGATTCAATCAATCATCGCATTTCATTCTTCTCTTTTGCAGCCTCAACTGCTTGCAACGACCAAGTTTATTGCTCATCTTGTGAACCAGCAAGTAGCACACGAAATCATTGCCCTGGAGCTGCTTACTGTGCTTCTGGAGAACCCGACGGATGATAGCGTAGAGGTAATACGTGATCCATATGCGCAAATGCAACGCTTCTAACTTTGACTGATCCCAATGTTTCTCCTGTAGGTTGCTGTTGGTTTTGTCAAAGAATGTGGGTCATTGCTTCAGGATATCTCACCTCAGGGTCTTCATGGTAGGCACACTCTTCCTTTCAGGCCAGCCTTTATTTCTCCAAATGGAGTTGCTAGAAAATCGCTATCGTAAGAACTTATGCCACTTGATGCATTATTTAAAGCCCAGTACCTCTGATTGGTCTGATCATTCACATAGTTTTATTTCAAGAGGAGATGATTAGCCTAAGTTTGTACCATATTCCTCTTGTCGTTTTCTTTCTGGAACGGTTAGCCTCTGCATGACAGTGGAAACATTTGGCATGAAATGTGGAACCCATTCAAGGGCCTTTTGAATTAGACGACTCCCTGTTATGATTAAACGCTCTAAATACCATGCTCTGAACATTTAGTTTGCTTATTATTCTTTTTTTTTGCATCTTTCCACTCAATCTTTTGACTGCATAAGAAATCATGAAGTATGATGCCTATTACTCTTTGAGACCACCTCACAATATGCTTCCATTCCTGTTTGCGTAGAAATGTTGGTGGATGGTGTCCATAAGATCAATGCAAGTTATGTGTGCATATATCTATATTCAAAGTATCAGTATTGAATGTATTTGTTGGTTATTTTCCCGGATTTTCCAGTTCATAAGAGCTAAGAAATTGTAGGCTATCACCATCTTTTTTTGATAGAAAGTGAGCATCACGGTTAAAAAAACTAGTATGCATTAGAAAAGTTATGTAAAATGAAGGTATCTTTTCAGGTATCCAACTTAGATTTGTGATGTTATCGACCCTTCTACTTTGGAAACTTTTATAAACCCCAAGCATTCATTTATTGATTATGTTTTTGCATGAAAGCTTATAATATAAACAGATTGGCACGCTTTACATGGTGTCTGAAACTTTGAATTTTTCGCAATCTCTGGAGTAGTTCATAGGTTGAGGCAATCATCCTTCCCATCCATTTTGATCAAGCCTTTCCAAACTTCATGGAGCTCATTGTATTGGACCATAAAATGAGCGTTAGTAATTGTCTACTAGTATATAATTTAAACTGTTACAAGTTGTTGCTTTTTGATATTTGAATTGACACTGAACTCAAGCTCGTTGATTTTTTTAGTTTAGAGTTGGTCTTTTCCAATGTCATGCGCTTGTGATTAATATAAGCAGGCATTTTGTTCATGCTCCACTTAAGTATTCATTTTTATTTGGTTTACGGTGGTAAAAGAATGACAAAGTCCTGTATAGTCTTTCGCCCCACGATCCCATGGATGGATTACAGTACTAATGCTGCTGTTTGGATGGATTCCTGGTCAATGGCTTCTTGGGATTCAGAATTTTGCCCAATTCTAATCGAAATTGCAAGAGTAATTTTATTTGATTTCTCTTGTGGGTTTTCTGAATCCGTCGGAGTGAAACTTTAGAAGAATCAGCTCGGATCCCACATATTTAGTTCTGTTCTTGCACAGAATTGACTAGGCTTTCTTAAACAGCCTTATGTGTCTACTTTGATGCATAATCTCTTCAGGTTGTACATGCGTAATCTAAAGTTTTTGTATCTCAAATCATTTCATCGCTCTTGCCGAAATTTTGCAGGAATTTTTGAGCGGTTTCGCGGTATACTCCACGAAGGAGAGATCGACAAGCGTGTTCAGTTCTTGATCGAGGGCCTCTTCGCGATAAGGAAGGCCAAATTCCAGGTACTCCGCTGTTGGGGGGGCATATTTTGGGATCGGCTGGAAACCTAGAATGCCGTGATGACCGAGCTTTCCTGCGGCTCCGTTCACAGGGGTTCCCTGCGGTGCGCCCAGAGCTGGACCTCGTGGAGTTGGAGGACCAGTTCACTCACGAGATGTCCCTTGAAGACGAGATCGACCCGGAGACCGGCCTAGGTTCGGCAGCTCCGCCTCCGCGGCCATGGCTTCTGCAACGTTGACCATGGGATGCGCTGACTTGCTCTTCTTTGCGGGCCCTCCTCAGATATCTTCAAGCGGAACCCGAGCTTTGTGGAGGACGAGAGGGCCTACGAGGAGCTGAAGAAGAGCATCCTCGGGGACGACGAGAGCTCTGCTGCGGAGGAGGAGGAAGGGTCCGACGCAGGCGGCTCCGAGGAGGAGGGGGATGAGTCCGAGGAGGAGGACGAGGAGATGATGAAGATCAAGGACGAGACCGAGACGAACCTCGTGAACCTGCGGCGGACGATCTACCTCACCATCATGTCCAGCGTCGATTTCGAGGAGGCCGGGCACAAGCTGCTCAAGATCAAGCTCGAACCCGGCCAGGAGGTGAGCGAAATCTGCCGGTTGGCTTATGATTCCTTGGAGCCCTTCTTCTTCTTCTTCTTCTTCTGCTGTGGTGGGTCGGCTGATATGTGGTTGGCGCCGGTGCCGGCGGCGGCGGTGGCGCAGATGGAGCTGTGCATAATGCTGCTGGAGTGCTGCAGCCAGGAGAGGACGTACCTGCGGTACTACGGGCTGCTGGGGCAGAGGTTCTGCATGATCAACAAGGTGCACCAGGAGAACTTTGAGAAGTGCTTCGTGCAGCAGTACTCGATGATCCACCGCCTGGAGACGAACAAGCTGAGGAACGTCGCCAAGTTCTTCGCCCACCTCCTCGGCACCGACGCCCTCCCCTGGCACGTCCTCGCCTACATCCGCCTCACCGAGGAGGACACCACCTCCTCCTCCCGAATCTTCATCAAGATCCTCTTCCAGGTCCTCTCTCTCTCTCTCTCTCTCTCTCTCTCTTGCTATATTCATATATTATATATATCTTTCTCTGTACTTGCATCATTCTCTTTCTATATATATATATATATCGATATATCTTTATCTATCTACCCATATCGTTCCAGATCATTCCCTCATCTTTTTCTCTCTACCCATATCATTCTCTCTCTCTCTCTCTCTCTCTCTCTCCATATATATACATATCATATATCATTCTCTCTCTACCCACATCTCTCTCTCTCTCTCTTTCTCGCTCTAGATGTATGCTTATGTCTCAAAATGGGGGTGCAGGAGCTGTCGGAGCACCTGGGGATCCGGCTGCTGAACGAGCGGCTGAGCGACCCGGCGATGCAGGACTCGTTCGAGTCCATCTTCCCGAGGGACAACCCGAAGAACACCCGCTTCGCCATCAACTTCTTCACCTCCATCGGCCTCGGCGGCATCACCGAGAACCTCCGCGAGTACCTCAAGAACATGCCCCGCCTCATCATGCAGCAGCAGCAGCAGCAGCAGCACGACGACGGCCCCCCCTCCGACGACTCCGACGACTCCGACTCCGACTCCGACTCGCCCTCTTCCTCCTCCTCCTCCGATTCCGACTCCGATTCCAAGGCCCGGCCCAAGCGCCGGAGGAGGGGCTGAGCTACTCCAAACCAGACCTCCACGAAGAAGAAGACAAAGTGCGCCCTGTACAGCCACCTGGTTGAAGCTGCCCAGCGCTTGTGAGTATTTTGCTTCTTGTCTAGGAACAGACCAGCAACTCCACGTCGGATTCTCTCTCTCTCTCTCTCTCTCTCTCTAGATCCTCCTCTGACCCTGTTGGGATTCCTCTCTCTCTCTCTCTAGTTTAAAAAAATTCTGCCTTTTTTTAACCCTGATAAATAATTTATCATTTGATTCCACTCTGGGAAACTTTATGATTTCGGCTCGTCACGTGCTTGTCTTCGTCTATTATTTATTTATTTATTTATTCTTTCCCAGTGAAGAATGGCGGCTTTCCTTTTTTTTCTTGCTTTTTCAGGATTTTTCTACCGCATAAATAGTGGCGTACATTTTTTAAAATTTTTTTATTTTGGGAATCTTCGAGGATGAAGCGGCCGGTCAAAATTAGTTGGACTGCTCTGGGCGAGCCCAGTGGGAGATGTGACATTTTTATTATTTATTTAATTAATTCGACCCAGTCGCCAGTTAGGAACTCCCCCCTCTGGTCAACACGTAGACCTGACCCGCCGCCAACCTGACCCAGTCGGCCGGTCTTAGTCACCCACCGTTGACCCACAGGAGGGGCCGGTCCAGCTGGATAAAGTCGACGTCGGCAAGCTAACGGCGCGGGCATTTTTGACGGTTTCCGTCTCCAAGTGATAGACCCGATCGGCAGCTCACGCGCATCCACGTGTCCACCGTCTATTGACGCGCTTACTCCCCCCCTTACTATAAAATCCCCCGATTCATTCTCTCCCTTCGAGCATTTCTTCTCTTCCTTCTTCCTCTTCTTCTTCTTCTTCTTCTTCTTCTCCGGCGAGGCGATGGGGACGGAGGTCTTGTATCCGCAGGACGTGCTCGCCGGGCGGCGCCTCGGATCCGTCCCCTCCACCGCCTCATTCGTGCCCCTGCGGAGGCTGGAGGTCCCCGGCGGCGGCGCTGGCCGAAACCCCAAGCTGCGGCGGAAGCGGGTGGAGGGATCCGGCGAGGCGAAGAACAGTGACAGCGGCGGCCACCTAGTGATGGGGCCGGTGGCGATCCTCAGGCGCGGCGAGTCCTTGGACTCATTGGCGGTTGGTAGGGGCCGTTTGAAGAAGACCGAGGGAAGGCGTGGTGGCGTAGGGGTCGCCGGAGCCGTCCCGCTGGAGCCGCCAGAGGCGGGGGCGGCGACGGGCGTGAAGAAGGCAGCGAAGGCGAGGAAGGGGGAGGTGTATGCCGGTTCGGCGTTCACGCAGTCTCCGTCTCCGAGAGCACTGCCGCTACCGAAGTTCTCGGCCCGGAGGACGGCAGAAGGCGAAGCCGCCGTCGATCAGTCGGCCACCAGGGACCTCCTGCGGCTCCTGCGGCTGGAGTAGGAGATCCGATCCGAGCGGATCTGGCCGGAAGGCTGCTCAGGAAATAACAGAATAGGCTGAGAGTCTTTGGACGAGTTCCGATTCTAGCCGGGAAGCTTGTGTTGATTAGACCAGGAAGTGTGAGGGCTCCTCTCCACCGATCAAATCTCTCCGCCGCGTATTTTCAGAAGACGGAGGAGATATTTGATTCAGGAGAAAGGAGCAGATCTAGGGTTTCAATAAATGGCGAAAAAGTCGATGGAGGAAGAAGTTCGCCGAAGCAGCGGAAGCGAACATCGTTAGGACAGTAAGAATCTGCTGCTGCAGCAGCAGCGGCAGCAGCTCAGGTGATCTAATCTGTGTATCTATTAGTGTGTCAAACTACTGTAATATATTAGCGTGGTTCACCCCTGTAATCATCATCATCATCATCAAGTCTAGGTTTGCCCCCTTTCTTCCTCTTCTTTAGACATCCTGCAGATCTACCTCTGCAAGTCCTGTAATCTTCGCCGTGCAATTCAACCAGGAAGGTGCTGTGTGTCCTCTTTGTTCATTTTCCTCCCTCTATCTGTCCCTGCTCCTCGATCGAACGCCGACCCAGGCGACCATTATCGCCCCTCTGCAGCGAGATCTGTGTGGATTAGGGCTGGCGCCGGGAAGAACATTCAAAACCAGGAGGGTATCTATCCATCGCCAGGGCGGCGGCTTCACCATCCTCTTTATCGACGGAAGATGATTGGATTCAAGGAACAGTCTCATAATCTTCAGGTGGTCCTCTCCAGGATCCCTCTCCCCTGCTGCACTTCATCTGTCATCATCAAGCGCACCTCCCTGGTTGGTAAAGTGGCCCCGCCCCATCTTTCCCCTCTCCCCCTCCCTTTTTTTTTCCATCTCCGGGAATATTCCCGGAGCATCATCCTCTGCCACATCAAGTTCGGTGGGCAAGCTGATGCTCGAATTGAATCGGATCTTCGGAGATTTATCATCGGAAAATCTTATTTAGAGGTTGGTTTTTTCGTGCCCAGTCTTCCATCAGATTGAGAGGCCGATCAGAATCTGCTCCAGATGACGCCATGCGGGTTTCCGGCATCTCTCTTGGAATAGATTTTTTTTTTGTCGAATTTCCAACCTACGAGCTATTTTTGACGAATTGAACGAGAGAATTGCGCAGTTATTTTTTACGATCAAGTTCCTTTTTTTTTTTCAATTTTCCTTGTTTGTTCGAGGGATCAACGAGTTCATCAGGAAATCTGATCAGTTGAATGCCAGAAGTGGGGAGCGAACGCTGCTGGCCTTCAAAAAGTAAAAGCTATCACAGAATCGAGGCTGGGGAATATCATGATGATGTCGAAAGTGGTTCAAGTGAAATTATGATGTTGTCTTTTAAGTTCATGCAATCTACAGAAATTAGGAAAAAATATGTCCTCGGAAAGATGAAATTTAAAAGGCCAAAATTGACCTGAAAATTCTAAACAATGTCATCACTTTTAGTGATGTTGGAAACGTGTTACATTGTAGAGAGAGAGAGAGAGAGAGAGAGAGAGGGGAGAGAGAGAGAGAGAGAGAGAGAGAGAGAGAGAGAGAGAGAGAGAGAGAGAGAGAGAGAGAGAGAGAATTCTTGGAAGTGATTTTGGAAAGCAAAGACTTCTTGGATGCAGTCCGGAATTCCTTGGGAAATTAATACCCCATTCGGTCCATGTTCCCATGACTCTTGTTGGACCATGATTTTGATGTGTGATGGGTAACTAACCATATATTATTCCCATTAATGTGTCTCTGTGTGTGTGGAGAATGTCTCCAAAAAAAAAAAAAGAAAAAGGAGAAAAAAAAGGGAGGGGGGAACTTTTAAAAGAAAATAAAACATGAAGTGGGCATGTATGAACAACAAAAATGGCCCCACATTATATCCCTTGATTTCATGTGTGCAATGGCTACTTTGGATTGGCTTCCAATATTTTCCAAAGGTGCCCACCAAAGTTTTCAAACCCTTCCATTTGTATAATATTCTGCCTGGTTTAGGAATCGACACTCAGATTGAGCATGAAGCAGCGGGGCTTTGACTCCCATGGTAGCAGTGGAATCGGTCTTCGGGGGCAGCGATCCCCCACTATGCGCTCCTATTTTTCTTAAAATATGCTAAAATAAAAAAAATTATGGGCTCGTTGTGGAGAGAAAAGCGGCATCCTGTTTTTTTTTTTTTTTTTTTTGTTCTTGAAAAATGAGATGGAATTTTGTTGTTTATTTATATGGATAAATGCAAGATAAGTTGCGACCCACCGGCAACAAAATGAGGCCTTTCCAACGTGAGATAAGAGCCCCTGGCTTTCGTCCTATGGGGTGGGGAGGGCCCGCAGCAGGCACGCCACGCAGACCCAGTCCACGTGGGTCGGACCAAGAGTCAACGCCCTGCCACTGCCCCCCCCAGTGGAGACGAGAATTGAGCAGCCTCTCATCCGTGTGGTTATTAGGACCTGCTCACTCATAATTATAACAGTAATAACAATAACAACAAAAATAATAATCATAGTAATAATAGTAATAATAATAATAAGAAAGGAGAGGAAGATGGGGAAGAAGAAGAACGGAGGAAGAAGAAGAGGAATTAGCTTGGAAGAGAAGAAGAGGAGGAAGAAGAAGCCTACCCAGAAGAGGAAGAGGAAGAGGAAGAGGAGAGAGAAGAAGCGTTGGCATTTTTTTTTTAAAGCGAGATAAGAAGAAAATAAAAACAAAAAAAATAAAGGGATGCTCCAGAGCTTATTATTATTACCTCCCTCCACCGCAGAGTGGGACGGGCCTGGCACCATCGGCGTCCCCCCCGCCTCCCTTCCAACCTTCCTTCTGCTGGGGCTCTCTCTCTCTCTCTTGTGTCTCTCTTGTGTCTCTCTCTCTAAAGGGGGTTAAGAATCTCTGAAGCGGACCCTGATTCTGCGCTGGATGGGAGCCCTGCAGGAGGGGCAGTCCCTCATCCCCTGCTTCTCGTGGAGCTCGTTGCACTTGCCGCAGACCACCTGGTGCGCGCAGGGCAGGAACACCACCGACATCTCCTCGTTCAGGCACATCACGCATTCCCTCTCCCTCCTCACCTCCTCTTCTGCCTCCTCCTCTTCTACCTCTTCTTCTTCTTCTTCTTCTTCTTCTTCCTCGTCCTCATCCTCCTCCTCCGCCGCCGCCGGAAGCCCGCCGGAGTCCCACCGCGGCGGCGGCGCCAGCTTCTTGGCGGGGTCCGCCGCCGTGAGCCGCAGCCGGGCGATCTCGGCTTCCAGTCTCCGGATCTCGTCCCTGTAGCCCCTCAGGCCCTCCTCCGCCTCGGCTTTCATGGCTTCTTCCTCTGACTTTGCGGAGGCCTCGAGCAGCTCCCGCTCTTCTCTCTCTGCGTCCGCTCGCTTCAGCGCTTCCACTTTCATCTTCTCCTCTTGGACCCACCTCGCCTGCAAGTTCCAGTTCCATCCCATCATCATCACCATCATCATCATCATCATCAGAGAGAGAGAGAGAGAGAGAGAGAGAGAGAGAGAGAGAGAGAGAGAGAGAGAGGAAAATTCAGCATGAACACTTCCGCGGGAACATGGTAGTTCAGAATAAACACAACCCTGAATTAATTAACTGCATCAATACAACAAAAAACTTTTTTTTTCCCATTTCAGTAATCATCGAAAGTGTACTCAGAGTTACCCTCATCCTTCTCTATAGTTACTCTCATCCATCTTCAGGAATTAAATAAATTAACAACAGCATTAAACTTTTATCTTTTCTCCAAGTGTAAATGGAGCCCACATATATATATATATATATATTTTTTTTTCTGTTCTCCAGTGTGATTAATGCAAAACTCAACCAGAAGGCACAGCGTTCAATCACAGTCAAAAACATAAAAGACAATAACGAAAGAAAGAATACAATAAAATGAAAGAATCATTCGTGCAAAGGAAAGAGCTCAAGCTCTCGATAAGCGACAGCTCTACATTTGCCATCAACGTACGCGGATTGCAATATCCCTCTATAGAAATATTCCCTTCTAGAATCAATGCCTCAATCTACTCTTCATTGTGCCTTAGTGCTATGATCAGTGGAGTGAAAAAAAAACTGATCACTGGCGCATGCCAACAAAAAGGGGAAAAAAAAAGAGAAAGAAATATTATCCACTGAATAATATCTCAAAAAAACTGTTTCTGCCCATCAATTCTCAAGATTCAGCTAAAGACAAGGAGCAAATGCAAGATTATACTGATAAAAATAAAATGATAGCGGTCGGTGAAATAAAATGTTAAAGTTTTCAAAGTTCTTTCCGACGACAACAAACTCAGAAGAACAGACACCAAAAATCTGCGCACATCAAGGCCCTTGAAACTATTTACCTCAAGTTGATCTAGATCCTCCTTAGCTCGTGTCACTAGTTGCTGTACTTGGGTTAGTTTATTCTTTTCAGCTAGAAGCTCCCCCTGCAGAGATGCTCTTTCTCTGTCCCATGACTGGAACTGCTTGTTTATCTTCACCTCCCTGTTGGAGACTTCCTGACAACTGGGGGCTGATTCTGCAGCATGTAACCTTGCAGCCTCCATGTCATACCTCAATTTGACATTTTCACACCGAAGTTTTTGCACGGATGCGTTCGTCCTACTAACCTGATGACCAGCCTTTATCAATGCATTCTCTAGTTCTGCAAGTCTTTTCAAGGAGTTTTCTTCCAAAGCTTTCCTCTCCTTCCTGAGACGGATCACCTCCTCCTTCTCACGTCTCAAGCTCTGTAGCTCAGCCTTGTCTTTGTTCAGTCTATGAGCGGCCTGCATCACCCTCTGTTGTGCCCACTCAGTCCATTCCTGCAGCTGTGCTTGCAATGCTCTGGCACGTGAAACCAACTTCAGCAATATCTCATCCTTCTTGTCCTCTGGAAGCCACTGCCCACCTCTTTTATCTGGTGGTACTCCATGGAAACTACTGCAGCTTTCAACCTCCGATCCAGAGTTCAGATGATGAGTAACACCATCGCCCCTCGTAGAGGTTAATGATAAAGAAAGTTCAGTATTGAATGTAGACAACGAAGATGGGCATTTCAATGAATTCGGCCCGGAAGAACTTCCAGATATCCCAGTGCTGAAACAAAGGTTTGAGCTACTATCTGCTCGAGTAACATCCCCGCCAACACCTTCACTCAACTTCATTGAGGTATTATTTAAGCATGCACCATTGGAAGCAGAAACTGACGTACCTTTTCTGTCGAAAACAAAATTACCATTGCTACCGAGTTTCGTTGTTCTCCAACTACCTTTACTTCCATACCCCCGATAGCTCTTCTCAGAGTGAATTGACTTCTGACGAAGGAAGGATTCTCTCTTAGAAGTCCCTCCATGCCCCTTTTTACCAACCACGGATTTTTCTTTTGATGGAACTGGTTGTGATTCAGACGAAGTGTTTGATTCCTCTGCAGAAAGATCAGTGGATGCAAGCACTTTTCCTTGTCCCGCCTTAGGAGCGGATCTGACACCCTGCAGATTCCTTGATGCAGAGAACCTGCCAGCTGGCAAATTTGGGATGCCACTCACCGTTGGCAATTCAGCCTGAGATACATGTTGAGGAGAAGACAACACAGGGCTGTCTTTATCAGGTTCTGAGCTACCAACGTCAACCACACTCAAGGGGGCAACACTGGAAATATTTGCATCTGGTTTCGACTGGATGTTAGAACGACCATCTCTCGAATCATCACGGGAGAAGCTGCTCAAAGGATCGTTTTCAATTTCACATGCATGTGACACATTCATGTCACATAATAGAAGACACCACATTGCATCTCCTATACTGAGGAAAGGACGGACCTCCATAAGAACACAAATCATTTCAGCCAAAACATACTTCTGCAATTGTTGCAAATCTTCAAAACAATACTCACCAGAAGAGGAATGCTTCCCTGGCGCATTCTTCAGGAGTTTCAATGTATTATCCACAATGTTTGAAACTGTATCCTTATCACCATAATACAGACCTGTCCTCATGACAGCTTTAGTGGCAACCTCCTTGGTGAATCCATGAGAAACAATTTTCCTAATCGCCGTCTTAAAAATGCCGTCCAAATGTTTTAAAAGAAGGTTCTCCAGTTTGGCCTCTGCTGGTCCATCCCAACCTACTTCTTGGAGTTCTTCCATACCTAGTTCCTCCCGCGGCCGACCCACAGCAGTATTGCACAAGCCGCACAATCTGGAGTGATTTTCAAGATTAGATTTTCCTGAAGGCTTCTCTGGTGGCAGTTCGTAAGTTATATGATCAATGTGTGGTAAAATAAATTTGTCAAGGTCAGGTAGAGGTGAATCAGCTCGAAATTTTCTCTTATTTCTACTCCCCTTCTCTTGGACAGATAGAGACGATGAGAGAGGAGTACTGCTTCTTGCAACAGCAGCCGCCATTCTTCAATGTGATTCCAAAGCGAGATCTATAATCAGAATCACGAACAGATTGAATATCAGAATCCCATTTGCGGATCATTCAAAACATAAATGGCATAAAACTTGTAAGAAAAGGGATAAAATGCGTCAGCGGAAAAAAGAAGAATCGATCATAATAAATAGGATGTTGCATGTAGGCGTAGCCACTCGACTACAAGTAAGAAGTGGTCACTATAAGAGAACAGAAAGCAGTCGGACCTTTTGGATGAGGAGATGGAGTCACAAGCGCCGATTTCCTGCAATGTAATGCCGAGTTAGATCGTGAAAAGAAAAAAATGAATCCAAATAAGCGGAGAAAACAATAATCCGAGAAAAATACAGACGAAGCAATATTTCTCGATGGAAAAGAGGGGAGGAGTCTGAATAGACGGACGACCGTCACCTTGCAACGGAAAAAAAATCCGGAAAAAATCCCCGGCTGATAAGAGGCCAATCAGACCGAAAAAGAGAGAAATCTCGACCTAGGCCTGTCATCCATTGGTCAAGGAAGATTCAACACAAGACGATATGAAATACAGCAACATCCGGAAATTCTTCTGCACAACGGAGAAAGCTGAGGAGTTTCTCAGTGCATGGAGAATTCGCCGATCGTCACTCACCCGATTCCGACTCTCTCAGTTCGTCCAGCGGAAGAACAGTTCCCAGTCTCGGATCATCCGATGATGAACGAATGGAGATCGGCAATCTCTGCTGCGCAGCAGACAGCGCCTCCCTCTCCTCTAATTCCTCCTTCAAACATCTATATATAGAGGAAGAGAGAGAGAAGGGGAGGGGGGCGATTCTGCCAGTTTTAGTTAGTACGTATTGCTCCTCACCTTCTTATGCGTATATACGTAGATACATTTAAATTAGAATATGAGAGAGCTTTTTAATCTATTTTATATGGGTACGTACAGAGTGATGGATGTCGAAACGTACACGAGAAATTCTCGGGTTGCAACAGAACGGGTCCGTTGCGATCAGATCTGGCCCGCCCGCCGGTAATTTCTCGGGCCGAGTCTACACCGGGCCTCGAAGAAAAGCCCGAAAAAAATACGATCAGGGCCAAACGATACGGGACCTGACGGACCGGCCCGACTAATCGCATTCGCATGTCTGGCCTCTCCCTCACCCCCCAATGCAGAGGACGGGTTTCGGGCCGGGGGGGAAGCCGAGGTTATGGGCTAAAAGCCCATGAAAATCTTAAGAGTCTTATTATGAGGTCACCGGCCCGGCCTTCCGGGTTTACCCGGTCAGTGAACCCTCCCCCTCAACCAACTCGTCTGTGAGTCACTGGCTGACCGCCACCTCGCCGCGTTCGGTGGGGGCTCTACTGATTTCACGCTGACCGGGTTGATGGGCCAAATATGAGGGAAAATAAGGCCCATTAAGGGGAGTAGCCCCAAGCCCGTGTCCAATGGGCTCGCGTCGGTTCCTACAATCTGTTTGGATCTGCGATGATGGAAATCTAATTCCTGGTTGAAATTATTTACAAATATTATTAACGTCAAAAAATAATAATTTTACAAGAAAGTATTTTCACAAGTGTACGCGCACGACTGCGCCCTCACCGTAATTACTCTCGAAACATATTAATTATATTAATTAATAAAATATTATATACGCACTGATGCGTACACAGGGGTTATATTTCGAAAAATAAATAATACTTTATTTTTGTCTTCGAACAGAAAGCCCGACGGAAGTGAGATAAGATAGCGATGAGAGCACGCCGGTGAGAAAAAATCATGGGATAAATTTCAAAGTGCACTGAAAGTGTGCGCATCCTTGAGATACTGTCAGGGCACATAATAATTTAGTAGTATGGATCTCATGTGCCTCAATACCCTTTATTATTTGAACGTATATATCTTCATACACAGCGAAACGTATTATGTACAAGGTATGCTGGGGGATGACGTGGTCCAATAAGAGTTTGAACGTACGCTATCTGTGTAAAACGGTTCATAGAGAACTCAGATAGTCACCCTCATCAGCGTGTTCCGCCATTTCCTGGTCGCCCCGCATTGGCCTCTCCGCCTCCCCGTCCTCATCCTCCTTCCTGCCCAAGACCTCGGTTTTATCAGTCGCACAAGGCTCCGATCCCCTCCCGTTCGTGAAGCACCTCGAATCCTCCGAAATGGCGGCGGCCGCGGCGTCAATCGTGCTGAAAGCGGGCTCCCCTATTCCGACTTCCACCGCCGCCAACTCCGCCGGCATGGCCCGTCCTGTTGTTCCCGGCGGCCTCCGGTTCTGCTCCTCCAAGTCAGGTTTGTGCTACGGCTTCCTCCGACCTTTCTCGGTGATCCAACGGTATTTCTTGCTTCTGATATGGCTGCTGGGATCTGATCTGGTCTTCTCCCTTCTCATTGGTTTTCTTTCTTTTGCTAATGCCGATGTTCGTGGTAGGAGGAAGTCATTGTTGCGTCTAGAAGCTGGTTTCCGAGAAATTTCTGTGTTGCCATGTGAATTTTATCTGTCGAGCCCGTCTATCTGGTTTGAAAATTCTTGCGCGGTGATGAGCAAAATGTGATGTGCGTGTGGATGCAGGGAGGAGCGGATGCACGCTGGCTGTCAGATCCGACGGCATTCCGACTTCTGGTGCCAACCAGAAACGGCCACGCGCTAGCACAGTGCTCAGTCCGCGCGCAGTTGCGGTTAGACTCTGAAATCTGTCTCCTGTGAATTCTCTCTCTTATTTTTTTGGGCACTTCGGGATATTTCCATTAATCCTTTACTTAGCCTTGGCCATCTATTCCCTCTTCAGTAAATTTTGGTTCTAAACTTGGTGATTCATCTCACTGCAGGCAAATGCAGAGTCGACTGCAACTTCTGGGGCATCTAAACCAGGGTAAACTATCTGAACCCTCTTGGGTTTTCACTAATCGTGCTGAAAATTACTGCATTTACTGCATCTAACCCTTTTGACTAAAAAAATTACTTACTAATTAATTCTGCATTTTTTTAATCCAAAGCCTGACAGTTGTTGCAAGTCTAAAATACCCGGTTAGCTTACTGCCGCAAAAAGTGAGAAAATGATTATTCCTGACACTGCTAACAATCGATATTTAGTTTCCTTTTGAGTGGAGATCTTCAGATGTTCTAAACATGTTGTGTAGATCACCAACTTGTCAAATAGCTCTTCTGGGTTTAAGCTTATGGCATATCAGTTCATAGAGGTAAAGGACGCAGGTCAGGCTGCTTCATGATTTTGCCTGAATTACCATTTTATAAAAAATTGAAACGTCTCAATATATCTGGAAAATTAAACAACGGACACCACAATCATCGATTTCAGAGTTCTTGCTGAAAGTCTGCTGGCATTTCCGTAGTTTGGGCTATTTCGGTGTTTGTTGATGGGGTGGGGGTTGGGGGGGGTTTGACAGACATCAATAGTTGCTAATGAGATCATTCCATCCTTCTTCCCAAGGTAACCCATAACCTTTCAAAGTCTAGGGTTCATAATTAGCGGACTAACTAGCAGATTATCTATGAGGAATCTTGCAGTTTTTGTGTGTTTTGGGCAATTGTCCAAAAGTCTACCCAAGTTAATGCACGCCGTTGTTACTTTAGTTATGAAGTTTAGAAGACCACATCTTGCAGAGTAATATTTAGCTTTGGTAGACCTTTGAATGCTGCCAGTTCTCTTGGATCTAAAAGATGATATTTACCTCCGTTTATCGTTCATAATTGAGTTGTTTCTGTCGGTTCCAGTTTTCTGGAAGTTGTCCACATTCATGTAAATGTGGAATCTTTCTGCAAATATTTTCTGTAAATGTGGGATCTAACGAGGTGATCTCATCTGGAAGAGGCATCAGATATTTTTTCGCGAATGGAGTTTTGGAATTCTTAAAGATCAATGATCAGATAATATGTAGGTGCTAGTATCTTTGAAGATAATTCAGTTATGTGGCACATATTCTGTGGATATATTGCCAGAAAAAATGCAAAGATAGACTCTTCTGCCCATCATGATCGTTTCAGAGAGCTGGGATTACGCAGGAAGACAATGCTCAGAGGATAGATGGGGATCTGTCTGCATCATAATATTTTCGTATTCTTGTCACTTTCGTTGAATTTTTTTTCATCCACTGATCTTTGGTTCAATTACTGGGACCTTCTAAAAATATTATTTTCGGAGAAATGTTAACCTCATGATAATCACTGGATATATCTATCTAAAGTCATGGCATCACAGTACGATCATCATGTTACAACATGTGACTCCACTCAATGGCTCATAATTGCACACTTTTCGTTGTTTGTCTGGTTACCATGAACTTTTCCTGGTGCAGCTTAATGTGCTGGTTTGCTCCTATGATATGAGTAGTTTTCAGGATTTATCAGCAGATTTTCCTTATCCCCTCAAGAGAGAAAATAAAATCTTCCGCGATACGCCTCATGAAATCACATCCACTACATGGGCAGGATGTTAATTGAAGGATGAAACATGGCAGCCTCCAAATTGCATGGAATAAATGGACTATAATTATCCTCCATGGGGTTCTTTACAAAATGTGACCCCTCTCCACGCTTCCTTTTGGCTAAGGAAAGCAGTGAACCTTGACAGATACCGTTGCTCTGTCGTTTTTTCTTGCATGCCTTCCCCGTCACTTTGATTCAGTTGTTAGTTTTGCTAGCGTAATGTTCCATAAAACCGAAACTTAAATTCTAATCTCTGATATTACCTTTGTGTGAATATCTATCGCTACGTTCCATATCATCAAATAGGAGACGATTATGCAGCTATTTGGGGATTGATGTTTCCCAACACATATCAGTACCTTAAATGATGAAGCAAATATTTGTAGATTTTTGGTGACCATTTTTATGGGTGCCATGTTTTGACTGGCGGAGTTCTTCTCTCAGACTTTTCTGTATTTTATGATCTTGAAGCTTGATTCTCTGGTTGTCAACGATCTCCACATCTGTTAGAGGTCAGCAAGATCAGGAAAAACATCTGCATTTGTTACACTTGAGGGAAGAAAGTGTGATAATTGTTAATGAAGGAATGTAGAAATCATCTTGCCTAGAGAACATTGCTCATAGAAGAATGCCGAGATTGTAATTTACTGGGCAATGGGAAGGCATCATGTTAGGCCATGTCTGCTGAGCAGCCAAAGGGATAGGAATTTGCAAGCAGTAAGCTAGAGAGTGAAATTGATTTGGAGCATGCATCTTTGCAGATATCTTAGAAAATAATTTGAGGATTAACTTCTGACAACCATCTGATATTTCTCTACTGTTATTGTTTTCTCTCTCCTCTCTGGAATTCCATCCACCCCCACTTCTCTCTCTCTCTCTCTCTCTCCCTTGGACTTGCATTAGATTTATTTTCTTGTTACTTTGGTTTTGCTTCATCATTGTAGAGCCTGACTCATGCCACATGTTCACTCTAGTAAATCTATGAATGTAGATCAGGCTCACCATGGAAGGAAAAGCTTTGATAATATGAAAAATTGCCTTCAGTTCTTATCTGTTAGTCCATTTCTCTCTGTTATGATCACGTGTGTTCAATTCGACTATCTAGATGCATGATCGGCGACATAACTTTCTCCAATTTCTCCTGTATTTACCAGTGAATTTACCAGAAAAGGAAATATTTCTCCTGCATCTGCCTGTTGCGTCATCTCCCTTTTCTGTTTATTTCTAGCACTGTTCTCAATTCATATTTGGGGTGAGTTGAGAAATAACTCTGCGGCTGGCTGAACATCAGGCACGAGCTCCTCCTGTTTGAGGCGCTCCGGGAGGGCCTGGAGGAGGAGATGGACCGGGACCCCACGGTATGCGTGATGGGGGAGGACGTGGGCCACTACGGTGGCTCCTACAAGGTGACCAAGGGCTTGGCCACCAAATATGGCGATCTGAGGGTCCTCGACACACCAATTGCAGAGAATTCCTTCACGGGCATGGGCATCGGTGCTGCCATGACCGGGCTCCGGCCCATCGTGGAGGGCATGAACATGGGCTTCCTCCTCCTGGCCTACAACCAGATCTCCAACAACTGCGGCATGCTCCACTACACCTCCGGCGGCCAATTCAAGATCCCCATCGTCATCCGAGGCCCCGGCGGCGTCGGTCGGCAGCTTGGCGCCGAGCACTCGCAGCGCCTTGAGTCCTACTTCCAGTCCATCCCGGGCCTCCAGATGGTGGCATGCTCGACACCGTACAATGCCAAGGGCCTCATGAAGGCCGCCATACGCAGCGACAACCCCGTCGTGCTCTTCGAGCACGTCCTGCTCTACAATCTCAAGGAGCGGATCCCAGACGAGGAGTACGTCCTCTGCTTGGAGGAGGCCGAGATGGTGCGGCCCGGTGAGCATGTCACGATCCTCACCTACTCTCGCATGCGCTACCACGTCATGCAGGCTGCCAAGACGTTGGTCAACAAAGGGTATGACCCTGAGGTGATTGACATTCGGTCGCTGAAGCCATTTGACCTCTACACCATCGGCAATTCCATCAAGAAGACCCACCGGGTGCTGATCGTGGAGGAGTGCATGAGGACCGGCGGCATCGGTGCTAGCCTTCGGGCCGCCATCATCGACAACTTCTGGGACTACCTCGATGCACCGGTCATGTGTCTCTCCTCACAGGACGTTCCCACGCCATATGCCGGCACGCTCGAGGAGTGGACCGTCGTTCAGCCTGCTCAGATCGTCACTGCCGTGGAGCAGATCTGCAAGTAAGCCCCGCCGCCACCGCCACCACCGCCGCCGACTTGATCTTAGTCTTGCAGTATTCCTTTCTTTTTTTTACCCATTTTGAGTAGATTTCTAGTGTGCTGAGTGGAGGGTATTGAAAGAGGGGAACCCACAGTATGGATGGAGTATTTTGAGGTTACCTAATTCATTATCACCAATCTACTATGCTTAACCACCGTGTTCAATGATTTATGGAAACTGATATTGATAGGGCCTCAAGAACAGTTCTTTAGGGAGTGTAGTATGCCCAATGTGTGTCCCTCATGGGCTGGGAGAATTGACTTTTCTTTTCCTTGGTTTGGCATCAATTTCAAATATGGAAACAAAAATAGTCTTCTCATGCAAGGTTTTTCTATTCAAGAAGGCCTTAATTTTTGTGACCCATCGTTTTTTTCTCAACTATTTGGTTGTTTAGGGTTTAAGATTTAATGTTTTATGATCACATGGTTGACTCTCTCTCTCTCTCTCTCTCTCTCTCTAATTTGGTTTCCATGGCTACATCGTTTTAAATTACTGATTTTATCATAAATAATTTGACATTATAGATATTTGAACCAATAATACTTTAATGTCGACCAAGTTGACGTGATAAAAAAATTATGGAATTGAAAATCATTAGGGTCTCTCTCTCTCTTTCACACACACATACACTCACTCACTCCCTTTGAAGAACATTAAAGGATTAAAAGGGTAGTTCATGCCATAATAACCAAATTAAATCTATTTACTAGAGAAATCGGCCACCATTAATTTATTCTGGGTCAAAATTAGAGAGAGAGAGAAAAAGATTAAAGTTTGAAACTTTGTCATCTTGGCATGTGGCATGGAGGTGCCCAGGAGGGCCCAACGGAAGTTAACGACTACAGTATTAAAAAAAGAGTAAAAAAAAATGCTGCGAAGGCCTTCCTATCCAAGGCTTGATGCTATAAATGGAAAAAAATTAGAGCCTACTATAAATTAAATAACTAATTTGGGTGCATTTTCTGAGAATATGGGCTCTTTGCTTTAGGGAAAATAACTAATTCAGGCAGCTGGGGAATTGCATTGGATCATCGCTTGAGGGCACATATCATATAACAGGATAGAGAGAGGCCTTAAAAAAATTAAATCAGTTTGTGTGGAGATTTTCGGAAAGATGAACCCACCGGAAAAACCCCTCCTTTGGGGTCTCATCCACCCGTGGACGGCGGGTGGGAAGATCCTCCAGCCGGCGCCGGAGAAGACGACCTCTCTCTCTCTCTCTGTCGCTCTTCCATTTTTCACCATGAAGGTGCTCTCGCGCCCAATGATCGCCAGACCGGGCTCACTCCACCTTCATCATCCCGATTCCTCCTCTTCCCCCCTCTGGTTCTTCCCCTCATTCCCGGCGAACACCCTGTGGAGGAAGAGTACCGCACTCAGATTGAACAACAAGGGCTGCGATGGCAGCAACAGGCTCCTCCGCCTCAACGGCGGCCTTGTCGTTCGAATGTACTCCAGCCGCTCCGCCACCTCCTCCGGCGCGCCGACTCGCCGGAAACTCCAGAACAGCGGCGGCGGCGGCGGCGGCGGCGGCGGCGGCGGCGGCTCCTCCTCCTCCTCCTCCTCCTCCTCCTCTTCTTCTTCTTCCCGGTCGTCCCTCTACGCCAGGCCCAGCCTCCGGGATATGCAGAGCGAGAGGGCCGCCAACCGCGCCCGCGTCTACGAGTTCCTCCGGGGAATCGGCATCGTCCCCGACGAGCTCGACGGCCTGGAGCTCCCCGTCACCGTCGAGGTGATGAGGGAGCGCGTCGATTTCCTCCACTCCCTGGGGCTCACAGTGGCCGACATCAACAATTATCCCCTGGTTCTCGGCTGCAGCGTGAAGAAGAACATGGTTCCTGTGCTGGATTACCTCGGCAAGATCGGCGTCCGCCGATCCACCTTCACCGATTTCCTCCGGCGGTATCCGCAGGTCCTCCATGCCAGCGTCGTCATCGACCTCGCCCCCGTGGTGAGGTACCTCCAGGGGATGGACGTGCGGCCGCAGGACGTCCCTCGAGTGCTCGAGAAGTACCCTGAGCTGCTAGGGTTTAAGCTGGAGGGGACGATGAGCACCTCCGTGGCCTACCTCGTCGGAATCGGCGTCGCCAGGAGGGAGATCGGCGGCGTCCTCACCCGCTTCCCGGAGATCCTGGGGATGAGGGTGGGGAGGGTGATCAAGCCCTTGGTGGAGTATCTCGAGTCCCTGGGCCTGCCCCGTCGAGCTCTGGCCAAATTGATCGAGAAGAAGCCCCACCTCCTCGGATTCGGCCTGGAGGAGAAGGTCAAGCCTAATGTGGAAGCTCTCCTTGAATCTGGCGTGCGAAGGGAAGCCATGGCCGCCGTGATCGCCCAGCATCCAGAGATCATCGGCATCGCCCCGGAAGACCTGAAGCAGAAGCTGCTAGCCCAGCAGAGCTTGCTCGAGTCGGCCATCTTCGTTGGGGCCGAGGAATTCGGAAGAGTCCTGGAGAAGATGCCCCTGGTGGTCGGCCTCAGCCGGGCAGTGATCCTGAAGCACGTAGATTTCTTCAAGACCTGCGGATTTTCCCTGAAGCAAGTGAAGAAGATGGTGCTCAGCTGCCCGCAGATTCTCGCCCTGAATCTGGATATAATGAGACTGAGCTTCGAGTACTTTCAGGGGGAGATGGATGGGGACCTGGAAGATCTGGCCGCCTTCCCCGCCTTCTTCACCTACGGTCTCGAGTCAACCATAAGGCCCAGGCATCGGACTGTTGCCAAGAAGGGCCTCAAGTGCTCCCTGGCGTGGCTCCTGAACTGCACAGACGCCAAGTTCGAGGAGCGGATGAGCTACGACTCCATTGGCATCGAGGAGATGGAACCTGAGCAGGGTTTCAACATGAGGACCCTTCTGGAGCCAAGAGCTGATGAAGAAGAAGAAGAAGAAGAAGAAGAAGAAGACGACGACTCCGACTATGAAGATGATGAGGATTCTGATGATGACTATGCATAGCTTCACAGCTTTGGCTTGATTTTCTTGTGGGTTTATCAAAAATGGGTGATCATATGCGCCAGTAGATCCTCATCCTCTGAAATTTTTTCACCCACTTCCCCCAACTGGGCAGGGCTCATCTCATGTTATTCCTGCAATCTCTGCAACTGTGCCTCTTACCCTAGAAAGGTACTTTCTATTCACTTGTTACTGCTTGATCCTTGTGAGGCATTTCATCCACAGCAATCAAAATGATGAATGCTGTGAAATGAATTTCGTCTGTTCATTTCTTTATTCTGCAAATTCCCTTTTTTATTGCCGAGAATTTCAGGTTCTGATGTGGGTACTTGAGATCAGATTAAACAGTCCCCATTGAAAAAACTCCCGATTTAGTTGTCATGATTTTTTAATCCTTTATTATTTTCGGAGATTGGGAGGGATCTTGAGCCCGACTAGATCATGCTTAGATCGTCTGACATTACAAGCTTTTATCCAACAAACTAAATGGGATTTAATCTCTCTGCAATCCAACTCTCTCTGCCTCAGCTCCTTGATCAGAGAGGCCTTCATTAATGGGTAATCTCTTCCTTTCTTGCTTCCGTCACAGGTTTGACCGATCGTCAACCACGTTGACTTTCTTATATATTAACTAATTTTCCGACAGGCTTCAGCTGGCGGGCACGATCAAGGGTAGTGAAGAAAATCACCACGTTTAAGAGTTTTTGGTCGCCTTAAGATGATGTAGTTTTATGATGAGCCAAGACCAAAATGCCCTGTTTTGGGAGGTCTTGATCTTCAGATGCTTGAAGATTTTATTTGATGTTGCTTTCTGCAGGAAAAGGAAGGTGGTTTCGGTATTGGGAGGGTCTTCCGTGGTTGACTTTTTTGATGAATCCTGGATTTCTGGAGAAGAAGCCACGCTGACTTTTGCTCCGTGCATTGTTCCACAGAGATCTGGGGGAAAAAAAAACGTCTATTTAAGTGGTTCGATTTAATGCATCGTTTCTCTGATCCCCGTTTGTTCTATCTATTTGTTCTTGAGTGATCACTCAAGTGGAGGCTGCCTGACTTTCCACTGTTCCCGTTTAATTTTATTATTTTATTATATAATCCCAAGTTATGTTTTTAAATATATTACAAATTAACTGTCTGTGGTAATTATTCTCCTATATTATTAATATAAATAGAATACAAATAATACTAAATAACACTTTTACCCTAGATCGTCAGATTTTAGATTCATATGCTATTAAGCGTAGTTTGGAAATTAAAGTTAATAAGGGGGGTTCTTGTGAGAACGCAAATATGGGTGGATGTGAAGAAAATATCGTTTCTGCGGATGTAGTGGGGTCCACGGAGCGGGGGTGCCCTTATAGAAGCGGTGAAGATACCGATTTAAGTTTCCGAGTTGTCTGAGATTCCCTTTTGGGATGTTAGGCAAGCGGGAGAAGGAATGCCGTTGGATGCGGGCCGGCGAATCTGACGGTTCACGTGATCTGAAGATTTCAAATTCTCTCTTGCAACGGCAGGGTTGGCCTTCTCCTCAACGCCTATATGACCGTTAGAGGACAGCTTCTCGACCCTTTTCAAAACCTCTCTCTCTCTCTCTCTCTCTCTCTCTCTCTCTACGGCCATCTCCAAGAAGGTGGAGAAGTGGGAGGAACTTAGAGGCCGATCGTCCAGATCCGTGAGGAAGAGATTGATATCCATGGCTGCGGATGAAGCTTCGTCGTTGCCGCTGCCGCCACGGTCTCCTCGTCCCGAGATGTGCGAGGGTTTTGATGTCTCCCGAGGTCGGAAAATCTCGTCGTGAATTCGCCTCCTCAGATGTTATTCTTCTGTTTTACTCCGTTTATGATTTCCCGATTCAATCTGAGATGTGTGAGTCCGTATTTCCGATTTCAGATCAGACCTCTCAAGCCCTGCAGGTCGCGGAGGATGGCACCGCCGCGGTTCCGTCCCTGGGTAATCTCTCTCTCCCTCTCTCTAGATTTGTTCTCGGAAAGATTTTGATTCAGTTGGTTTAAACCACACCAACAGTTCAACCTGTGGATGCTCACCGATTTTTGAATTCTTTCGGTCTCCATGTTTGTTCAAGCAGAAGAGGAAGCCTCCGCCGATCCCACCGTCTCGGAGGAATCCAATGGGGATCTCCTACAAGGTCTGTTCGGTTATGGCAGGAATTTTTACTGTGGTTCTTCTTTCCTGGAAAGCCTTTTCTCAGGGTTTCTGTGGAAACTCTTGCAGAAGTGGATGAGAAACCTGCCCTTCCCCGTGAGCAAGACAGCATTAGCGCTGTGATACAGGTTCGAATAGAAAAATTCTGGCATTCTTCTTTGATTTCCGTCTGATTCAACGAGAATTTTTTTCCTAATTCAGATTTATTTCATCAATAGGCACTCGAGGAGGACAGCTTCATCCCTCCGGATGTACTCGACGCTACCCTGAAGAGCTCCAACCCTGCGCCTGATCTCCCTTTTTCTCTTCACCTTCTCGGTACGATTCTCGCTCACCTTCTCTGATGACGTCTTCTGTATGGAATCATCGCTCTTACTCCTCGTCCTGTTCGGAAATTCCAGGTACAAAATACAACGATCTCGTGAAGAGATGGCTGGAGAAGAAATCTCTTGAGGAATCTGCGGCGCCCAAACATGAAACCCTAACGAGGAAGTACGCGGAATTATGGGCGGAGAGGAAGCGCCTGTACAACGAAGTCATCGAGCTGAAGGGCAACATCAGGGTCTTCTGCAGATGCAGGCCGATGAACTCTGAAGAACTCTCCAAGGGCCATTCCTCCGTTTTTGAATTTGATCCATCGCAGGACTCAGAGCTGCAGATCCTGACCTCCGAGAACTCCAGGAAGCAGTTCAGATTTGATCATGTCTTCGGCCCTCAGGACAACCAAGGTAGAAGATCCAGAGCTCCCGTTAATGGCTCCCTCCTAGAATTACTACCACCCCAGAAGTTCTTTAATCTGATGATGAGGGAGAACCCCCCGTTTCTTCGTGTTCGCAGAGGCCGTCTTCGCGGAGACGAGGCCCATGGTGATGTCTGTGCTGGACGGGTACAACGCCTGCATATTTGCGTACGGGCAGACGGGCACCGGGAAGACGTTCACCATGGAAGGGACTCCGGAGAACAGAGGCGTCAACTACAGGACGCTGGAAGAGTTGTTTAGGGTTTCGGAGGAGAGGAGCTCCCTGATGAGGTACGAGTTCTTCGTGAGCATGCTGGAGGTCTACAACGAGCGGATCAGAGACCTCTTGCCGGAGAACCCTAATCTTCCATCCAAAAAGTAAGCAAACCCTGCAACCCAACCCGGAACGTGAATTTCTCTGTCTGGAATCATGGAGAAAATGAGATTTTTCTGCCTCCTCCAATCCACAAAGGTTGGAAGTGAAGCAAGCTGCCGAGGGAACCCAGGAGGTCCCTGGTCTCGTCGAAGCCGAAGCTTACACCATTGATGGAGTTTGGGAGCTGCTTCAAGCTGGCGCGAGGAACAGATCTGTCGGATCCACCAGTGCAAATGAACTCAGCAGCCGTTCTCACAGGTAATATAAATAATAATAATCTTCTTCCTCTTCTTCTTCTTCTTGCTGGGTCTTCTTGGTCTTTAATGGAGATCTGTTCTTCCTGCTTGCAGTCTGGTTCGTGTGACCATTAGAGGGGAGAACTTGATGAATGGAGCGAAGACAAGGAGCCACCTGTGGCTGGTGGACCTGGCAGGGAGCGAGCGCGTGGGGAAGATCGAGGTTGAAGGAGAGCGGCTGAAGGAGTCGCAGTTCATCAACAGGTCTCTCTCCGCTCTCGGGGACGTCATCGCTGCCCTTGCCTCCAAGAACCCACACATACCTTACAGGCACGTTCCTGAACCCAAACACACATTCTCTCTCTCTCTTCCTCTTCCTCCCTTCTCACTTTCTCTCTCTAACATGGACCATTGTTGAAATCGCAGGAATTCGAAGCTGACCCATTTGCTACAGAGCTCTCTGGGTACCTACCCCACCTTCCTCTCTGCAAGTTTTTTTCCACGATTTGGTCCTAAAGATCCTCCATTCGTCTGCTGGGTCTAGATCTTCATCTGATAAAAAAGCTGAATCTGCGTGTTCTTCCAGGAGGAGACTGCAAGACTCTCATGTTCGTCCAGATCAGTCCTTCCTCCGCGGATCTGGGGGAGACCCTCTGCTCTCTGAACTTCGCCACCAGGGTCCGGGGGATCGAGCAGGGGCCCGCTCGCAAACACGCGGACCCATCTGAATCTTTCAAGTTCAAGCAGATGGTGAGGGACTATTGATTTTCTTGCGGGATCTTCTGAGATGAGGGGGAAGACTGACGGTCTGGAATGGTTCGATCTCTGAAGGCGGAGAAGCTCCGGCAGGAGGAGAAGGAGAGGGCTCGGTTGAATGAAACTCTGCAGCTCTTGCACATCAAGTACGCCTCCAGGGAGAACGTCTTCAAGGAGAAGGTAATTCGATTGAATTCAGATCTTCATAAAGTTAGGGTTTTTTTTTTGTTTTTGTTTTTGGCTGAATCCGAGAACTGGTGGAAGAACAGCTCAGAGATCTTGAGAACCAGCTGGCCGAAGAGAGGAAGGCCAGGCATCTGCACCAGGAGGACGCGAACAGATTCCATAACAAGCCGCCCCTTCCTCCGCCGAACCCGCGGCGGCAGCCCCTGGGAAGAATCTCCGGCAACTTACCGCCGCCGGCTCAGCCCAGAAGCAGCACCGGCGGCGGCAATGGGCTGGCACCGGTGCCGGAGGAGAAGGAGAATCTCCCCTCGGTGAAGAGGAAGCTAGATAATGGTGGAGCAGGAGGTGGCGGCGCCATCGGGAAGCCGCCGCTGATGAAGGCTCGCAGGATTTTGCTGGGTCCCGTGGTCCGGCCAGCGGCGGCGGCGGCGGCCGCCGGCCAGCCACGGCGGAGAGCCTCCATCGCTGCCGTGCCCGGCGGCACCGGCGAGCCCCCGCGGGCGAGGCTGAGCCTCGCCTTCAGCCGTGAAGCTGGTGCTGCTGGTGGCTCTGTCCTGAGGATCCCCCGGCGGAGATCGGTGATGATGATGCCCCTAGGAACGCCGGACGGGAAAGCGGGAGCACGCGGCGGCGGCGGTGGCGGCGCCAGCGGGAACAAGTTCTCGAGCCCCCCGGCTCAGCAAGGCCAGTGGAGGTCGAGGATACCCTCCATGGCCTCACCGCGGCAGAGGCTGCGCTTCCTATCGAGCCCAGCGGCCAACAGGAACATGTCGTCGGCGGGCGGCGCCGGCGCCGCCCAGCCCGCCGGCGGCAAGCTGTGCTTCAGCGTCCAGAAGAGGCTGGTGGTGGGCTCGCCGCTGATGAAGATGAAGTCCTCCTTCGCCTCGCGAGAAGCCGCCGCCGCTCCTCCGTCCATCATCGGCAGGTTCGGCAGCGCGCAGAGGATCCTCTCCACGAACAGGAGGAAGTCCGTCTTCTGACCGACTGATCATGTAAAAATGTGTGCTTTCTGTTCCCCCTGATTCAATTTAAGTTGATCTACTCGACCGATTTGTGATCATGCTGCATCTTTCTCTCTCATCTCTCTCGTCCAGCGCATCAGAAAGACGACAACCATTAATAATAAAAGTCAACGGAGTTGCGCATTACAACCGACTGGGAGTAGAGAGAGAAAAGAGTTCGGGGGGCGTCCTCTCGCTCTAACCCAATGCATCATCATCATCATCATCATCATATAAGAATGAAATGAAGAGGGGGGGAGGGGAGAGAAGAGGAGGCGGGGGAGCAAAAATATGGAGTGAACTGCCTGCGGCCCAATGAATGGGGGGAGGGGGGATCTTCTTGGCTTACTAGCCACCGACGGTGATGGTGAAGAAGTAGACCTTGAGGACGACGGCGAGGGCCAGCTGGAGGGAGAAGATGCCGGCGACGATGAGGAACCAGCGCTCGCCGGCGGACTTGATGTGGGTGCGCAGATTGAGGGCCACGAAGGCGGCCGACATGAACCCGGCCACACCGGTCACCACCCACCTGAACACCTCCACCGGCACCACCGACAGGCACTGTCCCCAAGGAACGAACATAACACAGCCCATCAGAGAGAGACCCTTTCAGTAGCAAGCTGGGGATGGGGGAGGGAGAGAGAGAGAGAGAGAGAGAGAGAACAGAGTTCTACTGGGTTGACCTAGATTCCGTTTTAAGCTTGAGAGAGAGAACTGGGTTCTACTGGGTTGGGCCAAGAGAGGGAGAGTGAGAGAGAGCGAGAGAGAACTGAGTTCTACTGGGTTGGGCCTAGATTCCGTTTTAAGCTTGAGAGAGAGAGAGAGAGAGAGAGAGAACTGGGTTCTACTGCGTTGGGCCTAGATTCCGTTTTAAGCTTGGAGAGGGGGAGAGAGAGAGAGAGAGAGAGAGAGAGAGAGAGAGAGAGAGAGAGAGGAACTCACAGATGCGGGGATGAAGATGAAGAGAGAGTAGCCATAGAGGCACCAGAGCTGGACCAGGCCGGAAGGCGCCGAGAAGTACTTGAGGATGAGGTAGAGCCCGAGGGGGACGAGGGACACGTAGCCATAGAAGAGCCCTGCCGACCAGGTGACCAGGTTGATGTCGTAGTCCCACTCCTTCTTCTGCCACTTGTGCGCCAGGTAGGCGACGAACGCGCTGATCGCCGCCGCCACGAATATCAGCGTCGTGCAGATCCAGAAGGGCCCGTACCTTCACATTTGGAATCGAAATAACTAGATTATAAGTATGGGTGGTTCTTGCGGATGAGAACCAGACCAAGAACAATCAAAAAAGGAAACACACGAGAGAGGATCAATCGAAACGACAGCAATATTAAAGATCAATCGGACGTTTTCTCATAAATCTCATCAGAAAGGACAGCAGGACTAACATAAGTTGAATGCCTTCTCATAAAACTCATCACAACGGAGAGGACCGATCGTCTGCTTTCTCATGAACCTCCTTAGAAAGGATAGCAGCACCCAGATCAATCGAACGTTCTTCTCATAAAACTCATCAGAACGGAGAAGATCAATCGACTGTTTATTTTGAACATTAGAAAGGCTATGATGCTCACAGAGCAGGCGCTAGGCACAGGACCCCATTCATTTCCTTTCTGATTCTGCCTTTCTAATAATCGATGATGACAATTTGATCTGATAGGAGTCTTTTGACTGGTCTTCATGATTAGACATGACCCATCATCTATCCTCTGCACATTTCCGTAGCTTGCTCATGAATGTTCTATGCCCATCCATACCTTTTCTACTATTTCTACGGTATTAGATGGAATGGGATGGCGTGCAACCGCTGTTATCCAATAAGAGAGCATGCCCACTTGAAAACATTAATTTCAGGCTAACTAGCAATCAAGATATGGCACAACTCTTAAGAGAAACCATTGATAATGCTGCCTTCAAAAAACAGAGAGGCCATGTTGAAGGCTCTACGAATTGGAAAACGAGCTCCCTCATTCACTGAGATGGACAGAGGGACACTGATAAGTTGGACTTCCCATCTGTGGAGGGCTGGAGATAGTTCGGACTACTGTTTTAATAGAGAGCTTTGATTCAAAAGGGAATCAAATATCTAGACAAGGGTTATCAGTAAAAATAATAGCATTTACTTTAATTGATGCCATGAGGTTACTTCTCATTAATATTAAAAAAATGCAAGCATCCACTTCCACATTAGAGTTAATGCGAGTACTTCTTCTCATTACTTTCTGCCTGCACATAATATCAACAAAAAAAGATGTATAGCATCCATATTAAGAATCAAAGAACAAACGACATTCAAAAATGTTTTTCAAGGAAATTTTTGTTCGTACAGGATTGCTTCACACAACTCAGCAATGTAGGTTCAAAGTAAAACAAATCTGAATCCGTTTTTGCGCAGGAAAATTCACCCAACGCATTCCCATTTACCTCAAGGCAATTCAACAATGAGGGAAAAAAAGGATATGGCATAATAAAAATAATATTCGAGCGAAAATTCCAAGGCAAGTTCCTTATTGTCTTACAAGTCGGGATTGTTGGCCGTCTTCTCGGTAAAGTTAGCCTTGAATGGGAATAGAGAATCTCTGATCCTCTCCAGCACATCTGATGTGTCGACATCAAAATAGGGCTTGTAAGCTCCAACTGTGAGCCTGGTCATCCAGCCGCCAGTCTGAGGCCCATCCGAGGAACTCCCAGGGGCTGGCTTTGAGAATGTGTCTACGAGAGAGCACCTCCCGATTAGGAAAGAGAAAAACATCCCAGGAGAAACATGAAAATTCGCAAGGGGAAGCATAGGGGAAATGTGATCTGCGCTAACCATCTGCATCTGGAGGAGGGCGAAATACCCCAGAGATCTTTCCCTGCGCCTCGGAAGGCGGAAACGTCTGGAGATTGGAATCTATAATGATGACAAGTTCAGTAGGAAAACCTAATTTTGTTGTATACGAAAGGAAGATCTAGAAAAAAATAGGAAATTAATTCAAAAAAACGAACGGCCCAACCAGAGAACTTGACGCCGACGTGATCCGCACCGGAGACCACAGCCTACGACCACAAATTAAGACAGGAAAGACGTCAAGAGTCCGTGAAATCCGAGGGCGGAAGCAAGCAAAGGGCAAGAACACAAACGGGAGAGATGCCGGGCAAAGGAAGGGGATTACGGGAACAGATCCGGAGATCTTCTGTTCGTCGATGGTGGTGTAGCCCCCGCTGGACATCATCTTTCTCGACTCTCCTCCACCCTTCCTCTTCCCGCGAGAAGGCGGCGGCACCGCCCTCGCCTTGCTCCTCCTCGCCCCCGCAGAAGCCCCGTTCGCGAGCTCCGACAGTCAGATCTGGCGACACGTAGCTCCCAAAATAAGGCCGCCGACCATTTCCCACCGTGTCCGAGCCGGCATTGGAAACGTGACAGCGGGCCGGGCTCGCCAAACAAGTACATGGGATTCCCACCGTTTTCATCCAGGATGAGCTCGGGCAATTTTAAAACTATTTTTATTTTACCGCAAATTAATTGAAAGTTTGTAAAATTTAAAATTTCAGCAATAAACCTTTTAAAAATATATTTTCCCTGCCTTTTATTGGTAAATTGATATATATTTTAAAATATAATTACGAAGTGCCATCATATTTTTGCTTCAGAATAGGACATCACCTCAAGTTTCTCCAATCTTCAATGGTGTCAGTAGAGAAAAAGAAGGAACATAATAAGAGGAGGTAGAATGACTATAGCCCCAAAGTTGCTACCTAAGGTTTACTATGACATTTATTTATATACCAGCCCATTAATACAAGAGTGAACTTGATTAGTTAAGGTCAAGCCAATTTGGTTCTTAATAAAAACAGAAAATAAAAAATAAAAAAAATAGATGCATTGAACAAAGTAAAAGATACATCATATTTTAACACTCTCCTTCAATTTGGTGAATGCATATGATCTATTTATAACTTAGATACAACGTGATGAAAAGTAGTGATGGCCAGGTCATTAGTGAATATATCTATAAGCTGGTCACTTATGGCAGGTATAGCATGTAGATCAATCTACTACATAACTTTTATTGATAAAATGTTGATAAATCTTAAATATCTTTAATTTGATCAATTTTGAATTATATTATGTATAATACTGATTGTTAATTTGTTGCCACAATAAAAAATTTCATTTTATCACACCTCATGATGTTTAAGTCTTCTAGAACAATCTTTAGTTAGAATACTTCATATATGTCCTGATAACCCAGAATTCAAGTTTCTACACTTGACCTTATCATCACGTTTTGTTTCATAACTTTTCATGTTATAAGATTTCTGCCAATAAAAGTAAATTATCTTGAGTTGGATTATTGTCTATATTAGATCTTCCATAAGTGACATTAATATAGATTTTAAGTATCAAACCTTTATCTTTTTCAACAAGTTAACTTTCTTTGGGTCCTTTTAGATAATGTAATACTTGATGAGTTGTATGTAAATAATTTTTTAGGATTATGTACAAATTTATTAGTCACACTATGATAATTTGGGGAATTACCATAATAACATGTTTAAAGATCCTTGAACATAACCTTAATACATGTGGAAAGATCATTAGTCTATATTAAAATTCTCATGCATTACTTATTTACTATATTGGTGTATTGATGATAATATTTATTGTTTATTGATCCAAAGCATATAGGAAGAAGAAATTAAATATATTCAAGAATCATTATTTGATAAGTATAGATTAAAACTCTTTGAGAGGGGAGAGATTAATTGGCGTGAAGCAAGGATAATATCTCATAATCACAATCCTAATTTTTTGTCAAATTAAATGAAGGATAAATTGCAATAGGTACATTTGTAATTTTTCTCAGATATACTTGTAATTACATGTAGGGCATGAGGCACAAGGGGAAGGTCTCGCTCCTATTTGCAATAAAATCTTCTCTTTCCTCCCATATTTGACATATTTCTCTCTCACTATAGAATTAGCCTCCTCTTCTCATCTCACTTGGCATTGCCTACCCACCATAAGCAAGCCACTGAAAGATCTTGGGGCTATATAAAATACCAAGAGGGGAGGTAAATTGGTGTCTCAATAATTTTAGATTTTCTTTTTGAATCACAAATATGTTGACGCACATGCTAACACTATTATTTGTGATTATTTACATGTGATCTTTCTTTCTCTCTCCTTTAGTGGGTTATTGATAAGTCTTCATTATCATGAGTTAATAATTTAGTGAGATGATGTTTTTAGCTTTAAACTCATGATAAATAGACTTATTTTTGTGCTAAATCATGAAAAGTGGTTTTTAGTTGGTTAATATGAATTTTTATTTAATTACATGATTTTATAATCTTATTTTGTTGAGAGAAATGAAAAAAAAAATTTAAGAAAAAAGTAAAAAAACTGCCAGCCAACCGAGCTTGCTAGCAGGTTGGAGGCCCAGTCGAGCAGGGCCATTGAGTAGCTAAGGACCGCGAGCCCAAGGTTCGAGCGGTTAAGGACCAGATTGCGAGCTTGAGGCTCCAGCGGCTGGTGATGTAGACCGTGAGCTAGGCACTCAAGCGGCTGTCATGTGTGTCACTCCTCTTCCATGTCATTGATGGTCAATTGGGCGTGGCACAAGGAGTGGTCGTACACACGTGGGTGATTTTTATGTATTGATGGCTAAAAAAGTGGTCATCTTATATTCATGTGAAAATTACCCAGAAAACTAATGTGGGATTAAACTCGACGCTTTAACCTTTTCTTGTAGATTTTATAAATGTCAACAATACCCTTCCATGATCGTTAGAAAATTATCCTTATAACGTCATACATTAAGGGCATTTTAGTACTTATTTCATTTCTCCCTCTTTCTCTCTCATAGGTAGACAATCTGCGAAGAAATCACGATTTCTGATGAGCGATTAAGCTACAGAAATTGCCAAAAATTTAACAAAAATTTAGTCAACATGATTCACAGAGCATCGTGGTCGAAATTGGTGTAAGATTATGGACAAAACATCGTGAACTCAATGAAAAAATCATCTTTGCTTGATCGACGAACAAATCATCATCGGGAAGAGGACGATCCGCCGGGAGATGAGTCACCACCTCTTGAGAGCGTACCAGATGTGATAAAGGGTTTCCTTTGCTGCGCTAACTTGAGGACGAAGTCCCTTAGACACGCTCCACCTCCATCGAGCATACCTCCGTCGAGTGACAATCGTTGGAGGGTTGCAAGTCACCATATTTCTGTTCCACCGGGTGAAAATCACCAGAAATGATTTGGCAACCAATTCCACCAATTTTTGGGCTTCAAAAGAAGATCTAGAGATCACCCACATCATCTTTGTCTAAGCAAAGCCTTCAAGGTTGTGGATATTGAATGATTTCCTTTCTGAACACACATAATTCTAGTGATTGCCGCCACGAAGCCGGAACTTTGTCTTTCTTATTTTAAACTTTATTTTCATTTAAATTAGTGATCTTTGACATGATTTCAATCTTTAATATCTTTCGTCCTTGAGTTAGGATTCTTCGGGCTTTTATAGAACTTAATTCGACTAATTAATTTGACGGTAATCGCTTACGAAAGGATCGTAGGTTGAAACTCTATTTCCGCCAGATTTGTGTTCTTCAGGTGCTGACATCACCTGACGTCAAAACCTTATTTCTTTTTCGCATTTATTAAATATATTATATTTATCATTCAGTTAAAAAATCATAAAAAATTATATTATTTGAGAAAAATTTTAAAATATTACTCAATATCATATTACATTCCTGTGATTGACCTAGAAATTTACTACTATTTTTGTAAGCTTTTATCAATTTATAATTGATTTATTCATTTTGATAAACATTTAAAATTCCAAGAATTGGTCTTTTCTGATTTTATAAATTTTATGTTTGCGTGATTTATTATATAGTGATTAAGTCACGTCAAATTTTAGTGCCGTTCTTGAGTATGTGTTACATAATATTTGATATTTTTCTATTTTTCTTTTAGAATATAAAAAATATAACTCTTGTTTTTATTTTTGTCTTATAAAAAAAAAAAGAGTAGCACGAAAAGTAATAGAGCAAGGATATGAGCAAACTAAAGGAGGGTAACAGTTATTAAACTTTTTACCTTGAATTTATTTATTTTTATACATGGTAGAAGATCTTTATATCCAAGATTAGAGAATCCTCATTATTTTGCCTAAAACTAAAAATTCTAAATAAAAATTAATTTCAATGGATCCTAAAGGTAGTACAGGTCAAATTGAGAATAATCCTATGGCAATGAAAAATTATTATATCCCTGATTCATTTCAAAGAGGATCTAATATTAGAGTTCTATTGACACCCACTATTAAATTCGAAATAAATCCAAGAATTTTTTAAATGCTTCATAATTTTCATGGATTACCTTTAGAGGAGCCTCATCAGAATTTAGAAAAATTTCATATGATATGTGATTTAGTTAATCTTCCTCAAGTTACACCATAAATTATTAAGATGAAATTATTTCCTCAAAACATGAGAAAACATATATAGAGTTTTGCTCAAAGACTAGGAAAAACTTTACATGAAACATGAGAAAAATTCAAAGATCTACTTAGAAAATGTCCTCATCATGTTATACCTAAGTGACAGCTCAATAGAATTTTTTATAATGAATTATTAGAATAACATAAAAATATGGTTGATTCTATATGTGTAGTATTTATGGAGAAGACCCCCTGATGAAATTTACAGCCTTTATGAAAATTTAAGTAAAAATTCAAGAAATTAAGCCTCTTTTGAGTTATATGACATGGATAAAAGGAGAGGAATGTATAAATTCTATCATCAAGATGACTCTAATTTGAGAAATGAGGTTAATCAGATTAATAAAAAATTAGATAAGCTTGATGTATTTATTGAGAATTTTCATAAGCTTCCTAACCATCAATTTGATTCAAATAATTCATATCTTATGTATGGTGAAAATGAGCATTCCGAATTTCAATATTATAATTTAGATAAATCATTTTAGCCTATGCAAGAACAAGTACAAATAGCTCATAATTTTAATAGAAATAGGGAGCCTTTTCCTAATTCTTATAATCATAATATGAGGAATAACTTTTCATGGAGAGACCCAAATAATATTCAAAATTCAGAAGCACTTAGACCCAATTTAAATTCTGAATTTCGTCTAAAACAAGAAAACAGATTTCAGAAAATTCAACCCTCTCGTACTCAACCTGATGCTATAGAAATGATGCAGCAAATGAGTCAAATGATGTAGCAAACTATAAATCAAATGATGCTACAGTAAAAATAAATTATAGAGGCTCTTGGGAATAGAAGAGAAAAGGGACAACTCCCTAGTCAGCCCATAGAAAATCCAGGAAAGCACCCAACTATAGGATTTCAACAAGGGGAGTCTAGTGGCATTAACCTAAGAAAAAACCCATGAAATGATAATTTTAGGACAGTAAATGTATTAAGGAGTGGAAAAATTTTACCTAATCTTTATTCCCAAATAGTAGAAGAAGATGAAAATGTGGATAGTCCAAAACAAAATCAAAAGAAGTAAATAAAGAACTTTTAGATTATACCAAGGAAATTCTGAATGAAATGACGAAAATTCAATTTCCTAAAGCTCTAGAACCTAGACAAAGGAAGAAAAAAAAACACAATGAAGAAATAAAGAAAATTTTACAAGATGTACAAATTAGTCTTCCTTTACATATGGTCATTGAATATATTCCTGAATATGCTAGAGTTTTAAAAGAAATATGTACATCAAAAAGAGCACCTAGAGTAGAAAAATTATCTATGCATGCTAATACTTTATTATTAAATCAAGTTTTATATAAATCAAAAGATACTGGTGCTCCTTTAATTTTTAGTGATATTGGTAGATTTATTTTTCAGAATACATTGTTTGACACCGGTGTTAGTATTAATTTATTGCTTGCAAGTATTTGTGATAAATTTAATATTTTTGATCTTAAACCATTTATTGTCATATTACAATTTGATAATTGATCTATTAAAAATCCTAAAAGTATTTTAGAAAATGTGATAGTAACAGTAAAAGGATGTAAATTTCTAACTGATTTTGTAGTGATGGAAATGAATTTTAATAGACAATTTTATGATACCCCAATCATCTTAGGGAGACCATTCTTGCATACAGCAAAGATGAATATTGATTTCTCCACAAGTATTACAAAAATTTCATGTGGAGATTAATTAGTAAAAATTAAAATATTTGAGGTATCAAATGATCTTAAGAAATCTCAAGTGTATAATTGTCATACTATAAAATTTTTAGATGATTTTGATGATTTAGATATTATTGATGATTGTGTGTTGGAAAAATTAAAAGAAATTGAAAATATAAATATAGGAGAGAAGAGGGAAGAAGATCACACGAATTTAGAGTTGAAACCTCTTCCTTCTAATTTAAAATATACATTTTTGGAGGAAAATAAATCATTCCCTGTTATTATTGCAACTGATTTGAATAATGAGCAAGAGGAAGAATTATTATAAGTAATTTAAAAAAATAAGAAAGTTATTGGCTGGAAAATAGATAATCTTAGAGGCATTGATATAAATATTTGCATGCATAATATATATTTAGAGAAAGGAGCTAAGCCAAGTAGAGAATCACAACAAAGATTAAATCTTAACATGATGGAAGTGGCAGAAAAGAAAATTTTAAAATAGTTGGCTGTTGATATTATTTATCCTATTTCAGATAGTAAATGAGTCAGTTCTACACAGGTGGTACCAAAGAAATCAGGAATCACGGTTATAAGAAATGAAAATGAGGAGGAAATACAAAAAAGATTAACCACTAGTTGGAGGGTTTGTATTGAATACAGAAAATTAAATTCAATTACTAGAAAAGATCATTTTCTTCTACCATTTACTGATCAAATTCTTGAAAAACTAGCTAGAAAAAAATTCTTTTATTTTCTAGATGGATATTCTGGTTATGATCAAATTTATATAAATCTTTTAGATCAAGAAAAAATGACTTTTACTTGTCCATTTGGTACTTTTACTTTTAAACGCATACCTTTTGGATTATGTAATGTTCTAGCTACATTTCAAAGATGTATATTGTTTATTTTTTCTAATATGACTGAAAAATGCATGGAAATTTTTATGGACGATTTTTCTATTTTTGGTGAATCATTTCATGAATGCTTAAATCATTTACAGTATGTGTTGAAGAAATGTATAGAGAAAAAATTAGTTTTGAGTTAGGAAAAATCACATTTTATGATTAGAGAAGGAGTTGTGTTAGGACATTGTGAGTGAAAGAGATTTGGAGGTAGATAAAGCAAAAATTAATATTATATCTAAAATACAACCCTCAAATTTAGTAAAACAGATTAGATCTTTCTTGGGACATGCAAGTTATTACAAAAAATTTATTCAAGATTTTTCAAAAATTTCTAAACCCCTCACCATGTTATTATCTAAATATGTGCCTTTTAATTTTGATGAGAAATGTTTTGAATCCTTTTATAAAATAAAAAGATTACTTATTGAGGCACCTATTTTACAAGATCTTAATTGATCTCTTCCATTTGAAATAATATGTGATGCATTAAATTATGTAGTGGGAGCTATTTTAGGATAAAGAAAAGAGTCAAAACCCATAATTATCTCATATGCTAGCAAAATTATTTCTGATGCTCAATTAAATTATATCACAATAGAAAAAGAGTTATTAGTTGTAATATTTTCATTAGAAAGATTTAGATTATATATTTTAAGAGCTAAAAATCATCATTTATATTGATCATGTAACATTAAAATATTTACTATATAAAAAAGATGCAAAGCCACGTTTATTAAAATAGATATTATTGTTGTAGGAATTTGATTTGAAAATAAAAGATAAAAAAAGTTTCGAAAATATTGTTGTTGACTATCTTTCTAGATTGAGTGATATAAAAACAAATGCAGCACCTTTACAAGATGCATTTTCAAATGAATAATTGATGAGAGCTCAACATCAACCATCACCATGGTATACACATATTATTAATTTTTTGGTTTCTGAAAAAATTCCAGAACAGTGGGATAAGAATATAAAAAATCATTTCTTTGCTAAGATTAGAAATTATTTTTGGCATGATCTTGATTTATATTACTTTGGTAATGATCAAATTCTTAGGAGATCTATTCTTGAAGAAGAATATTATAGCAGTCTTAAAATGTGTCATTTATCTAATTGTGGAGGACATTTTTTTGGTAGAAAAACAACTACAAAAATTTTTTAATGTGATTTTTATTGGCCTACAATAATTAGAGATTATATAGAATTAAGTAAAACATGCATTTCATGTCAATCTATAAGTAACTTAAATAAAAAAGATGAAATGCCTATGAGTAATATGTTAGTAGAAGTTTTTGATGTATGGGGTATAGATTTCATAAGTCTATTCCCATCAGCTGAAAAATATGAATATATCTTATTATTGATTATGTGTCTAAATAGTTGGAAGCTATTCTTACTAGAACTAATGATCATAAAATCGTGATGAAATTTGTGCACTAAAATATTTTTCAAGATTTGGATGTCCTAGAGTGATTATTAGTAATGGAGGAACACATTTTACAAATAGACATTTTGAGGAACTATTAAAAAAGAATGAAGTACACCATAGAATAGCCACTCCATATCATTCTCAAACAAATGGGTAAGTTGAAGTAGCAAATAGAGAAATTTAGAGAATTTTGAGAAAAATATTTAAACCAGATAGGAAGGATTGGCCCACGAAATTACAAGATACATTATGGGCATATAGAACAACTTATAAAAATTTCATAGGTATTTCTCTATTTCGTCTTATTTTCGGGAAACTATGTCATTTTCATGTGAAAATAGAACATAAAGTATTATGGGCTATAAAAAATTTATGTATGGATGAAAAATCAGCTGGTGAGATGGAATTTTTCAGCTACATGAATTAGAGGAGTTAAAGAATGAAGCTTACAAAAATCATAGAATTTATAAAGAAAAAACTAAAATCTTTCATGATAGGTACATCAGCAAAATTTTTTTGATGTTGGACAAAAAGTATGGTTATATGATTCTAGATTGAAATTATTTCTAGGAAAATTTAAATCAAAATAGATATGACCTTATGTGGCAGAAGAAATATATGATCATGGGGCTGTAATAATTAGATACCTTAAAAATGATCATAATTTTAAGGTAAATAGATAGAGGCTTAAACCTTACATAAAACATGAATGCCTTGCAGAAAAAGAGATTACTCACATCGTCTTTGTTTAAAGAGAGCCTTCGAGGTTATGGACATTGCACGATTTCCTTTTTGAACATACAAAATTCTGACGATTACTGCCGCGATGCCATAATTCTATTTTTTCTATTTTAAACTTTATTTTCATCTAAATTAGTGATGTTTGGCATGATTTCAACCTTCAATATCTTTCGTCCTTGAGTTATGATTCTTCGAGCTTTAACAGAACTTAATTTGACCAAATAATTTGACGATAATCACTTGTAAAAGAATCATAGGTTGGAACTCTATTTCCACTCAATTCATACTCTTCAGGCGTTGACGTCACCTGACATCATAACTTTATTTCCTTATCACATTTATTAAATATATTATATTTATCATTCAGTTAAAAAATTATAAACAAATCGTATTCTTTGAAAAAAATTCTAAAATATTACTTGATATTATATTACATCCCTATGATTGACTTGGAAATTTCTCACCATTTTTAGAATCTTTTATCAATTTATAATTGATTTATTCATTCTAATAAATATTTAAAATTCCAAGAATGAGTTTTTTCTAGTTTTATAAATTTTAAATTTGTGTGATTTATTATACAATGATTAAGTCACGTCAAATTTTGATACTATTGCTGAAATTTATCTAATTTATCTAAGACTTAATAATAAAAAATCTGAAATTTGAAATTTTAGAGACCCTTTTCTCACATTTCAAACCCCTAGGCATATATTATTGAAATTCAGAATTAGTGTTATGAAAATTATAGTTTTAATTTAGTATTTTTAAAAATGTATTATTACTGAAAATAGAACTGACAGAATTGAAATAGAGGTGTAATTTTCAGAACTATCTAATTTTTTACATCATATTATGTACACGGAAAAATTAAACCAATTAGATTGATTGATACCAAAGGATATTAAGAATATTATTATTGAGTTAAGAGAATAATTGAATAGCCTAAAATGTTAGAATACTCCTTGAATACATTATAGATAACATGGATTTGATTTTACAGATTTTCACTTGATGATCTTGATAGATAGTATTTACTTGATGAGAAAATTTGATTGATCATTTGATTTTAATAGAGATTATTACACCCTGATTTATAGGACTTGTGAGGAGAAATCACTTATTTCAAAAAATAGAAAAAAAGAGCAATGTGAAAAAAAATTTAAAAATGAAAAACATTTACTACAAAATAAGTGGATAATGTGAAAGCCCTAAAAATGAAGAGTACACATGGAGGGTGTGAGACATCATTATCATTGTCGAAATTTTTTTACAGGAAAAACTATTTATTCACCACGAAAAAAAAAACAAGAAGAAAAAGATAGGATCAATCTTATGCTTAAATGATTTTTGATAATTGGACCATCTTATGAATTATATCCATGAGTAAAGAAGTGATAAAGATGTAGATTGAAGAAGTGAAATCTATATTATTATTCTAAGGAGTATTTAGATATTTAAGTGCTTGATATCTTTCTTTAATACTTGATAAAATAGTCTAAAATATCTAGAGGTTCCTCATTTCTAATTGTATTTTGTGTACTGAAATATGATGTCTGAAATTTTTGAACGATAATTATATTTTTAATTCTATTGCTAGGGAACTAGCAATGACTTAAGTTGAGGGATGTGATAAGTCTTCATTATCATGAGTTAATAATTTAGTGAGATAATACTTTTAACCTTCACTTATGATAAATAGACTTATTTTGTGCTAAATCATAAAAAGTGGTTTCTAGTTGGTTAATATGAATTTTTGCTTAATTACATGATTTTATAATCTTATTTTGTTGAGAGAAATGAAAAAAAAAGATTTAAGGAAAAAGTAAAAAAACTGCCACCCAATTGAGCCTGCTAGCAAGTCGGAGGCCCAATTGGGCGGGGCCGCTGAGCTATTAAGGACCACGAGCCTAAGGCTCAAGCGGCTAAGGACCAGACCATGAGCTTAAGGCTCAAGCAGCTGGTGATGCAAACCACGAGTTAGGCGCTGAAGCGGTTGACGTGTGCGTCACTCTTCTACATCACCGGTGGCTAGTCGGGCATGAGACAAGGAGTGGTCATACACACGTGGGTGATTTGTACCTATTGATGGCTAAAGAAGCGACCGTCTTATATTTGCGTGAAAATTGCCTAGAAAATTGATGTGAGTCTAAACTCAACACTTTAACCTTTTCCTGCAGATTTTATAAATGTCAACAATACCCCTCTATGACAGTTAGAAAATTATCTTTATGACATCACACATTAAGAGCATTTTAGTACTTATTTCATCTCTCTCTCTTTATCTCTCATAGGCAAACAATCGACGAAGAAATCACGATTTTTGGTGAGCGATTAAGCTACAAAAATTACTAAAAATTTAGCAAAAACTTAGTCAACATGATTCATGGAGCATTGTGGCCGAAATTGGTGTAGGATTCTGGACAAAATATCGTGAACTCAATGAAAAAATCATCTTCGCTTGATCGACGAATAAACCGTCGTCGGGAAGAAGATGATCCGCCGAGAGATAAGTCACCAACTTCTGAGAGTGTACCAGATGTGATAAAGAGCTTCCTCTTGCTGCGCTGACTTGAGGACGAAGCCCCTGAGATACGCCCCCACCTCCATCGAGCATACCTCCATCGAGTGACAGTCATCAGAGGGTTACAAGTCACCGTATTTCTGTTCTGCCGGGTGACAGCCGCCAGAAACAATTTGGCGACCCATTCCACCGATTTTTGGGCTTCAAAAGAAGATCTAGAGATCACCCACACCGTCTTTGTTCAAGGAGAGCCTTCAAGGCTGCAGATATTGAATGATTTCCTTTCTGAACACACAGAATTCTGGTGATTGCCACCACGAAGCCAGAACTCTGTCTTTCCTATTTTAAACTTTCTTTTCATCTAAATTAATGATCTTTGACACGATTTCAATCTTCAATATCTTTCATCCTTGAGTTACAATTCTTCGGGTTTTTACAGAACTTAATTTGACTAAATAATTTGACAGTAATCGCTTATGAAATGATCGTAGGTCGGAACTCTATTTTTGCCCCATTCATGTTCTTCATGCACTGACATCACCTGACATCATAACCTTATTTCCTTTTCGTATTTATTAAATATATTATATTTATCATTTAGTTAAAAAATCATAAAAAAATCATATTCTTTGAGAAAAATTCTAAAATATTACTCGATATTATATTACACTCCTGTGATCAACCTGAAAATTTACCACTATGTTTGGAAGTTTTTATCAATTTATAATTGATTTATTCATTCTGATAAACATTTAGAATTCTAAGAATTGGTCTTTTCTGATTTTATAAATTTTAAATTTGTATGATTTATTATACAATGATTAAGTCACATCAGTTATCTCATGATTTTCTATCCCTTATAGATGAAACACAATCTTTCTATATTAGTTCACCCTTCATCTAGTTACTTCTAGTCTTAGAAGATCTTTCATATTGGTTTTTAATTATTTTTCTTAGAAATACACACTGAAATTCACAAGATCAATGGCCTAATAACTCAAGTTTGATCTCTACAAAATTTAGCCCCTTCTGGGCCAACTAGGGCTCAAAACACCTTTGTCTTTACCCAAAACCACTCTCTCATCACTACTCATTTATCTTAGGGCTTGAGGAGAGCCTCAAATATTCAAGTGTTTTGTTGATCATCAATCGTTGATGAAGAAGGATGATGCAATCTACGCACATTTGAAGCTTTATAGTGATGTTTCTTGATTGTGAGAGAGATTCTTCATACTAGATTGAAGTGGAATAAACATTTTTCATTTCTTCAGCTTTCTTTATTTGTTAGGTGTTGTCTTCCAACAAATTTTTATGTTTTGTTAAGAGATAAAATCGGAAGGTTAGTTCAAATACTTATTATTTTCCGAAATGTATGGTAGCGACCTTTGACTATTGCAAATTCAATAACTTGTTATTATTTGGTCCATTTGATTTAAAATTTGAACCAAAATTTTCTCTCTTATGGACAAATAACTTTCCTATTGACACCATCTTTAGATTCAAACATTGAGCTAGTCATTTTCTCCATGTAAATAGTCCACGTGTCATTGTCCAAATTTTCAATTCAAGACTCATGAGAGCCCATTTAATATTTCAAACTATTTTTATTTTATTTTCATAATACACATGACTAATAAATAAAGGGCTACACTTAAATGGTCAAATAATCATAGATAAATGAATTAAAAAGATAACCATCATTTACCATCTCATTTATCTATTTAAATATTTATTTTACAACAAATATTTATTTTCATAAATGTGACGTTTCACCTATTCATCAAATCAATTAATCTCAAGATTTAATTCATTGGATTAATGGGTTAAGCATGATATTACAAAATAGCTAATAATATTTAATTCATGAAATATATCAGACATTTTTAATAATCTTTGAACAATATCAAATATCAATTATATATTTTCCTAATAATTGTAATATCAAAACATATGCCCAAAGACATCAACAATGTCTCCCTTTTTGATACTTAGAAAACTTAGAAAACTATATTGAGAAAATATATATATATCAACATAATAATGTGTACGAATAATATAACAATACATTCATACACATAGTAATTATGAAATCTTTGACAATACTAAAAGTAAGCATCATATGTCAACATGTGTCAAAGTAATGCATAAATAGAACATTTAAAGTTTAACATTCACAATTATCACATAATTCATTCACAGAGGTTCAAACAATAAAGACATAAATTGATTGTATATATTATTGCTCTCATTGAGCAAGTGTTTCCCTTGAGTTTGTGCACTCATACAGATTTTTAATATTTCTCAATCTTGCTCCTTTGAGTAAGTGTTTCCCTTGAGTTTTTATTTGATTAGAAAATTATGAAAAATATGAATGAATATATACAATATTGTCTTCAAGGTCTCGAAGTCATTCTTCCATCATGTTAAGATGTTGTTCTATTTGTTCTATAATTTATCAATAATATGAAGGATGTTAAAGAAAGTGAGAGCACGAGATGATACATAAGAGGTAGAAGATGGATGATAAAGTCATTAACCATCACTAATCTATGAGATGAAGAGTGGATTATTAATAATGAAATGTGAAATACGAATAGATTTTTCTACAAAGATATTTATATGATAATACTTGAGGACACGAGTGATGACATAGCTAAGAGGAATAATGAGATCATATTTCAAGGTTGTCTTCATCTGTTTTAAGAATAGATCACCAAAATCAATTGAAATGTCATGAATAATACAATACAAGATATACATAAATTTTTCTACCCCTTCTATGCTATAGGAGATGACCAATGAGAAAATAAATGACTATATGAGACAATAAAAGATTAAATGTTTTTGTGTTATAGATAGATGCATTCTATAGACCAATCACTGTGGTAAAAGAAAATTGATAGTTTATTTGGTGATGGCCAAGGGAGGTCTAAAGGAAATATCAAGAATGACACTTAAAATTTCTAAAATAAGATCAATAAATGCACCATTGACATATGTGATGAGGCTGAGAATAGTTATTAAAGTATTGTTATAAAACATCATAATAAGATTTTGATTTTCACATAGTAGAAGGTTTTCTAATGATTGATTGAATTAATTTTTTTTCTATACTATAAAGGTGTAGATAGTTTTAGGCTGTGGGTAAGTGGATTGAAGATAAGGTTTTCTAGTTCAACAGTAATAGACAAAACAATGGGTTCTAAATTCTTGGATTCAAAAGAAATAAGAATGGAGGTGTTGATGTCTATAGATAATTTTTGAATGACAATGGCAATTTGTTCATCTATTATCATTGGGGGAGGAATGGGTGATACAAGTCTTGTACGAGAATTAGATGGAGGGATAGAAAAAGGTGTAGATGATTTTATTTCATAGGAGAGGGTGGGGGAGTCAGTTTAGGAGATAAATCAATGATAATGTTCTTTCTTTTATCTTCGAAATTCTTGATCATCTATTGGTTCTTAAAGGAGGAGTAGGAAGGGTGGAACATCAAGTGTTGACTAGTGTAAATCTAGGGTTTTGAAAGGGTAGTTGACTAGAATGAAATGCAAATGCAATGTAATGCATGAGACAAAATACCTTACATTTGTTTAGGAGTCGATCCACTATAGTACGAACTTTGGCTTGAAGTCTTGTCAGCAAGGTGAAATGAGGGTCTCTGAATAGTGAAAAAGAAAGAGAAGGTAAAATTATTGAATGTATTTGAACTTATGAAATGTAACCTCTTGATGGATGAGGAGGGACATAAAAAAATATAATTTTTTTTAACGTATGCGAAAACATAACACATGTTGCTCATGTCCTTAATAAAATCTCTCGATTAACATTTAAAAATCATGTGACAAAGATTCTGTCAACATAGACATATACACATGAATTTTATATTCAACATAAAATGATGATTGAATATAATTTCAATAAATCACAACATCATCATCAAGAACAATAGAACTTAGATAGAAATATTATTCAATTTACACATTCTAAGTTCACGAATAATTGAATTAAATCTATCTTTAAAAAGAGGTTTTGTAAAGATATCATCTAGTTATTTGATGTATCAATAAATCATGGTTCATAGCATTTATGTTATTACAATATATATCTTTTTTAATTTAAGTCAATAGTACTGTAATTAATGTTTAACCCAAAGTATTTGTGCACAAAAATTTTTAACAAATAAATACTCAGTCTTTATAATAGATAATGTAATAAAATTTTATTTCTTAGAACTCTAAAAAGTCAAACAATCATTTAAAAATAAATATAACTCACTGGTGTTTTTTCTATCAATTTTACAACTTACAAAATCAAAATCATAATATCTCAGAAGATTTGTATTTTGATTATGTGGGTACCATACACTTAAGATTTTTGTGTTAATCAAATGTCTAAATATTCTTTTGACAATTGTGAAGTATGACTCTTTAGGGTTACTTTGAAATCTTGCACAAAAATAAATGCTAAATAAAATAGTAAATTTATTTGCTGTCAAATATAATTAAAACCTAATCATTCCTCTATATAATTTTCTTTGAATTTCTTTTCTTTTTTCATCTCTACCTAATTTGACATTTGTTCCCATATGAGTTCTTTGGACTTTAGATCATTCATATTTAATTTTATAAGTAACTCTTTTTTATATTTTTCCTTAAATAAGAAAATTTCATTTTCTAATTATTTAATTTAAAAATTAAGAAGGAAATTTAATTCATCTATCATGTTTATTTCAAATCTATTTTACATCAAAGATAAGATTTCATTACATAAATATTCATTACTTGTACCAAAAATAGTTTCATCACTATTTATTTGAATAATCATCACGTGTATATCAACTTTTTTGATAAATAAAATTATATCTATGTTTCCTCTTAGAAAATTAGTTTTTCTAAAAAAAATGAACTCAACTTTTCATATCAAGCTTGTGGAGATTGTTTTAGACCATATTAAGTTTTCTTTAATCTAATAACATGATCAGAAAATTTAGAATTTTTAAAACCAAGAGGTTGTTCAACATAAACTTCATCTTTAATAAGACCATTCAAGAAAAAACTTTTAACATCCATTTGATTTAATTTGAAATTATTAGCACATGCAAAGGATAATAAAATTTTAATAACATCAAGTATCACAACATGATGATAAATTTCTTCATAATCTATTCCTTCCTCTTGAACATAGTTTCGAATAATTAATCTTACTTTATTTGTAATTACTTCTCCTTGTTCATTTAATTTATTTATAAACATTAATTTTATTCCTATAACATTTTGATATTTAGGTTGTGGGACTAGATACCAAACATTACTTCTATCAAATTATTTATGTTCTTCATGGATAACAATAATTCAATCAATATCTACTAAGGCATCATCAATGTTTTTAAGTTCAATTTGAAAAGTAAATGCCATGTGACTTTGCTCTCTTAATACATATCTAGTTCTCATTTTTTCATTCAGATTTTTTAACATATTTTCCTTTTGATGACTCTTGGTGTACTTCCAAGCTTTAAGTAAATTTTCATGTTCAAATTTTGGCTCTAGATGAGGTAGTTTTCTTCTTCATCTTTTATTTTTTTACTATTGTTAGAACATGTATCAACATAGTCGGTTTCTAAATGTACAGTTCTTTGAAACTTTAATTGTTTTATGAATTTTATATGTGTAGATTATTCAACAATTAATGCTTTTTATTATATATTCTATATGTTTTAGACTTTTTTAGAATATCTCAAAAAAATTCCTTTATCACCATGGTGATCAAAATTTTCTAAATCATCTTTACCATTATTCAAAATAAAACATTTGTAACCAAATGATTTGAAATAACTTAGGTTATACTTTTTATTTCTCAATAATTGATAGGGGGTCGTGATGATGGGACATGTTCCTTTTTTTTGAAGGGTTCTTTGGTTTGTTTTCCTTTAATGTAACTCTCACATGTGAAATTTTCTATGTTTGAAAGTTATGGGAGTCCTCTAATAAGTCATAATTTTGATAATTTGTGAATAGTTCTAATGTTTATATGACTAAGTTTTACATGCTAAAGATTTCTATTTTCTTCCTCTTTTTGAACAATGAGACAAATATTAGATTTAACTTAAGTTTTCAAGATCTATGACATAACATCTTTAACTATGTTACCAATAAATAAAATTCTATTATTCTTATCATCCATAATTAAACATCATTTTTTTTTAAATATAACTTCTATGTCATTATCACATAATTGACTAATACTAATTATATTATGTTTTAATCTATTAATAACTAAAATATTGTTAACTAAAGATTGATTATTTAAAGAAATATTTCTATACCCTTGTATACTTCCCTTTTTATCATCCATAAATATTACTATTCTTCTATCTATTAGACTGAATGTGGAGAGTCATTTTTAATCTCCAATGATATGTTTTGAACACCCACTATTTAAGTACCACCGTGAGGTGGTCCACTAGAGATATCTCTAAAACAATAATTAATTCTTTAGTTTGAAAACTCAAATTACTTCGGGTTTAGCTATACTACTTTTAGATACCCAATTGTAATGTATTTTAGGATTGTTTCAGATTTAATATAGGGTTTAGTATGATAAGAATTGAATCTTAATTCTTCATTCTTCAGTAATCTTTTTTGACTTTCGAGTAGCATATTCAATGCTCCCCCGACTTCCATATAATTTATCATAAAAAGATTTTAAGTTAGTACTTTTCTTATCTAATTTAACATTATTTTCTTTATATTGTTTAATCTGTGTGTGCAACATATTATTTTGATCTTTAAGCTTTTGATTTTTTGTATTTAAATCAAAAAATCATTTTAACATGCATGACACAATCCAATGTTGAAACAGATAAGACACATAAGGATCTTTGACTCATAAGTGTTTTAAATAATTGTGTATTTTCTTAAAGTCTATGTTATGTGTTTTATGTTGATCTACAACTAGAAGATGTGTTAGAGCAACTATTGTCACAATCTTCATTAGAAATATTAAGTTTCTTAAGGAGTTATTCATTCTCGATTGATAACCTATCAATAATTATTGCTTGATATTTTTTTTATCCTCATTTATTTTAATTAATTTTCTAAGTATCTGATTTTTAGTTTGTTCAATTTTCTTTTTAGACTATCAATAGCATTTATCAATTCATAAAAATCTTCTTGCAAAAAAGAAGAATCAAAATCATATACTTTAGAGGTTATTGCCATTAGTCATATGTTGTCTTGTTTTCTTTGTACTCATCACCACGTGAATCAATATCACTCTACATTGCCATTATTTCTATCTTTTTCTTATTTGTTTTCAACATTAGGTAGTCAACCTTGAAGTGATCTGATTTCTTATATTCAAAACATAGGTCAACATTTTTAGGTGACTTATTCACATCTTTGATGCACATGAAATTCTTCTTTCTTTTTCACAATATATCTAACCTTTAAGTTAACAAGATAATCTTGTTTTCATCATTTGAAATTTTAGTGTATTAGAGAAAAAATTTATTTTTACATGTTTCAACAAGATATTTACTTCTAGCAATATCAACTTCATGTGTTACAAGAGAATCAATAATATTATCAAAATGAGTAATATTTAAATATTTATATTTTATTATTACTATTTTCTTAGCCATTTAATCATTAGAGTAGTTTTCTATTTAATTCAATATTAGAATATAATTTTCTAAGATTTTTTATTCTATTGAGAATTTCATCAAATCTCTTAATATAGTCATGAATAGATTCACCTTTTTCCATCTGAAATAATTTATACCTACTCATCAAAAATTTGATTTTAGTTTCTTTTACTTGTGAAATCCCCTCTTATGTCATTTTAAGCTTGTCCTAAATTTATTTGATTGTTTCATAACTTTGATCATGGTTAAATTCAAAAATCCATGACCCTTATATTTAATTTAAAATTCAACTCATCTATGGACTTATCATCAGATTTTTGTGATCCATAATCATTTTCCAAACTTTTGATCATTGACTTGTAGCATAAATTCTAACCCTAGTTTTTCAAAATATATAATTAGTTACATCAAATAGAGGTGGTCTTGGGGTTGAGAATTTAGTAGTTTCACTAGTAAAAGGATTTACTCATTGATATGTATAAATATCTATGAATCAAGGTGAGCTTTGATACCAATTAAAAGATCTAGGGGCTAGATGAAATACTAAGAGAGGGGGTTAATTAGTGTTTCAATAACTTCAGATTATTTTTAAAAATCACAAATGTGTTGACACATGTGCTAATAGTGTTCTTCATGATTATCTACATGTGGTCTCTCTTTCTCTCTCCTCCGATGTTTTCTCTCCTTCATAGATAAGACACAATCTATTTTTATTGGTTTATCTCTCAATTAGCTATTTCTAGTCCTAGAGGATCTTTTATACTCATTTTAACTATTTTCCTTTGAAATACATACTGAAATTCATGGGATAAGTAATTCAATAACTCAGGTTTGATTTGTGCAAATATTTAGTCTTTTTTGGGCCAACTAGGGCTTAGAGCACCTCGTGACTTTGCCTAAAATCACTTTCTCCTTTATACATAGTTACCTTAGGGCTTGATGGAGAGCCACCTTGAAAGATTCAAGCATTTCATTGATCACGAATCATTGATGAAGAAGAGTGATGTAGTCTACTTACATTTGAAGCTCTGTGGTGATATTTCTTGATTGTGAGAGAAATTCTTCACGTTAGATTGAAGTGGAATAATTATTTCTCATTTCTCAAGCTTCCTTTACTTGTTTGGTGTTATCTTTCTAATAGATTTATGTGTTTTGCTCAAGAGATAAAGTTGAAAAGTTAGTTCAAATAATTACCATTTTTTGAAATGTGCGGTAATGACCTCTAACGATTGTAAATTTGATAATCTTTTATTCTTTAGTCTATTTGATTTAACATTTAAACAAGAGATTTTTCTTTTATGGACAAACAATGTTTTTATTGACACCATCTTTAGATTCAAATGTTGAGTTGGTCATTTTCTCCACATAAGTTGCCAATGTGTTATCGTCTAGATTTCCAATTCAAGACTCACAAGGGCCTATTTAATATTTCGACTCATTTTCATTTCCTTTTTATGATACACATGACTAATAAATAATGGGTTGTACTTAAATGGTCAAATAATCATAGATAAATGAATTAAAAAGATAATTGTCATTTATCATCTTATTTATCTATTTAAATATTTATTTTGCAACAAATATTTATTCTCATAAATGTGACATTTCACCTATTCATCAAATCAATTAATCTCAAGGTTTAATCCTTTAAATTAATGAGTTAAGCATAATATCAGAAGATAACTAATATAGTTTAATTACTGAAATATATAAGACATTTATAATAATCTTGTGAATAATATCAAATATCAATTGTATATTTTCTCAATACTTATATTATCAAAACATATGCCCAAGGGCATCAACACTCACCTTTCCTCTCTTCCTCCTCTAGGGATGATAGTGCTAGGAATTGATCATGGATTGCCTTGGACTGATGCACAAGAATGTCATGGGCAACTAAGTTATGCTGCTTCCTCCTTCCTCCCTTTGGTGGTGACAATGTAGGAATCAGATTTTGGAACTCCTTCCCTAGTGCAATAGAGCAAGGAACAACCAAACTTGTCACATATGTGTGATCACTGTTGCTTCCTCATGTTCATCAATCCAAGAGGGAGAATATTTCTTTCTTGTTGAAGTTCCAATGAAGAAGGATATTTGTCAACAAATGTATCTCTCTATTGGATTAAATTTTGATTTAATTTCCTCCTCCTCATGGCAAAAACACTAAGAACGATTCAGTTTGCCATTATGAGACATATTGATTGTTGATAACTCCCATGATTAGTCTCTTAGTACTCAACAAAACTTTGGGAGAGTCTCACCTCTCGACATGAGCAGAATCATCTTCTAATTCAACACATTATCCCTTGATTCATCCATTGAATTTTACCTTGAACACAAAATCCAATATACCTTAAACTTTCACAATCACAAATCAAAATCCAATATACCTTAATCTCTTAGTACTCAACAAAAATTGGATCAAAGATATATCATATTATAATATAAGTTCATCAATTCTAAATTCTCTTTTAGTTCGACCTAATTTTCCACTAATCAACCAAGAAATTAAGTCCACAAAAAATAGCTTATAAATTTAATATTGATGATTTTAATAACAATGACTTAAGATTGATTGCACTCACAAAAATTATAAGTTGTTGTGTATGAGACAAATAAATCAATCTATCAACTAGTTTTCAATATATCTACATGTTTACACTTGGATCTTCTTTAGCTCTACCCAATTTGAGATTTGGGTCTATTAGAGAATTTGTTGACTTACATGTAGCTTTACTAGTTTTCTATAATGTATCCATGTTAAGAGATAAAAAATTTCATTTAAGTGAGATACTTCAATTGCAAGACATATTTTAATCTACTTGGTACTTTTATCTCAAATTCCTTAACCAGACTTGGTACTCAAGTATTCTTTTTCTTCATTTTTGGTCATAATTATGTCATCAACATACACTAAGAATGTTTTAACTCTCATTGAAGTTGATTTTTGAACAAATAATGTATAAATTTTTTGATATTATTTTCATTCCACTCAATCATGACTCTTGTAAACATGTCAAACTAAATTCAAGTTGACTTTTTAAGTCTTTATAAAGTTTTTTTCAATTATACACCATATTGCATGTCAAATTCTTTTTAAACTTTAATGATACTTCCATATAAATTTATTCTTCTAATCTTCTATGTAAAATATATTTTTGACATCAAATTGTTTTCGATCCCAACCAACATTACTTGCTAGTGGCAACAAGATTATGATTGCATCCATTTTTTTTATTAGGAGCAAGTCTTTTAATAGCCAATTAAACTTCACATCTCCTTATAGATTCATAGGTTTGATGTTTGATGAACTCCTTTTAGGGTGTAAGTTAATGTTGTTTGAGGTTTGAGTTCATACAACAATACTTATAATTTCCTCACTTAGTTTAGGGTAAGAAAGGGTCAGATCCTCAAGGAGTAAGGTATTGATGGTAGTATATTTATAAGAAATGAAGAGGGTAAGATTAACTATGTGACTAACGATGTTAATGGTGGCTAATGCTATAATGATATTATGCAAGATTTGTAATTACGAGAAGGTATAGGTTGTGAGCAGGATGATTAGCATATGTGGAAGAACAAGGGATAAAGGGATAGATGGAATTCTATGGATAGGGGGGTCTATTAAAGTCAAGAAGAGGAAATTACACAAACCTCATTGTAGTGTGAAATGTCCTAAGCCGAGTGGTGTTCATACTTTAAGACCTCTTGATCATCCTCCAAAGAGTTCCTCTCCAATACACTATTGAATAATAATGGGTCCTTGAATCTCACTTTTTCATTTAGCCAACACTACTAGGGCAAAATTTTGGGCACTATAAAAGGGCAAGATTTGAGATACATATAATTTCCTTTTTCCTCCTCTCTCAGCCTAGGTTTAGAGTGTATTTAATGAATGGCCAAGATCAAGGATGAGGACAGTTACATTGCCACCAACCCTTGATTTCTTGTGACAAAGAATAGGATGTTTCACTTTGATTTTGGTTATGGACTAGATCCATGATATAAGGCATGCTTAAGTTTAAATTTTTGAGTTGGTCCCTTCTTAAGTTGGCTGGTATCGACCTCAACGTCCTCCTCGACTCATTAAGCACTTATGATCCTTTCCCTTTGCATTCAAGAAAACTCATAAAAATATTAGTAAAAATCTACTTAACCTCCTAAAAGTCAAGTAGGGTTAGTTCAATAATATCTAAGAGTTAATGTAAATGATGCAAGTGAGGGAATAAGTGATTTATTTTTATAATTCCAGGTTACATAATAATTCAATAAGATTTATTACATTTTATCATGTCTTAATGCATATTAATGTGACATTAGGACATGTATGCATGCATCATTAGATGCTTATCAATATTTACCATGTATACATATTTGTAGCTCATAACTTTCCTTTCAGCTAGTAAATTAATTATGTTAAGTGTTGTTATTTTCTAAAGCTTCCATCTCTTCAACAACTATGATTTGACCAATCATTTAGTGAAACCCAATGACATTAAGTGTTCTTGAAGAGTGAACATAGGCTGGTGTCGAACCACTATAAAAATAATGTCTACATTCATAAGCCCATTAGGATCAGCCTAGTAAGAGAGTGATGATAAGATTTTGGAAAGAAATCCTTCAAGAAAGAAAATGGGGGATCAATTCAGCTCCCTCTTCTTGATCTTTGTTGACCCAAAACACAATAATTAACCATGTATATCCTAGTGGGAGTCTTGACCATGCTTAAATTTAAAGACATTTATCTTTTTTTCAATTTTTTTTGTCGAATCTTATATTTTTTGAGGAGTAATCAATAATAGGATTAAACATTGATAAGGTTACATATAGGTGTTGAAGGTATTGAATTAAAAAGTAAAGAATTCTCATTCCTATCTTCAGTGACTTAACTCCCATCTTGATGATAGGATTGAGTGAATAAAGATTCCTTTTTACTAAAGGTAATGTCAATTGAAATAATATTTTCTTTAATAGAAGATGATAACGTCCACAACCTGTTTGATTTTGAGAATATCTAATAAAAATATATTTAAAGGCTATGGGATTGAAAATATCCTTATTTAATCATGTAAACATTATGCATTTAATATTATAGGAAGAAGATTAACTTTTGATAAGATGTCAGCATAAAAGGATAATAATATTTTTATTTATATTTAAATCTTAAGACTTTAGAAAGTCGAAGATTTATGATGTTGGTAGTCATTAAAACTACTTTGCCATAAAAACTTTTTAGTACACAGCTTTAAAAAAGAAGAGTTTGCATTGCGAAAATAAGATTATCTTTTTCCTTTCTTTTTACCTTATGATTTGGAATAAACTTTATATTGACTCCAAATTTTATCTTAATCAAATAATAAGAGTTAGAAAGGATAGTACTTTTGTTATACTCATGTTTGAGTAGAAAGACATGTGACATAAGTACAATCATCAATGAATTGAAGGGCCCTAGATATTGTTGTTAATACAAAAGACAATACATTTGCGTCTTAAAAATTCATAAAAAATATTACAATAAAACTTTGTAATATATGCATTATGAAAAAAAAAGATATTGATATTTTAATCATTATAAATGAAAGATGGATAAGTTTCTAATAACATAGTTAAGCTTTTTAAGTTTAGTGAGTACGATTCAAAATTTGAACTACTCACTTTGTCTACTAGTAGTTAAGAACATCTCATTTTCTATATATTTAACTATTTTCTTTGATATCTTATTATTGGGTTTCAGACTGCTCTAGGATCAATGGGGTGGAGGGGGGGTTGAATTGATCCCCGTATGTTTATTTTTAATAGAAATTTTTTTATGATGAGGGTAAAAAATGTTTTCTTATTGGTCCTTTGTTCTCTAAAACTTAAATAAAGGAATTATGGAAACACAATTTCTACGATTTTTCAAGCCACTATTTATATCTACTCACTAAGAATGACCTTGCTCCTAGGTTTCACTATCTATGGTTGTCATATCATACATTGTTGATTATCAAGATTAGCTCCCACAAAATTTTCCCTCAAAATTCTCCTTTAGATTCATGAATTTGGGAGACCAATAATTATTTAAATGAGTAACAGTTTTGTATGATAAAATAATAAGTTAATCATAAGTTTGTCACACAATATATATGAAATATATCATCATGAATATATTTCTAGAAATTGATGTAGATTTGGAGTGTATTAGAGTACAAATTAAGAGAATGATGAACAAGGCTTGATATTTTTTGTCCCATTATTTTAACTAATTAAAGATGATTACTTTCATAATAGTCTTCAACTTGGTACCTTCATATAGTTTGACTAGCTAGCAAATATCTCCAATTTCTCTCAAATTTTTCAATAGAAAATTCAATCAACTCTCAAGATTATAGAGGAGTTAAAAATAAGCATTCATATTTAATTAGTCATTAGAAAACTGTTGTATTTATAGAAAAATTATATTCAACATTTCTTACTATTTTTCATCATATAATGACGATAATATATTCATTATTTTTTGAAATTCAAACAGCTAAATGAACGATTTGATATGCCTCTTAAGATTCAAGCATCCTAAAGAGAAAACCAATACACATTTTTTTGAAAGTACAGCGTAAATATCTAAAACACCACAATTCAATCAAAGATCAATAAAATATCTAATATCGTTAAAATAAGGATAACAACATATATCCTGATAGGATGATGGTTTAATAATCAAATCTTATTTGAATCACCTCAAATAAAATAATATCATCAATTAAACATCTTGTGTTATGATTTTAATATTTATAATCATGATTTCAATGATTTAGAATATTAAAAATAATTTATAAAATATATTCATGACTATCTAGAAAATTATATTTGACTGAATAAGTAATCTGAATTCAATCAATTAGAATTACATAAAAACCATTCGAAAATAATGATATAATATATGAGTATATAATATATTGAGTAAACTTTCATACTCATATTTTACTTCATATCGTCTCATTGATTTTGTATGTAACATACTTTCTTGTCATACCATATTATGTAAATAATGACACTTTCCATACTAATACATTACATGATAATTTTTTATGCTGAAATCAACTAAATATAAATTTAACAATATTTTAATTTAAATATTTACGTTGTTATATTGAATTATATATGAGTAATTCCATCTTTAACTTCATGTCAAGTAAATTAAAGATGGAGCATAATTTGATCTTTTAATTGATGTTGTACTTATTTGTCACCATCAAAATGTATTTGATGCTCAAACACTTATCACATAACATACACAATTTATAATAGAATAACACAATATAAAGGAAGTTTGAAACTTTTTTTACTAATTGACATCAATTTTTGATCAATCTAAAAATATTGAGAACATTATTAATTGTGACTCATTCTTAATAAATACAATGTATAAGAAGATGTGATGAGTTATATTTTTACTAACTCTTGAATCTCTATTCTAAAAGGAGATGAGTTATTTAATCTAACAATAGATGACAACTCACTTGGTTGTGTGAAAGAATATGAGGTTTGAGTTAATTGCACTTTATTGATCTCTTCTTGGATTGACTAAACTTAATAGTTAACTGCACTTTTTGATTGTCTAAACTTAATTCTCTTCTTGAAGAGAGGGAGAGGAGTCGGGACTTGGAGAGGGGGAGACTAGGATTGTGAGTCTGGGACTGGGAAGGGAGAGGAGGGAGAGGAGAGCCGGTGATGGGCTGGGCCTCTAAGTAACGGTCCGGCCCGGCCCTCTCTCTTTTTTCTCTCTCCGAGGGAGAGAGGAGAGATGAGAGAGACTCCGGTCACGACCGGTCACCGGTCCGGTCACGCCATTTTTTGGTGACCGGCTGTCACGGTCCAGTCAACAGTCACCGGTCGTGACCGTTGACTGTAGGATCGTGAAAAGTAGGTTCTCTGTAGGTTCACTTATTTCATAATCGGGTCTGTTTTTGAGACCTAACCGACGCGTGTAGGTTCTCTGTAGGTTCCGATTTTTTTATTCACTAATTGTGTAAAATATATTTTCAAATATTAAATCTACAAATTATTGTCGTGGAATAAGTTGAATATACCGACTGTGAGAAGGTGTGGCGTTAGAGAGAGAGAGAGAGAGAGAGAGAGAGAGAGAGAGAAGGCCACATCGTATGCTGTATTGACCTAGTGCTGTCATGACGATGTGACGTTAGATGAGTTCTATATCAGCGTCTTGTCGTTACATGCAAGGAGACAGAGAGACCCCCGGAAAATTGGTCGGTTCAGTTAGCCCGATTGCGATTGCCTGAGAGATTAAAAGAGAGAGAGAGAGAGAGAGTAGGAGTGAAGTATTAGCTTAATGGAGAAATGGAGGGAAAGCTGGAAAATTGGAAGGGCCTGCTGCCCTGAGAGAGAGAGAAGGGGAGAGAGAGAGAGAGAGAGAGAGAGAGATCGGATGTCTGGTAGAACCACCGGTCAAAATACTCACCAAGTCATACATCCAACGTTTGTCTCCGATCTGATTTCCCATAAGTATCTCTCCTTTTCCCTCACTCCGACCCACCGCCCTTTCTCTCTCTCTCCCTCTCTGTCTCTCTGTCTCTCTGTCTCCCTGTCTCTCTCCTCTCTCTCTCTCTCTCTCTCTCTCTCTCTCTCTCTCTCCCTCTTTCTCTTCCGAGGTTCTTCATCAATCTGGTTCCCACAGCGGACGATGAAATCCACCGAAGAAGGAACCTTCCCGCTTCATTGGCCCAAGTAGGTGAAGTCATTGACAAGTCTGTCCATCCCTGCTTCCGTACAGCTTGATTTCTATACATACCCGAGCTCGGCACCCGGCGCACGATGATCGACCAACAGGACAGCGCTGTCGTCGCCAATGGTAGCAGCAACAGCAGTTCCACAACGCTGCACCAGCGTCTTCATGCCGTGGTACTAAGCATTCAGTGGACGTATAGCCTCTTCTGGAAATTCTCCCCAAGTCGAGGGTATCCTCTCTCTCTCTCTCTCTCTCTCTCTATCTATCTAGCTAGCTATCCATCCATCTCCCTCTACCTCGACCTTTCTCTATTGCCGCTAAGGGATTTTTCATCTTGGCGGTATCATGAACAAAGGGTTCTGTCGTGGGCGGACGGGTGCTACAACGGAGTGATCAAGACGAGGAAGACGGTGCAGCAGACGGAGGAAGCAGGGGGGTCGCCCGTGGAAGACAACGAACATCTCCATAGATCCCAACAGCTAAGGGAGCTCTACCAGTCGCTGTTGGCCGAGGAGGACAATCTAGAGCCGACGCGCAGGCCCTGGGCAGCCCTCTCGCCGGAGGACCTCACCGAGTCCGAGTGGTTCTTCCTCATGTGCATCTCCTTCTCCTACCCACCGGGAATCGGGTAAGCACAATGCACCTCCGCCTTGCTTCCATCTCTCTCTACTCTCTCCCTCTCCGCCATGTTAGACTCCTCTAGTAAACATTTTCGGAGAGTCCTGGATAAAAATACGGAGAAAGTACAACCAATTGTCGTGCTCTTGTCCGGTAGCGTATTAATGAATGCTAGTCTTCTTCTACCCCTTAATGCCGGTGGCTTTGTTTCTTGCCATCGTCGAGGTTTCTGGTCTGCGATGCGTTTCACACGTACTCTGGGTCGAAGCAGGCATAGTGAGAATAAGGGAGATAAGGTGATAGGCAGACAAATACAATGATAAATCGATAGTTAGAGGGGGGGAGACACAGAGAGACAGAGCCTCATTACACAAATAGCACACGAACACCGATTGTTAACTTCGGAGAATTCGGCGAATAACCAGCCATCAAGAGTACCATATCACGTACTGGTGGGAGGGAGGGGGGGCGTGGAGAGAGTCACCTCGTACATGAAGCGCATCTGTGGGAGTGACCATGGAAGAACCCTAGAATTACTGCTCCCGTGGGACAGTGACGCCCTGTGATTTATTTCTGCTACTTTCGTTTGATCTTCTTTCTATTGTTTACGTCGATTTCTTTCTTTCCATTTCTGGTCTTTTCTTGCTGCTGTCACTGATGATTTCTTCTCTCGCGATTTCTTTCTTCCAACAGTTCTCCACGCATTGTCACCGTCGATTTCTTCTCTGGCGCAATCGTCCTTGTCTCTATTGGCTGCCTGTGGTTGTTTCTCCTTCAAACTACTGTGATGGTTGACGTATTACCCATCTTTCTGTTTTGTCTCGTCTTCTGACTCTCGATTCTTCTTTGTCTTCTTTCTCCTCTCTTTATGTCGGTGTTGACTTTGTCTCTCTTCTAGCTAGTTTTTTCTTCCCGCTGTCACTGTCGATTTCCATTTTCTCGTCTCTCCACCAACTCCCTCTATTATTTCCCCACAAATCCTGGCCTTCATGAACATCACCAAGCTAGTAAGCTCATCAAAACGGATTTCTATTTTTCAGCTTTATTTCATAAATTTATGTTCTACAATATTTTTCTTTTATTGAATACAGAAAGTAGTATCTGTAATATTTTCGGACTAAACGTCCGTAACTTTTAACTTCCTATATGGAACTCCTAAGGCTCTCCCTATCTCTCCCTCGCAGGCTACCAGGGAAGGCATTCAAGACTCAACGGCCTGTGTGGCTTTCAGGGGCGAATGATGTAGACAGCAAGGTCTTTTCTAGAGCCATCCTCGCTAAGGTAAATTTATTTCAATGTTAGAGAGAGTGAGAGAGGAATGATCATTCTCATCTTTTCTGTTGTTGATTTGGTTAGACACCTTTGAAGACTTACGTCTGCTGGTGTACGAAGTATCGACTTCATGCATTGATTTTACCTGGTCATTAGAGAGAGGGAGAGGTGGAGAGTGAGTGAGAGAGCGTGAAAGCGAGCGAGCGAGCGAGAGAGAGAGAGCGAGCGAGAGAGAGAGAGAGAGAGAGAGAGAGAGAGAGAGAGAGAGACAGACAGACAGAGAGACAGACAGAGAGACAGAGAGAGGGAGAGGGAGAGGGTAAGAGAGACAGATAGGGAGAGAGAGAGAGAAAGAGAGAGCTGGAGAGAGAGAGAGAGTCTGATCATTATCGTCTTCTCGTACATCGTTGACGGGTCCTATATATTTTGAGAATTCCTCGAAATCTGCGAGTTCATCCGGTACTTTAGAAACCCTCGCAGGCCAATCTCTGAATCGTCTTTACACCTCTTCCTTTTCTGTGGACGTCTATCTTGCTCGAATGCTGGGAATTCCGTACTAGAGCGCTCAGATTCAGGTTCTTTCCTCGGCTCTGCCCTTCTGTCTGAGCCCCTCTACATGACCCTGTCGGATAACTACTCCAGAGATGAAAATGCCCTGTGTCCTTATCGCAGACGGTCGTTTGCATTCCTCTCTTCGGTGGAGTCCTAGAGATCGGCACAACTGATCGGGTGAGGGCCAAGAAGTATGGATGGTATCTTGGAAACCTTCGTTTGAATGTCAAGGACTTGGACTAATCTCTGGTCCATCAGGTTGAAGAAGACCCGAATCTGATTCACCAAGTGAAGAATGTCTTCAGAGCGTGCCGCAGCGACCATGCCCTCTCGGAGGTCTCCATCTGCATTCCGGCCCCCGGCGAGCAGCCCATCTCCGGCCACAATGCCGAAGATGACGGGGACGTGGACGATGGAGCAGAATCTACGTACGATTCCAGAGCATTGGAAGAGTCCCGCGTTGAGGATTTGGAGATGCCCGGGGAACCTAAGGTTACTGTAACCGCTGTAGAGAAAGGTGCGCCACCGGAGGGCTGCTCCGACTACGGTGGGCTCCTCGAACACCGCCGGCGATCGGCGTTCTCCACCTGGAGCCCTAGAGAGGTTCCCATTCTCATGCAGCAAGGTGGGAGTGCTCAGGAAATACTTAAGTTGATGCTCCGCACCATACCCCATCTCTATAGCGGTTGGGCAGATGAGAGATCGCTGAAGTCGACAGAGGGGGAGGATCTGCTGAGTGGAAAGCATGTGCTGGCGGAGCGGAGGAGAAGGGAGAGGCTCAACCAGAAGTTCCTTGCCCTCCGATCACTGGTGCCCTCTGTGACCAAGGTACTACCTCGTGCCAGATTAATATCGCGTTAAATAACCTCAAAGAAATGTTTTTAATGAGTAGGAATTTATTTGATTCGTCACTGGTTGATATGGGTTGAAAAATCCTTATTTTTTAACCATAATAATGCATATTAATTGGTTCCATTATGATCGCAGGTGGACAAGGCTTCCATACTGGGTGATACGATCGACTACATCAAGCAATTACTGAGACGCACGGAAGAGTATGAAGACCGAATCAGACAAATGGAGACCGAATCGCCATTAGATTAGCTCTTCAGTTTCCCTTTCATGAGATGCATTTTATTAATGGCCCAAGCAACGACTAAAGTATTTTTTAGGGAAATTAAAAAATTTATGACATCATTTGAGATGATAAAAGCTAATATCTAGCTGTAGAAAATCTAATGTATATTACATTTGATCAGTTTAATGCATTTCACGTGCGAAGTTTGACCGGCGGTTGAGAGGGGACCAGCCACGGCCGTCGTGTGTGGTCCCATCCCCATGTCAGCGTCCGTACATATCAAATTGCGAATCAACGGGTGATGTTTTTAGGATAGGCCCTCTGTAATTTTCTTTAGTTCATAAATGGCCCTGTTCTGGAAAGCAGTTCACGCCGACGCGTATGGAATCGAGCAGTCCCGATATTTTTATTCACTGATAGTATAAAATATATTTTAAATATTAATGTATAAATTAATATCGTGGAATCTGTCGAATATTACGACCGTATGTTCAGAATTAGAAATTCAGAGGGGGCCATTAGTCCAACTATGTTTGCTGGGGTTCAGCATACCAACACGGGGAGAGAGAGAGGGAGAGAGAGAGAGAGAGAGAGAGAGAGAGAGAGAGAGAGAGAGAGAGAGAGAGAGAGAGAGAGGGACACATTATACACTGTATTGACCTCGTGGTGCATAATGTTAACACGTGAGTGAGTTCTTCATCAGCGTCCTGCCAAATACATGCAATGATGTGGAGATAAAGTCGGAAAATTGGGAGGCTCAGTTAGGCCGGAGGAGACTGCCCGAGGGAGAGAGATGAAGAGAGAGAGTGAGAGAGAGAGAGGGCCACATCATACGCAGTATTGACCTAGTGTAGTCCTGATGTTGACACGTGAGGTGCTTCTTCGTCCGCGTCCTGCCAAATAAATGCAAAGATGGAGAGAGAAACTCGGAAAATTGGACGGATCAGTTAGCCCCAGGGAGAGAGACGGAGGGAGGGAGGGAGGGGGAGCGAGAGAGAGAGAGTCGGAAAGTAGGTGTGGAGAAATAGTTTAAGTGAGAAACGGAGGAAAGTTGGAAAATTGGACGGGTCTGGTGGCCTGTGAGAGCGAGAGAGAGAGAGCGCGGGAGGTAGCGAAAGAGATCGTGACGCTGGACGAGGTTGGTTCCTCCACTTCAGAGCGAGAGAGAGAGAGAGAGAGAGAGAGAGAGAGAGAGAGAGAAGATATGTCTGGTGGAACCACCAGCAAATACTCTCCCAGCAATACACCCATCGTTTGTCCGACCTGATTTCCTCAAGAACTTTCTCCCCATTTCCTCACTGCGCCCCCCAGCCCTCTCTCTCTCTCTCACTCTCTCTCTGTCTCCCCCCCCGTTTCTCTCTCTTCCTCTCTTTCGAGTTTGTTCACCAACCGGACTCCCACAGCGGACGATGAAATCCACCAAAGAAGGAACCTTCCCGCTTCATTGGCCCAAGTAGGTGAAGTCATTGCAAGCCTGTCCAGCGCTGCTTCCGAACAGCTTGATTTCTATACATACCCGAGCTCGGCATCCGGCCCACGATGATCGACCAACAGGACAGCGCCGCCGTCGCCAATGGTAGCAGCAATGGCAGTCCTACATCGCTGCACCAGCGTCTTCAAGCCTCTTCGGCAAGTCTCCCCAAGTCGAGGCCATTAGTTTGGTTCTAATTTTCCTTTCATTAGATGCATTTTATTAACGAGTCCAAAAAACAACGACAATATTTTATTGGCAGATTAAAATATTAGAGATATTAAATGTCAATATCTAGCTGTCGAAGACTTTTTTACTAAATATCACGACTTTAATATATGGATATTAGAGATACTGCATATGACTGTGGGTTGAATGGGGGGCCAGCCATGGGTGTGGTCCTGTGGTCCCCGTCCCCATGTCATTTGGGGTCAGCATCTGTAAATGTAGCGATGAATCTTCGTGGGCACCACAAAGCTAGAATTCTATTTTAACAGTAGGGATCAACGGTCACGGTCAGGGATCGGTCATGACCTTAATGTGACCTAAAATCCGGTGACGGTCACGGTCCTCATGGGGTGTGGCCTATGACCTGACCTATGAGCTACAAATTGTTATATTAATTCTTTAATTAAATAAATTTATATACTAGTTATTTATTTAAAATTATTTCAAAGTATCATTTATAATATAAAAATACTATAAAATAATATTTTAATTTTAAAATAACTAATTTAAAAGATAATATATTATTTATAAATAAATAAAATGATTTACTTTGTGTTAAGATGTCATGTTGACCATCTAAATGAAAACAAGTAAACAAAGATATGGTCCTCATCTTATGAAATAAGTTATGGTGAACTAAAAAATTTTAATTACATCTATCTAATTGTCTTACATTTAAAACATAACTAATTTAAATCATCTAAAGTATACACGAAAGTTTAAAGTTTTAACTACTGAAAGAGTTCTTCAACCTCATTATTCAAATCTATTGATGGCAAACTAATCATGCTACTGATTTGTGTGTTGATAGTTTTTACTACATGAAAATTGACACTTCAATTATCATCAAGGAAGTAGAAGTCGAGGTAAAAATAAACAGGCCTCTCCTAAATTAGGTCAATGAAATGACAAAGAATTAAATGATCAATTAACTTAATCAAAATATCCTGAAAAGTAGAGGGAGAAACGGTCAACACCTAGGAGGAGATAGAAAGAGAGATGAAGGGCAATGATCGGGAGAGAAGAGCCGGTGATAGGTGGAGAGGTGGAGGCAATCAGTGAGCGTGAGGACTGAGGACGGAGGGGAGGGAAATTAGCAAGAGAGAGGAGAGAGAGAGGGAGAGAGAGAGAGAGAGAGAGAGAGAGAGAGAGAGAGAGAGAGAGAGAGAGAGAGAGAGAGAGAGAGAGAGAGGCGAGAGATTGAGGATGGAGCGAGAGAGAGAGAGAGAGAGAGGGAGGAGCGAGCGAGAGAGAGAGAGAGAGAGAGAGAGAGAGGGAGGAGCGAGCGAGAGATTGAGGGATGGAGCGAGAGAGAGAGAGAGAGAGAGGGAGGAGCGAGCGAGAGATTGAGGGATGGAGCGAGAGAGAGTGAGAGCGAGCGAGAGATTTAGGGATGGAGCGAGCGAGAGAGAGAGAGAGAGAGAGAGAGAGAGAGAGAGAGAGAGAGCGAGAGAAAGAGAGATAGAGGGAGGAAGGGAGCGAGCGAGCGAGCGAGCGAGAGAGAGAGTGAGCGAGAAATAGATGGATGGAGAGAGAGAGAGAGAGAGAGAGAGAGCGAGAGAGGGAGTCACGTCTCGGGAGAGAGGAGAGAGGGAGAGGAGTCGGGACTTGGAGAGGGGGAGACTAGGATTGGGAGTCTGGGACTGGGAAAGGAGAGGAAGGAGAGGAGAGCCGGTGATGGGCAGGGCCCAAGTAACGGTCCGGGCCGGCCCTCTCTCCTCTTTCCCTCTCAGAGGGTGAACGGTCGTAACCGTTGATCCCTATTTAAAAGTAGGTTCTCTGAAGGTTCACTTATTTTTCATAATCGGGCCTATTTTCGGACCTAAGCGACGCGTATGGATAGCCATGCATCGCCATCGAGCTGTCCCCATTTTTTTTATTCACTGATTGTGTAAAATATATTTTAAAATATTAAAATTATAAATTATTGTCGTGGAATGAGTTGAATATACCGACCGTGAGAAGGTGCGGCCTTGAGTATCAGATGACTACTATACCTACTTTTACTGCGGCTTAGCGTACCAACAGAGAGAAGGGCAGAGAGAGAGAGAGAGAGAGAGAGAGAGAGAGAGAGAGAGAGAGAGAGAGAGAGAGAGAGAGAGAGAGAGAGAGAGAGAGAGAGAGAGGAGAGAGAGAGCGAGAGAGAGAGAGAGAGAGCGAGAAGGCCACTTCATACGCTGTATTGACCTAGTGCTGTCCTGACGATGTGACGGTAGATGAGTTCTACATCAGCGTCTTGTCATTACATGCAAGGAGGCAGAGAGACCCCCCGGAAAATTGGTCGGTTCAGTTAGCCCGAATGAGATTGCCCGAGAGATATTAAGAGATTAAGAGAGAGAGAGAGAGAGAGAGAGATAATAGGGGTGGAGTATTAGCTTAATAGAGAAACGGAGGGAAAGTTGGAAAATTGGACGGCCTGGTGCCCTGAGAGAGAGAGAGAGAGAGATCGGATGTCTGGTAGAACCACTGGTCAAAATACATCCAACGTTTGTCTCCGATCGGATTTCCCATAAGTCTCTCTCTCTCTCTCTCTCTCTCTCTCTCTCTCTCTCTCTCTCCCCCTCCCCCCTCTTTCTCCCTCTCCCTCTTTCTCTTCCGAGGTTCTTCATCAATCGGCCTCCCACAGCGGACGATGAAATCCACCGAAGAAGGAACCTTCTCACTTCATTGGCCCAAGTAGGTGAAGTCATTGACAAGTCTGTCCAGCGCTGCTTCCGAACAGCTTGATTTCTATACATACCCGAGCTCGGCACCCGGCCCACGATGATCGACCAACAGGACAGCGCCGCCGTCGCCAATGGTAGCAGCAACAGCAGTTCCACAACGCTGCACCAGCGTCTTCAGGCCGTGGTACTAAGCATTCAGTGGACGTATAGCCTCTTCTGGAAATTCTCCCCAAGTCAAGGGTATCCTCTCTCTCTCTCGCTATCTAGCTCTCTATCTATCACCCTCTACCTTTACCTTTCTCTATTGCCGCTAAGGGATTTTTCATCTTGGCGGCATCATGAACAAAGTGTTCTGTCGTGGGCGGACGGGTGCTACAACGGAGTGATCAAGACGAGGAAGACGGTGCAGCAGACGGAGGAAGCAGGGGGGTCGCCCGTGGGCGACAACGAACATCTCCACAGATCCCAACAGCTAAGGGAGCTCTACCAGTCGCTGTTGGCCGAGGAGGACAATCTAGAGCCGCCGCGCAGGCCCTGGGCGGCCCTCTCGCCGGAGGACCTCACCGAGTCCGAGTGGTTCTTCCTCATGTGCATCTCCTTCTCTTACCCACCGGGCATCGGGTAAGCACAATGCACCTCCGCCTTGCTTCCATCTCTCTCTACTCTCTCTCCTTCTCTCATATGTTGGACTCCTCTCGTAAACATTTACGGAGGAGACTCCTGGAAAAAATTACGGAGATAAAAAGTACAACCAATTGTCATCCTCTTGTCCGGCAGCGTATTAATGCGTGCCCGTCTTCTTCCACCTCGTAATGCAGTTGTTTTGTTTCTTGCCATCGCCGAGGTTTCTGGACTGTGATGCGTTTCACACGTAAGGTGGGTCGAAGCACGCATAGTGGGAATAAGGGAGATAAGATTTTACCCCATAAGTTCTGAGAAGATGGATGTATAGACAGACAAATAGAATGACAAATCGACAGTTAGAGGGCGGAAGAGACAGCGAGAAAGAGCCACATTACACAGATAGCACGCGAACACCGATTGTTACTTCGGATAATTCCGCGAATAATCAGCCATCTAGAGTACCATATCACGTACTGGTGGGAGGGAGGGAGGGAAGGGGGGGAGGGGGGGGGAGAGACAGAGAGTCACCTTGTACATGAAGCGCATCTGTGGGGTGACCATGGAAGAACCCTAGAATTACTGCTCCCGTGGGACAGTGATGCCGTGTGATGTTTTTTTTTTGGCCTGTGATTTTTTTCTTCTACTTTCTTTCGATCTTCTTTCTACTATTTACGTCGATTTCTTTCTTTCCCTTTCTGGTCTTTTCTTGCTGCTGTCACTGACGATTTCTCATCTTCGGTGTTTTTCATCTGCGATTTCTTCCTTTCCCACAATTCTCCACATATTGTCACCATCAATTTCTTCTCTCACGCAACTAGTCCTTGCCTCTACTCTCTGCCTGTGGTTGTTTCTCTTTAAGACTACTGTGATGATTGATGTATTCTCCATCTTTCTGTTTCGTCTCTTCTCTTTATGTTGGTGTTGACTTTGTCTCCCTTCTTGCTAGTTTTCTCTTCCCCTGTCACTGTCGATTTCTTCTTTTTCATCTCTCCGCCAACTCCCTCGATTCTTCCTCACAAATCCTGGCCTTGATGAACATCATCAAGCTAGCAAATTAATCAAAAATATATTGTCTTTTGTATTTTTATTTCACAAATTTATGTTCAAAAATATTTTTCTTTAATTGAACACAGAAAGTAGTCTCTGTAACATTTTCGGACTAATCCTCTTTAACTTTTAAATTCCTCTATGGAACTCTTAAGGTTCTGTGTATCTCTCCCTCTCAGGCTACCAGGGAAGGCTTTCAAGACTCAACGGCCTGTGTGGCTTTCAGGGGCGAATGTTGTGGATAGCAAGGTCTTTTCTAGAGCCATCATCGCTAAGGTACATTTATTTGCATGCCATGGATTGATGCACCGCTTCATGCGGGGAGAGGGGAGGGGAGGGGACAGATAGAAAGAGAGATGGAGAGAGAGAGAGAGAGAGAGAGAGAGAGAAGTGACTTATATCATTGTCTTCTCGTACATTGTTGACGGGTCCCATATATTTCGAGAATTCCTCGAAATCTGCGAGTTCATCCTGTACTTTAGAAACTCTCTCATACCAATATCTAACTCGTATTTATGCCTCTTACTTTTCCGTGGACGTCTATCTTGCTCGAATGCCTGGAATTCTGCACCAGAGCGCTCAGATTCAGGTTCTTTCCTCAGCTCTGCCTTTCTGTCTGATCCCCTCAACAGTACCCTGTCGGATAACTAGCTCCAGAGATGACTAAGCCCTGTCTTCTTATCGCAGACGGTCGCTTGCATTCCTCTCTCCGGTGGAGTCCTAGAGATCGGTACAACCGATTGGGTGAGGGCCAAGAACCATGGATAGCATCTCGGAATCCTGGATTTGAATGTCAAAGACTTGGACTAATCTCTGGTGCATCAGGTTGAAGAAGACCCGGATCTGACTCAGCAGGTGAAGAATGTCTTCAGAGCGTGCCGCAGCGACTTCGCCCTATCGGAGGTCTCTACCTGCAACCCGGCCCCCGGCCAGCAGCCCATCTCCGGCCATCATGCCGAAGATGACGGTGACGTGGACGATGGAGCAGAGTCTACGTACGATTCAAGAGCATTGGATGAGTCCCGCATTGAAGATTTCGAACTGCCGGGGGAACCTGAGCTTAATGTAACGTCTGTAGAGAAAGGTGGACCACCGGAGGACTGCCCTGACTACAGTGGGCTCCTAGACAACCACCGGCGATCGGCGTTCTCCGCATGGAGCCCTAGAGAGGTTCCCATTCTCATGCAGCAAGGCGGGAGTGCTCAGGAAATACTTAAGCTGGTCCTCCGCAACATACCCCATCTCTATAGCGGTTTGGAAGATGAGAGATCGCCGAAGTCGACAGAGGGGGAGGATCTGCTGAGTGGAAAGCATGTGCTGGCGGAGCGAAGGAGAAGGGAGAAGCTCAACCAGAGGTTCCTTGCCCTCCGATCACTGGTGCCCTCTGTGACAAAGGTACTACCTCGTGCCAGATTAATATACCGTTAAATACCCTCAAAGAAATGTTTTTAATGAGTAGGAATTTATTTGATTCGTCACTGGTTGGTTTGGGTTGAAAACTCCTTACTTTTTAACCATAATAATGTATATTTATTGGTTCCATTATGATCGCAGGTGGACAAGGCTTCCATATTGGGTGATACGATCGACTACATCAAGCAATTACTGAGACGCACGGAAGAGTATAAAGCCCGAATCAGACAAATGGAGAGTGAGAAGACAACAATCGCATTTGATGGTGGAGAGCAGATGACGAATCCTAGGAGGAGGTCGCAAGCGAGTGACGTGATGACCAGAGCCGGCAGCAAGAGGCAAAGAGCTTCGTGTAATGACGGCGAGTTGGTCAACGGTGGCAGCCTGCATGTGTCCGTAATTGACACGGACGTGCTGGTGGAGATGAAGTATCGGAACGTAGACGGGCTTCTAGTTAGGATCATGGAAGCACTTGATGAGCTTCGGTTGGATACTACCTCTATCACATCCGCTTCTACCGATGGCACCTTCAAAGTGGAGATAAGAGCAAAGGTATGGGCTACTCCTCTGATACGAACTCATTGGGTACTTGAGAATTCAGGCGCTCAAGTATTGGCTGATTACCTTTGATTGAGTGGGTCTGTTGGCTGAAAAGTCGTAGATATGCCATTCCACCACTATACTAGATACTACAAGGGACACCTTTATGCTCCTCAGCTCAGTTCAGAGTAGCTAATTATCCATAATCGTGAATTTATATATGATGATAAGAATGCTAGGGTATTTTAAGGGATCCAGAATCACTAAACATTCCAATTTTGTACCCTTTTTCAGGTAAAACAAGTTAATGGAAAGAGGGCGAGCATTTTTCAGGTGAAGAAGGCGCTCTATCAATTATTGCCTTAGTGCTATATTAGAATCCATAATTTCTGACTGAAATTTCAGAATTGTTTGTTAGTTTTTTATGGGAAAATGTTCGTGAGTGTTCTACCTTCGCAGCTTTCCAGATGTTTTAATTTTTGAAGGACATTTAAATGTGAAAATGGATGTATTTCCTTTTTCAAATACTTCTTTTCTTGCTCTCTTTCTGATAAAATATTTACTTTGACTACTTTGTCCTAGTCTAGACCATGTGATGTTTTGCTGTAGATTCCACCTTGAGGAAAAAGTAGAGTATCCACCCTTTTGATTAACATGGGTCAGAATTTCTCTCTTCCCCCCAGGTTTATGGAATTGGATTTGTTCTGCTTTTTCACCAACTATAGCCCTCTCTCTCTCTCCCCCCTCCTCCATTGATACACTTCCCTCTCTTCTTCGGTTTTTCCTAAAAAGCTGTTGCATCTCTCCCTCCTAATATCCAATAAGGAGTTGAGGTTGGACATTGTACCCCACGTGTCACTTTTGACATTGGTTCCTGCTGTTATACATAATGCACCTTTATTACAAATATCTCTCTCAATGTTTATTCTTTTCTAAAGCCTTCATCTCCTCATTCATAACTTGTTTTCACTTTTCACTAGATAATGCCTCAATAACATTGTTAGGGACAATAATAATATTTCAATTGATAAGGAAAGTTTTATGATATGGTAATAGATAATTAAAAATAGATAATACATAAAAAGGATATAAACTTTTCATGTATTATTTAGTCATTTTCTAATTAAAATAGGTAAATTCTTATTTCCATAATTTTACTTTTTAGTATAGAATTTGGTTTCAAGAGAGATTAATGAAGGTAAAGTTTTTAGCTTGTTTGTAATAATTTAGTGAAGTTCTTGGGCATGTGTACCCTAGTGGGATTCTTGGTTAAGCCTAAATTTTGAGACATTTGTCTTCTTTCATGAACATACCTTGTTGAATCTCACATTTTTGAGGATGAACCAATAACAGTATTACACACTGATAAGGTTAAAAATAGGTGTTGAAGACATTGAATTAATGAGTAAATAACTCTCATTCCTATCTTCATCGACTTGACTCTCCTCCTAGAGATTTGATGGAGTACAATAAGATTCTTTTCTAACAAGGGTGATGTTAGTTGAAATATAGATCTTCTTTAATGGATGTCAGTTGAAATAACATCCACAACTCTTTTTAGTTTCAGAATATCTGAAAAAAATATATTAAAAACTATTATATATAATTTATTCTTATGTTAATTATGTAAACACTACATATTTAATATTATAGAAGATTGTTGAGGTAAGTAGTTATTAAAACTACCCCATAAAACTACATCATAAAAATTACTTCACCATAAACTACTTGAAAAAAGAAGAGTTTGTGTTGCGATCAGAGGATGATCTTTATTTCTTTCTATTACAACTTCCTATTATAGTATATTGAGACTGACTCATGGACTATCTCTTTTATTTGAAACATATGAGATTATAAATTTGTAGTGACTCTGAAATTTATGTTAATCAAAGAATAAAATTAAGAAAGGGTAATACTTACACCAATTGTATGTTTGACATGAGTATGAATAATAAATGAATGTCATAAATCATATAGTTCTATAAATATTAGGCCTGATTGAAGGGCTAAATATCACTATGAATATGAAAGAAGGAAGTTCAGATCTTTGTGTTCTTTTTAGAAATGGACACATTTGTGTTAAAGATTCACAAATATTACAATGGAGTTTTGTAATCTTGGCATTATGAAACAAAGATAATAGTAATATTTTAATAATTATAAATCAGGGTGGAAAAGTTTCTAATGATGTAATTAATTTTTTTACATGTTTAGTGAGTGGGATTCAAAATCTAGACTACTCGCCTGCTCTACAGTTTATGTTTGGATAGGTGATGCAGGACCGTGGGCGATCCACCCTTTAGTAAGGGGGGAAAATGTGATAGAGGGGGGGGATTGGGATTACTATGCGTGACTAATGGGGGGAAAGGGAGGCAAGCAGGTGTTGAAGGCAACGATGTCAGCGGATGCTTGTCGGCGTTGACAAGGGTGCGGGTGCAAGGAGACCTTCCTGTTCACGTCCGTCAAGAGAAACCCTGGTGCCATTGGCACGATCACTACCGCCTGAGCTCACTGGCCAACATAGCAGGTCTTGCACGCGTCCGCGCCAAGGTTCACACCCAAGGTGAGACCCAACCCGTCCCACCTAGCTAGGCCCATCGATGGAGGAGCAGGAGCAGGAAGGCACTGCACGAAGTAAAAACTGACAGACAGGGGGAAGAGGGCTAACCTATGGGCCTCTACTCGGTTGGTAGTAGCAAGGTGGGAGGTTCCTCGTGTAGGTGCAAGGTTGACGGTAGTGAGAGTGGCGCTAGCCCGGCAAATGAGAAGTGTCATAGTTGTGTGGCCAGTGATTCCTTGTAGGTAGAGGGCAGTCCCATGTGGCACGTTCAGTGTGTGCACCGGCACACAGGAGGGCATTCGGGGGAGAGGCCGTCAACAGCGCCTGATGCACTGCTAACGGGCTGGGGGGGTTGGCAACACAGCCGGACGATCCAAGGCACCTTACCGAGTTCCTGATCGAAACCTGCCGTGAGCTCACGACAGTCACAGCAACATGCAGATAGGCTCTCAGGCTTGCGAGCATAACGACCACTGCCCATCGGGGTGTGGAGTGCAGTCTCAGGTGTAGGGCGAGCATATGGCCGGAGCATCGGTGGGCAACTGCACTGGACCTGTGGCGGCAGTGAAGCAGCGAGTGACCAGGAACAAGGAGGTGGCGTTGTTGATCGGATGGTGCCCCCCCACCCCTCAGGCTTCCCCTCTCCTTTTCTCTATAGACTAAGCTCACAAGTACTCTTTCTATTCAAAATAAACGGCTCCCCTTTAGTTGTGGCTCTCCACCCCCTTATATAGGGGCCCACATGGGCCAAAGGTAAAGAACCACATGAGAGGCCCAAAATCCCAAGCCCCCCCAAATGATATAGTCTCAAGTAGGCCTTCCTCTCTATTGGGCCTAAATGAGGGTGGCCCAACGAGAAGGGGGTGAGGGGACTAGCTCCTCCAATTGGGCCCACACATATGGCCCAAAAGAAGGAGATAATAGGATGGGTGAGGGCCAAAATAGAGTAGGCCGACCCTTCTTGCCATGGACTTGGCGTGGGCCCGAGGGGTGGGAAGCCCCTTATGTGGTGTAGCAGAACTTGGGGTTCTTTGTCCTTGCTCGGGCTCCGCGATCTGGTTGACAAAGTGGGGGCGGGGTCTCCTTTGTCACTTTGGCCTCATGCTGTGGTGGCGAGGGGTCCTGTCCACCATAAATAGGTACTTCAAAGTAGGAGAATACATCTCATTTTATGGCTGTTTAATTATCTGTTTTACACCTTATCTTAGAACATACACAAATAATGATAAATAATACAACATAGTGTAAGTTTGTGATAAATTTAGTAATTGACATTAGTTTTGTGCTCAATTTAGAAAGTTCAGAAAATACTTAAGATTAGACATGAGATTAAATACTTCATGTGCATGCTATGTCAATTAATAATCTATCAAATGTGACTCATTTTGACTTACTAAGTTAGGGAGAATATGTAAAAAAGATATGTGATGAGTTATCCATATGTTCAATAACTCCTGAATTAATATTCTAAGAGTACGAAAAGATTACAGGGGAGTCATCTAATCAAACAAGAAAGATTTAGTATTAAACTTTGTCTACTCTTTTCTTTCCTAACTAGGGATACTATCTTCTTTAAAGATAACACTATTCCTTGACTAATAGTTTAAGTTTTCAATTGATCAAACTTTTAGTTAAGTCCCACTAAATATCTCTGCACCTTGTCTCTTTTCAGTGTTTTATATGAATTATTTGGTATTTTCATACTTTCAATATAATGTCTTCAATTCATTTTTTTTATTTTGTCACGGTTTTTTCTCCTTATCTTATATTTATAAACTTTAATTCTATTTCTATAGTTATGCTACATCCCAATCATGAGAATATGGTTAATAAAGATTCTAATTTTTCTTTAGTTGTTGGAGGATACATCTTTTGTATTCTTAGGAACCTTGGTGATCTACAACCATGTCATGACTTTAGAATTGATCAAAGATTTGAATGTTAGGATCTCCAAGTTGTGGCTCTAGATTTAGCAAAATTATTATAAGTTTTCTATGTTTTAATACAACTCTAACATGTTGGGATCAACCAAATTAATTTTGACAATCTAGATGGCCTATTTGTGATATTATATGTAATTTTTCGTGTAAATGGCTCTGATGAAATCTTGAGACTAGGAGATGTCCTAGGGTTGAAGTAGATGTAGTTAAAAATACATTTTTGAATGGATAGATATCATGAACTAGGACTATCAATAGGATAATAGAGATAAAATAGATAATGTTAATCACAACTATTTTTTAAAAATAAGTAAAACATAATTGATAAATAAGCATAGAAAAATCATGAATCAACTATGAAGAATTAGTTTTTGTACTATCAATTGCAACAGAAACTAGGTGAAGGAAAACATATGATTGAGTTTATAATTTTTCCTAAGGGAAAATAATCCATATTACCATCCCATATGATTAAAATAATTTGTATTGAAAAAATGATGTCCCTATATAGGTATACAACCATTCATCAGAAAGTCGACTCAAAAGGAATCTAAAGAAAATAAATAACACATCAAATATAAAGGGTTTGAATTTTTATGAATTTTACAGGATAAGTCATTTTTTTGTGAATGTCTAAGAATGGACATGACCCAATTAAGATTGTTCAACTATTTGTTGAGAGAGTAGTTTTGGTTCATTAAACTAGATATAAAAAAGACTTCTTGATATTAGGATAGTGAGCAAAACAACATAAAGAAATGAGAGAGATATTCAAGCTGCTTTGTTTGCTCCCCCAATGAGCATGAAGTTGATAGAAGTCTTGAGCACCAACAACAAAGGAATGGCTGACAGTCAAGTCTTTGAAATCTTATTCAAATATTTATTTATGAAAATTTTCTCCATCTATCAAGATGTCATCTATTAACCACTTAGAAGATTTTAAGTTCTTCATTCTCATTCATGTATGTGAATACACTCCATGGAGTGCTTGTAGATTGGTTGAGAGGCTAGCTAGAGCCTTGACGTCTAGTGTCTATTGAAAGACTCATGCATTATATTAGGGTTGGAGTGTTAATCGACTCATGAAGGTTGTTACATAAGGGGTTTGGTTATCTCATGAAGTTCAGATGTATTCTCATGATAAGAATAATTGGATGTGGATATTAATATAAGTTGGGAGGATCAAGCCTTTGTAAAATTGTGGTAAACAAATAATTGATAGAACTCTTCAAAATACTGGAAACTAAGTCAAACATATGAAAAGAGAAGAAATAAACTCAACCCACCCACTCTTTGTTCATTTGCTAACCATCTAGAGAGCTAATAAGTTGGACCTCTATAGTGATTTTTTTCATAGAAAAATATAATTATGCGGATTGAGACATGTATTACAGCTACTTTAATATCTTATTTCTAATTTAATGTATTTTTAAAAAGTTTTTTATTACTTTGGTATTTAGTAATCCTATGTTTCTAAAATATTACCATAGAAAGATAATGAAATAAAGGCTTGATACATTTTGCATTTGTAGCATAGTTCTAATAATATCACTTTGAACATTTAAATGGAAGTGAAGCATCTGTGTGCTACCTATTATTTATTATAAGCTTTATTTATGTTTTATTTTGAATTGAAATGTGGACGTTCATATGAAAGTGATGTAACTTATTATTTGTTTTTGTTCAATAGCTATGTTATAGTTGTATTCTTCGAAGGTTTCCATGAAATAAGTTTGCCCTACATCCCTCCTTTGCAAGAGTTTATCTAATAAGACTTGGTTCAAATGGGTCTTATAAGAAGGGCTGGGATCAAGAGGGAAATAAATCATATTTTGACTTCATAGCTAATTTTCACATTATTTTAAGTAGAATTATACTGAACTGTACATTAAAATTCATAAGTCACTTTTATTTTCTCGTTTAGCCCATTAGATTAGCTCTTCAGTTTCCCTTTCATGAGATGCATTTTATTAATGGCCCAAGCAACGACTAAAGTATTTTTTAGGGAAATTAAAAAATTTATGACATCATTTGAGATGATAAAAGCTAATATCTAGCTGTAGAAAATCTAATGTATATTAAATTTAATCAGTTTAATGCATTTCACGTGCGAAGTTTGACCGGCGGTTGAGAGGGGACCAGCCACGGCCGTCGTGTGTGGTCCCATCCCCATGTCAGCGTCCGTACATATCAAGTTGCGAATCAACGGGTGATGTTTTTAGGATAGGCCCTCTGTAATTTTCTTTAGTTCATAAATGGCCCTGTTCTGGAATCGAGTGGTCCCGATATTTTTATTCACTGGTAGTATAAAATATATTTTAAATATTAATGTATAAATTAATATCGTGGAATCTGTCGAATATTACGACCGTATGTTCAGAATTAGAAATTCAGAGGGGGCCATTAGTCCAACTATGTTTGCTGGGGTTCAGCATACCAACACGGGGAATCGATAGCTAGAGGGGGGGAGACACAGAGAGACAGAACCTCATTACACAAATAGCACGCGAACACCGATTGTTAACTTCGGAGAATTTGGCGAATAACCAGCCATCAAGAGTACTATATCACGTACTGGTGGGAGGAGGGGGGGGGGAGAGAGTGAGTCACCTTGTACATGAAGCGCATCTGTGGGAGTGACCATGGAAGAACCCTATAATTACTGCTCCCGTGGGACAGTGACGCCCTGTGATTTATTTCTGCTACTTTCGTTTGATCTTCTTTCTACTGTTTACGTCGATTTCTTTCTTTCCATTTCTGGTCTTTTCTTGCTGCTGTCACTGATGATTTCTTCTCTCGCGATTTCTTTCTTCCCATAGTTCTCCACGCATTGTCACCGTCGATTTCTTCTCTGGCGCAATCGTCCTTGTCTCTATTGGCTGCCTGTGGTTGTTTCTCCTTCAAACTACTGTGATGGTTGATGTATTACCCATCTTTCTGTTTTGTCTCATCTTCTGACTCTCGATTCTTCTTTGTCTTCTTTCTCCTCTCTTTATGTCGGTGTTGACTTTGTCTCTCTTCTAGTTAGTTTTTTTCTCGTCTCTCCACCAACTCCCTCTATTATTTTCCCACAAATCTGTTGGGCACGTGGCTCATCAAGGCCACGTCGTGTCAGCTCAAACGGCAGTGGAGAAGAATGCATTAAATGTGGAGGAAATAGAGAGAGAAGATATATAGAAGGTGAGACGTTTTGAAACGGCCCACGATATTGACTGTTTCTCACGCTTCTCAACAGCCCAGTAATGGGTAGGCCGAACCAAAAGGGAAACAGTTCAGTTGAACCGTTCTAGCTTCAATGAGTAAACGGTTTGTACATTTCCCGAGTCATTGGCACGTTTCCCAAGACAGTTCTAGGAGGTCTATAAATAGAGGCCATTTCTTCTCATCTCATATGTAGCATCAGTATTACCACCAATGACCAGAGGATACCAGAGGGTTGAGAGTGAGTTTCTAATAGAGTAATCTCTACTTGTTGGTGAGGGATTAGTGAATTCTTTGAGGGCCAAAATTAGATGTCTATATTCTGAGTTCTGAGGAGTATTATTCTATACTTCTTTTACATCTAGTGAAGCTTTTTTATTGTCGCCCGTAAACATAGGAAGCTAACCTCTAAACCATGTAAATCTTTGTGTTTTCAATTGTGAGTTGTTTATTTCATTTCTGTCTTCTAGCTTCTATGCTAAGTCTATATTAAATTTTCATCTCTAACAAAATCCTGACCTTCATGAACATCACTAAGTTAGTAAGCTCATCAAAACGAATTTTCATTTTTCAATTTTATTTCACAAATTTATGTTCTACAATATTTTTTTTTTATTGAATATAGAAAGTAATATTGGACTGAACGTCAGTTACTTTTAACTTCTTATATAGGACTCCTAAGGCTCTCCCTATCTCTCCCTCGCAGACTAGCAGGGAAGGCATTCAAGACTCAACGGCCTGTGTGGCTTTCAGGGGCGAATGATGTGGAGCGCAAGGTCTTTTCTAGAGCCATCCTAGCTAAGGTAAATTTATTTCCATGTTAGAGGGAGAGAAAGAAGAGAGAGAGAGAGAGAGAGAGAGTGATCATTGTCGTCTTCTCGAACGTTGTTGACGGGGATCCATATATTTCGAGAATTCTTCGAAATCTGCGAATTCATCTTGTATTTTAGAAACGTTCTCATGCCGATCTCTGACTCGTTTTTATACATCTTCCTTTTCCGTGGACGTCTATCTTACTCGAATGCTGGGAATTCCGTACCAGAGCGCTCAGATTCAGGTTCTTTCCTCAGTTCTTCCCTTCTGTCTAAACCCTCTACAGGACCCTGTCGGATAAGTAACTCCAGAGATGACTATGCCCTGTGTCCTTATCGCAGACGGTCGTTTGCATTCCTTTCTCCGCTGGAGTCTTAGAGATCGGCACAACCGATTGGGTAAGGGCAAGAAGCAATGATGGTATATAGGAATCCTTGATTTGAATGTCAAAGACTTGGACTAATCTCTGGTGCACCAGGTTGAAGAATTTCTTCAGAGCCTGCCGCAGCGACTTGGCCCCCTCGGAGCTCTCCACCAACAATCCGGGTCCCGGTCAGCAGCCCATCTCCGGCCGCCACGCCGCAGATGACGGGGACGTGGACGATGGAGCAGAATCTACGTACGATTCCAGAGCATTGGAAGAGTACCGCGTTGAGGATTTGGAGATGCCGGGGGAACCTAAGCTTATTGTAACCGCTGTAGAGAAAGGTGCGCCACAGGAGGACTGCTCCGACTACTGTGGGCTCCACGAGTACTGCCGGCGATCGGCGTCCTCCACCTGGAGCCTTAGAGAGGTTCCCATTCTCATGCAGCAAGGCGGGAGTGCTCAGGAAATTATTTGTGCCATTTGATATAGCCACTACTCAAAAAATCTCAATGGCCAATAAGGAGAGATGTGACAAAATAAGAAAATGGCACATCTCACTAAGGCTTTAATATCATGCTAAGCTCAACCTTCTATAATCTTTGATGATGGCTACAAGGAAAAATGAAGTATAGAATAAAGTGAGGGGAAATAATTGTAGCCTCAAAACTTTGTTTTCTCACTCTTACTTAGGGTTTACTAAGGGATTGGCTTTTATATCAGGTTGTTAATACAAGAGTGTATTGAAGTAATATGTCATTTCATGACTTTGTGGTAAATGCACTATACAAATTTAAAGGCAAAGTTCATAGAATTTGAAAGAATAGTGCTCGAAATAGTAGTGTCAGAGTAGAAGAGCTTCAAATATCTTTACAATGGCAAGGTCAATATATAAATATATGAATGACATTTTGAGATTATGCCTAATGCGTGATTTGCCATAATTTAAATAAGTGAAGTTTACTCAACATAACCATTAATATATATAACTAAATTTGAGAAAAATAGTTTTTATCTTGAAAATGATGTTAAACATATTGGGTTAACTCTTGGAAAAATACATGAAATATGAGCAAACTGAAATAAATTGTGCTTCAAAATTCAAATGATTAATTTTTTTATGATTTTTAAAATATTATTGAGTTTATAATTATTCTTAGGGATAAAATTGTACAAATCACTCTCCCATATGATTAGAATAATTTTTAGATGTCACATATATTGGCTTGAAACCATTCATTGGAACGTTGACTCAAAAAGCAATCTAAAGAAAAAGGAAAACACGTCATAATTCAAAGTCTATTGAATTATTATAAATTTTACACGATAAGTAATGTTTTTGTAAATTTCCAAGAAAGGCATGACCCAATAATGACTAAACTAATTGTTGAGATAATATTTTTTCTCATTAAAATGATATATAAAAAAGACTTTTATTGATATTAAGGTACTGATCAAAACAATAGAAAGAAATAAGAGAGAGAGAGAGAGAGAGAGAGAGAGAGAGAGATTCAAGCTACTTTGTTTGGTCCCCCAATGTCTATAAACTCATAAAATCATTGAGCACCAGAAAGAAAGGAAAAACTCATGGGAAAGTCCTTAAAATCGCATTCAAACATTTCTTGCTTTACAAAAAGTTTCTCTATCTACAAGATGTCATCTATTAATCATTTAGAAGATTGTAAGTTTGTTGTTCTCATTCTTTTGGGTGAATACACTCCATGTAGTGCTCGTAACTTGGTTGAGAGACTAGCTAAAGCCTTGATGTCTGTGTCTATTGATACACTCATGAATTATATTTGGTTGGTGTCTCAATAGACCTGTGGAACTTGTTACATAAGGGGTTAGCTATCTCATGAAGTTCAAACTAAAGATAGGAACAATTCAATTGGGAATTTAATTGTGAAAGTGGACATGAATTGGGAGGACCAACACTTTACAAAGTTATTGTGCACAAATAATGGACAAATCTCAAAAATACTAAAAATCAAGAGTCAAACAAACAAGAAAAAAAATCAATTCACCCTTGCCAACTCTTGGTTCATCCACCCAACCCTCTAGAAATCTAACAACTTGGAGCTATATAGTCACTTTTTCATGGAATAATTTAATTATGTGGATCAGGGCATATATTTTAGATACTTTAGTTTCGTTAATGAGTTATTTTTTATTTTAGCTATTTTTTAAAAAACATTTTGTTACTTTAGTATTTAGGAAGCTAATTTTTCTAAAATTTTATCACTTTGAATATTCAAATGGAAACAAAGTATTCATGTGCTCCCTATTTTTATTTAAGGTTTTATTTATGTTTTAATTTGAATTGACATGTTGACGTTCGGTAACTCTTTTAGTCATGGGAACATGTTTTCAAGGAACTCACATTTTATTGATAAATGTTACTTCATTTTAAAAAAATGTGATTTTATGATTGACATAATAAATTTTCATTACATCTGTTGTTATCAGAAATCTTGTTTTTTCGGTGTCATACTTATTAAAGAAAGTAATCTAATTTATTATTTTTTTTTTCCAGTAGCTAACTTATAGTTTTATTCCTTGAATGTTTCCATCAGCTTAGTTTGCACTATATCCCTACTTTGCAAGAGTTTTTCTAATGACTGATGTATGATGCATCTTATAAGATGGGCTTGGGATCAGAGGAAAAAAATCATATTTTGACTTCATAAATTATTATTGCATATTTTTATATATAATTATACTAAATCGTATGATAAAGTTCATAAAAGCTGGTTTTTATTTCCTATCTTAGCCCATTAATTTGGTTCTCTAATGTTCCTTTCATTAGATACATTTTATTAACGAGTCCAAGGAACAATGACAATATTTTATAGGCATATTAAAACAGTTATGACATTATTTGAGCTATTAGCTGCCAATATCTAGCTGCCGAAAGCTATTTTTATTAAATATGACGACTTTAATATATGCATATTAGAGATACTGCATATTTGGCGTCAGAATTCCTACATCTAGTGAGGAATCTTCGTGGGCCCTACAAAAAACAAGATCTAGGATGCTGTTTTAAAAGTAGGTCCTCTGAAAGTTCTCTTATTTCATTATCGGTCATGTTTTGGAACCTTACCGACGCGTAGGGAATGGCCATGCATCGTCATCGAGCTGTCGCGATTTTTTTATTCATTGATTGTGTAAAATATTTTTTAAAATATTAAATTTATAAATTATTATCGTGAAATAAATCGAATATACCGACCGTGAGAAGGTGCGGCCTTGAGTATCGAACGACTACTAACCTATGTTTGCTGCGGCTAAGCGTACCAACAAAGAGAAGGGGAGAGAGAGAGAGAGGGCCACATCATACGCTGTATTGACCTACTGTTATCATATGATGTGACGTTAGATGAGTTCTACAGCGTCTTGTCATTACATGCAATGAGACAGAGAAACCCTGAAAATTGGTCGGTTCAGCGATCCCGATTTAGAGAGGGAGAGAGAGAGAATAGGAGTGGAGTATTAGCTTAATAGAGAAACGGAGGGAAAGTTGGAAAATTGGACGGCCTGGTGCTATAAGAGCGAGCGAGCGACGAGAGAGAGAGAGAGAGAGAGAGAGAGAGAGAGAGAGAGAGAACGGATGTCTGGTAGAACCACCGGTCAAAATATTATCCCAGTGATACACCCAACGTTTGTCTCCGACCTGATTTCCCACAAGTATCTCTCCTTTTCCCTCACTCTGCCCCACCGCCCTCTCTCTCTCCCTCTCTCTCTCTCTCTCTGCATCTTCCTCTTCCGAGGTTCCTCATTAATCGCCCTCCCACAGCGGAGGATGAAATCTACCGAACAAGGAACCTTCCCCCTTCATTTGCCGAAATAGGTGAAGTTATTCACAAGTCTGTCCAGCCCTGCTTCGGGACAGCTTGATTTCTATACATACCCGAGCTCAGCACCCAGTGCATGATGATCGACCAACAGGACAGCGCCGTCGTCGCCAATGGTAGCAGCAACAGCAGTTCCACAACACTGCACCAGCGTCTTCAGGCCGTGGTTCTAAGCATTCAGTGGACGTATAGCCTCTTCTGGAAATTCTCCCCAACTCGAGGGTATCCTCCTCTCTCTCTCTCTCTCTCTCTCTCTCTCTCTCCATCTGGCTATCTATCTCCCTCTACCTCGACCTCTATCTTTCTCTATTGCCGCTAAGTGTTTTTTCATCCTGGCGGCACCATGAACAAAGGGTTCTGTCGTGGGCGGACGGGTGCTACAACGGGGTGATCAAGACGAGAAAGACGGTGCAGCAGACGGAGGAAGCAGGGGGGTCGCCCGTGGACGACAGCGAACCTCTCCATAGAACCCAACAGCTAAGGGAGCTCTACCAGTCGCTGTTGGCGGAGGAGAATCTAGAGCCGCCGCGCAGGCCCTGGGCGGCCCTCTCGCCCGAGGACCTCACCGAGTCCGAGTGGTTCTTCCTCATGTGCATCTCCTTCTCCTACTTACCGGGAATCGGGTAGGTACAATGCACCTCCGCCTTGCTTCCATCTCTCTACTCTCTCTCCCTCTCCCCCATGTTAGACTCCTTCGGAGGCGAGTCCAGGAAAAACTTACGGAGATAAAAAGTACAACCAATTGTCGTGCTCTTGTCCGGCAGCGTATTAATGCACGTTCGTCTTCTTCCACCTCTTAATGCGGCGGCGGCTTTGTTTCTTGCCATCGTCGAGATTTCTGGTCTGTGATGCGTTTCACACGTACTCTGGGTCGAAGCAAGAATAGTGAGAATAAGAGAGATAAGATGAATAGGCATACAAATAGAATAACAAATCGATGGTTAGAGGGGGGGAGAGACAGATAGACAGAGCCTCATTACACAAATAGCACGCAAACACCGATTGTTAACTTCGGAGAATTCGGCCAATAACCAGCCATCAAGAGTACCATATCACGTACTAGTGGGAGGAAGGGAGAGGAGAGTGGAGGGGGTGGGGGGAGTCACCTTGTACATGAAGCGCATCTGTGGGAGTGACCATGGAAGAACCCTAGAATTACCGTTCCCGTGGAACAGTGACGCCCTGTGATTTATTTCTTCTACTTTCTTTCGATCTTCTTTCTACTGCTTACGTCGATTTCTTTCTTTCCCTTTCTGGTTTTTTCTTGCTGCTGTCACTGATGATTTCTTCTCTCGCGATTTCTTTCTACCCACAGTTCTCCGCACATTGTTACCGTCGATTTCTTCTCTGGCGCAATCGTCTTTACGTCTACAGTCTGCTTGTGGTTGTTTCTCCTTCAAAGTACTGTGATGGTTGATGTATTCCCCATCTCTCTTTTCTGTCTCCTCTTCTGACTCTCGATTTCTTCTATCTTCTTACTCTTCTCTTTATGTCGGTGTTGACTTTGTCCCTCTTCTTGCTAGTTTTTTCTTTTCGCTGTCACTGTCGATTTCTTCTTTCTCGTCTCTCCACCAACTCCCTCTATTCTTTCCTCGAAAATCCTGACCTTGAAGAACATCATCAAGCTAGTACGCTCATCGAAACGGATTTCTATTTTTCAGCTTTATTTCACACATTTATGTTCTACAATATTTTTCTTTTATTGAATACGGAAAGTAGTATCTGTAACATTTTCGGACTGAACGTCCGTTACTTTTAACTTCCTATATGGAACTCGTAAGGCTCTCCCTATCTCTCCCTCGCAGGCTACCAGGGAAGGCTTTCAAGACTCAACGGCCTGTGTGGCTTTCGGGGGCGAATGGTGTGGACAGCAAGGTCTTTTCTAGAGCCATCCTCGCTAAGGTAAATTTATTTCCATGTTATAGAGAGAGAGAGAGAGAGAGAGAGAGAGAGAGAGAGAGAGAGAGGAATGATCGTTCTCATCTTCTCCGTCGTTGACGTGGTTAAACACCTTTGGGAACTTATGCTTGCTGATGTACGAAGTATCGACTTCATGCATTGATTTTACCTGGTCATTAGAGAGAGGGAGAGGTGGAGAGTGAGTGATGAGTGAGTGAGAGAGAGAGAGAGAGAGAGAGCAGGTTATTATCATCTCTGTTGTTGGTTCTAGGATCATACAGTTTTGGTGGATTATCCTGACTAAGGTCCGACGTATTAACTCTTCGTTCATTAATCTATCTGCTCATTGTGGGGGGAGGGGGGGGGATGGGGGGAGGGAGCGAGCTAGAGAGAGAAAGAGGGAGGGGAGAGGGAGGGACGGAGGTAGAGAGAGAGAGAGAGAGAGAGAGAGAGAGAGAGAGAGAGAGAGAGAGAGAGAGAGAGAGAGAGAGAGAGAGAGAGAGAGAGAGAGAGAGAGAGAACCGGAGAGAGAGACACACAGAGACAATTGACTGATCATCATCGTCTTCTCGTACATTGTTGACGGGTCCCATATATTTTGAGAATTCCTTGAAATCTGCGAGTTCACCCGGTACTTTAGAAACCCTCACAGGCCAATCTCTGACTCGCCTTTACACCTCTTCCGTTTCCGTGGACGTCTATCTTGCTCGAATGCTGGGAACTCCGTACTAGAGCGCTCAGATTCAGGTTCTTTTTTCAGCTCTGCGCTTCTGTCTGAACCCCTCTACAGGAACCTGTCGGATAACTACTCCAGAGATGACTATGCCCTGTGTTCTTATCGCAGACGGTCGTTTGCATTCCTCTCTCCGGTGGAGTCCTAGAGATCGGCACAACTGATTGGGTGAGAGCCAAGAAGCATGGATGGTATCTTGGAATCCTTCGTTTGAATGTCGACTTCGACTAATCTCTGGTCCATCAGGTTCAAGAAGACCCGGATCTGACTCGGCAGGTGAAGAATGTCTTCAGAGCGTGCAGCAGCGAGCACGCCCTCTCGGAGGTCTCCACCTGCAATCCGGGCCCCGGCCAGCAGCCCATATCCGGCCACCATGCCGAAGATGACGGTGACGTGGACGATGGAGCAGAGTCAACGTCCGATTGCAGAGCGTTGGAAGAGTCCCGCGTTGAAGATTTGGAGATGCTGGAGGAACCTAAGCTTAATGTAACCGCTTTAGAGAAAGGTGCGCCACCGGAGGACTGCTCCGACTACGGTGGGCTCCTCGAACACCGCCGGCGATCGGCGTTCTCCGCCTGGAGACCCAGAGAGGTTCCCATTGTCATGCAGCAAGGCGGGAGTGCTCAGGAAATACTTAAGCTGGTCCTCCGCACCATACCCCATTTCTATAGCGGTTGGGAAGATGAGAGCTCGCCGAAGTCGACAGAGGGGGAGGATCTGCGGAGTGGAAAACATGTGCTGGCGGAGCGAAGGAGAAGGGAGAAGCTCAACCAGGGGTTCCTTGCCCTCCGATCACTGGTACCCTCTGTGACAAAGGTACTGCCTCGTGCGAGAATAAGATCGCGTTAAATACCCTCAAAGAAATCTTCTTAATCAGCAGGAAATTATTTGATTCGTCACTGGTTAGTTTGGACTGAAAAATCCTTACTTTTTAACCATATTAATGTATATTAATTGGTTCCAATATGCTCGCAGATGGATAAGGCTTCCATACTGGGTGATACGATTGACTACATCAAGCAATTACAGAGACGTACGGAAGAGTATGAAGCCCGAATCAGACAAATGGAAAGTGAGAAGACAACAATAGCGCCGAAGGTCTTCGCTTCTGATGGCGGAGAGCGGATGACAAACCCGAGGAGGAGGTCGCAAGCGAGTGACGTGACGACCAGAGCCGGCAGCAAGAGGCAGAGAGCTTCGTGTAATGACGACGAGTTAGTCAACGGTGGCAGCCTGCATGTGTCCGTAATTGACACGGACGTGCTGGTGGAGATGAAGTGTCAGAACGTAGACGGGCTTCTAGTTAGGATCATGGAAGCACTTGATGAGCTTCGGTTGGATACTACCTCTATCACATCCGCTTCTACCGATGGCACCTTCAAAGTGGAGATAAGAGCAAAGGTAAGGGCTACTTTTCTGATACCAATTCATTTGGGTACTCGAGAATTCTAGTTCTCAAGTATTGGTTGATTACGTTTGATTGAGTGGGTCTGTTGTCTGAAATGTTGTATATATGCTATTTCCATCTCTATACTTGATAGCTTAGATACTACAAGCGACACCTTTCTGCACCTTAGCTCGGTTAAGAGTAGCTAAGTATCCATAATCGTGAATTTATATATGATGATAAGAATCCTGGGGTATTTAAAGGGATCCATTAAATTAATCACTAAACATTCTAATTTTGTACCTTTTTTTCAGGTAATAGAAATTAATGGAAAGAGAGCAAGCATTGTTCAGGTGAAGAAGGCACTCTATCAATTATTGCCTTAGTTCTATATTAAAATCTATAATTTCTGTCTGAAAATTCAGGATTTTTTGTTAGTTTTTTATGGAAAAATGTCGGCGAGAGTTCTACCTTCGCAGATTTCCAGATGTAATAACGTTTTACGGACATTTCAATGTGAAAGATTGGCGTATCTTTCCGTTCTTAACTTTGCTCTCTTTCTCTCTTTTTTATAAAATATTTACCATGACTACTACCCCAGCCTCTGTGGGCTTAATCCTTCTCTAGATCATGTGATGTTTTGCTGTAGATTTCGCCTCAGAGAAAAAGCAGAGAACCCACCCTTCTAATTAATGTGGCTCAAAATTTTCCACTATGATTTATAGTAATTAGTTTCAGGTCATTTTTAAGCAAACTCCTAAGACTTAGCTTAATAATGTAGTAAAGAATTAAGAAAGAAAACGACCTCAATGATTTTATATAGAAAACCAACGTCGATTTTGGTGACTCCTTGAAAACGTCCAACTAGTCTAGTGTTTCTTCCGTCCCTCCAGGTTTATGGAGGTGGATCTATTCTGCCTTTTCACCAACTATCCCCTCTCTCTCTCTCTCTCTCTCTCTCTCTCTCCCCTCTCCATTGATACACTTCTCTCTTGCATCTCTCCCTCCTAATGTCCTATTAGGAGTTGATTTGACAGTGTGCCCCATATGTCAGTTTTGACATTGGTTCCTGCTATTATACATAAAGCACTTTTATTACAAACATCTCTCTCAATTGTCATTATTTTCTAATGCCTTCATCTCTTTATTCATAACCTGTTTTCACGTTTCACTAGATAACGATTCAATAATATTGGTAGGGACAATAATAATTTAGTGAGTTTCTTGGGCATGTGTATCTTGTGGGATTCTTGGTTATGCCTAAATTTTGAGACATTTGTCTTCTTTCATGGACAAACCTGGTCAAATCAATAATAAGATTACTCAGTGATAAGGTTAAACATAGGTGTTGAAGCCATTGACTTAGTAAGTAAACAACTCTCATTCATATCTTTATCAATTCGACTCTCCTCTGGAGATTGGATTGAATACAATAAGATTTTTTTTAACAAAGTTAATGTGGATTGAAATGTAGATCTTCTTTGATGGAAGATGATAACATCGACAACTCTTTTGAGTTTGAGAATATCTGCTAAAAATATATTTAGAATTATGGGATCTAATTTATCCTTACATTAATTATGTAAACACTACATATTTAATATTACAAAAGGTTGATGAGGTTGGTTGTCATTAGAGCTACTTCCCATAAAGCTCAATAATAAAAGCTACTTCACCATAAACTACTTTAGAAAAGAAGAGTTTGTGTAATGATTAGCTGATGATCTTTATTTCTTTCTATAAGCACTTTTTCTAGTATATTGACGCAATGACTCATGGATTATCTCTTCTATTTAAAGAAAATGAGATTATAAATTTATTGAAAATAGCTTTTAACCTCATTTGACATATAATTTTTTGTAGAGACCTAAACCATTCATTGGAAAGTTGACTAAAAAGGAATCTAAAGCAAACAGATAACACATCAAATTTAAAGGGTTTGAATTATAATGATTTTTACATGATAAGTCTTTTTTCTGTGAATGTCTAAGAGTGCACATACCTAATTAAGATTGTTGAACTAGTTTTTGAGAGAGTATTTTCAGTTCATTAAACTACATATAAAAAAAACCTGCTGATATTCAACCTGCTCTGTTTTCTCCTCCAATGAGCATGTGCCTCATCAGAATTCTTGAGCACCTGCAACAAAGGAATGACTGATAGTCAAGTCTTAGTAATCTTATTCAAATATTTATTTAATAAAAGTTTGTCCATCTATTCAGATGTCTCTATTAACTATTCAGATGATTTAACTTCCTCATTTTCATTCACCTATGTGAATCCACTTAATGGAGTGCTTGTAGCTTGGTGGAGAGGCTAGCTAGAGCCTTGATGCCTAGTGTCTATTGATCACTCATGAATTATATCAGGTTGGTTTGTTATGATCTGTGAAGGTTGTTACATAAGGGGTTTGGTTATCTCATGAAGTTCAGATGTATTCTCAAGATAACAGCAATTGAATGAGGAAATTAATATAAGTTTGGAGGAACAAACCTATGTAAAATTGTGGTACACAAATCATTGATAGAAGTCTCTAAAATATTGGAAATTGGGTCAAACATATGAAAAGAGAGGAAATGAACTCTTCCACCCACTCTTCATTCATTTGCCTAACGCTCTAGAGAGCTAACAAGTTGGACCTTTGTAGTCATTTTTTTCGTACAACAATATAATTATGCAGATTGAGAAATGTATAGAGCTACTTTAATTTCTTTAATTGGTTCTTTTTAATTTAATATATTTTTTAAAAAGTTTTTTATTACTTTGGTATTTAGTAATCCTATATTTCTAAAATTTTATAATATAAAGAGAATGAAATAAAGACTTGATACATTTTGCGTATGTAGCATAGTTCTAATAATATCTCTTTGAATATTTATTGCATTTGTGTGCTACTTATTGATTATTGCAGGTCTTATTTATGTTTTATTTTGAATTGAAATGTGGACGTTCAGCAGCTCTTTCTGTCATGTGAACCTATTCTAAATTAACTAATATTTTATTGATAAATACTGGATCATTTTAATTAAAAAAGGTGGTTTTTATTTCTATAATAATTCGTTATTACATCTATTGTTATAATAACACAAGATTTGTTTATTTAATGATTTTTTAAAAAAGTGATGTAACTTATTATTGTCTTTTTTCAATAGCTAACTTATAGTCATATTCTTTGAAGGTTACTATCAAATAAGTTTGCCCTACATCCCGCTTTTGCAAGAGTCGACGTGGGTTGGGCCCTATGCACTGCTAAGTAGGCTGACCTTGGGTTCTAAATAGCGAAGACTGACTCTTATACATGCAACCAGGCATCGACTAGCAACGACGTCAATGATACATTCGTTAGGGGGTTGCCAAAGGTGCTAGTGCAAGGTGACCCTCCATGTCCTCGTCCAGGTGACGATGGCCCAGTGCTGACGACGCAACCCTGCCGCGAGAGCTTGACAATCAACATGTCAAGTCTAGTGCGTGCGCTAGAGTTGCATGACGTGAGTCCTGGCCCATCCTAACCTAACTAGGTCCGACGGCGGTACAGCAGATGCAAGATGATATTGCACGTAGTAAAGGACTTGACATAATGGGGGTGAGGGCTAACCTGCGGGCCGAGGCCCCGTCGGTCATGGCAGAGCTTGCAGGACTCTCATGTGAGGGCAGGCTGGTTGACAGCGCAGCGGCGTGAGCTCCAGAGGTTGCAGGCAGTGGTGGCTAGTGTTGCTGCGGCTAGGCAACTGGTTCCCTGCCAGCAGGCCATGATGCGCAGGAGGCGCACGAACTGACACTCTGTCAGCACACGGAATGGCGCACTGAGGGGAGTGCCAAGTGGGTGTCAGGCGTAAACTCAAGCGTGCTGTCAGCATTCAATGGGGCACGCGAAGACAGTGCAGGGCGAATGCCAGACAGGTCTAGGGGAGGGGGTGTACAACCGAGTAGCTAGAAATGCACAGGCAGGGAGTCTCCGTTGTGCGCGGGCTGACTTCAAAGACTGATGCAGCGGCACGAGAGCGAGCACGGGCATGTGCGGAGGCGTGATGACGACCCACGGGATGTGTGCGTAGTAGGGCATGCGACGGCACGTGGTTGGTGCGCGTCCGCAGCGCAGTAGGTGGGTGCTGGGTGGGTGTACACAGCGGCGCAGTGAGCGATCAGCAGCCTGGTGGCTGTGTTGGCGGTTGGGCATAGTATTATGATGATTTCAGCTTGATCCTCAAGGATGAAAGAGAATTAATTTTTATTAATTCTAATTTTCTAACAAAATTTTTTATGGAAAATAATAGAACGAAAATGATAAGAGATTAGATTGATGAGAAAATCTGTTTTCTATATTTATCAGCCTTATTTATGAATAGATTTCATGATTTAATATTATTAATATTTTCAAACGAAATAAAAGAATTTTTTGAGATGACGCTGATTTTATCACGAATTAGATAAAAATGGATGAGAAAATAAGATTCAAAAAGATGAGAATTGCAATTTTTGAATTATTTTTTATATATTTTGGTAATGTCTGAAATTAACTGATTACCAAAAAACATAAAAGTAAATGCAAACTACCATAATTTTCAATGAAGGATTTACTAAAATAAATAAATGAATTTGGAATCAAAATGAATTAAAAATATGAAAATAGGACTTGGCTACTTGTCAGGTAGCAAAACCCTTAGAAATTTATAATTTAAAATATTAAATGTAAATTAAAACATAAAGCTTGAATATAAATTCTTTCCCTTCCTGGTCTATCACCAAAGTTCAGAAAGGTTTAACTGAAAATTTTAACTAATTTATTACTTAGAACAAGAACATGAAGAACAGTACTTTAATTCAATAAAATTTGAAAATAAATGTTTTTCTATCCAAAGTCTGTCACCAATGAATAAAAAATATACTAAAATAAAAGAAAATATTATTCAAAAGATAAATAGAACACAAAAAACAAGAAAAAAAATTTCTCCCTATTTTCCATGCTCTTTCTTTATCTTGGTGGCATCCTTCTCTCTCCAGCCAAGCCTTCCTTGACTTCTCTTTTCTCTTGTCATTTTCATCTTCTGGATCCAAAAGTCAAGCCTTCAATTAGCTTCCCATCTCCTATTTGTATTGTTGAATTTTTATTTCTTCTTATTTTTCCTTAGAAATTATTTTTTATGGAACTAGGGAAGAATATTGCTGATTTTCTTATTTTTATGTGCAACGATAATTAATAATATCTATTTTATCAGATGATAATTGATTATTGTGTATATGCTTGGTATCTACGGTTGATAATCAATAATATCTGTATTACCTATAATAATTGATTATTATGTCTCCTTCTCGCATAATGTACTAAAACTGTTTGATCCATTTGACTTTCTATGAAAAGGTTTTTGGTGCTTTTTCGTCAAATCAAGCTGCTGCAAGTTCACCGTATTTTTCCTAATAAATAGTATAGCTTTCTCGAGATTCATGCTTCCATTGTGCATGATGATGGTGGGACAACATAGCTGCTTCTATGAACTTAGATCATGTTTCTTTTCTTCGTGAGATTCAAGCATTTGGCAGCTGAGTCCATGGACTAGGCAACATGACTCTCTAATCTGCATTAGATTTGTTTGTTGTAGTCATTTAATTCAGGTGATGTGGCATTCTAGACTACATCAGATCAAGTTTTCTTTGCCATTGGATCTGAACCAGGTGAAAAATGATTAGTCTCACTTTAGTTCTTTTTTGTGGAAATGTTGCATTAATAAACAAGTGCCCAATCAGTCACATCTTCAAAGGGCTGGCAAACTTGGTCCTCGATGCCTCGTAGGCCAAAAGATGTACTTATGCTGCCTAATCCATATATGCACCCATTGACTCACACCTCGGTTCATGTTGTTGCAGGTCACAAAGCTGTCACCCAATAACATCCTACTAAAAAAATGTATTTATTTTATTTTTTATATTTTATTTCAAAAATTAATAAATGACTTTTAACCTGAAATAATTCGTTAAAAAGTAATAAAAATCACAGAAAATGGTAGAACTTTAAGAAACATGATTTTCAACAAATAAAGGTCTTTACCAAAATCAGGCAACATTCACATAGTTTTTATCTCAAATTACATATAAATAAAACACTTTGAAATAAATCAAAAGCATAGTGTACAAAGGAACATTCTTGGTGCAGTTACGGTTAGGCATGAATACACCTGACGTACTATGATCCTATTTTGTAAGTTATAGAATCAACTAGTCAACATTCTTTGCAAATTATAGAATAACCTGAAACTAATTACTATAAATCATAGTGGAAAATTCAGAGCTACATTAATTAGAATGGTGGGAACTCTACTCTTTCCACGAGGTGGAATCTACAGCACAGCAACATGTGATCTAGACTAGGATGAAGCCCATAGTGGCTGGGGAGTAGTCACAGTAAATATTTTATCAAAAGGAGACAAAGAGAGGAAATGACTGAAAAAGGAAATACTTCCATTTTCACATTTAAATGTCCTTCAAACATTATTGCATCTGTAAAGATGCAAAGCTAAAACTCATTAATATTTCCCAACCAAAACTAACGAAAAATTCTGAATTTTCAGTCAAAATTATGGATTCTCGTATAGCACTAAGGTAACAATTGATAGAGTGCTTTCTTCACCTGAACAATGCTCACTCTCTTTCCATTAATTTGTTTTACCTGAAAGAAAGTACACAATTGAAGTTTTTAGTGATTAATTTAATGGATCCCTTAAAATACCCTAGCATTCTTATCATCATACATAAATTCACAATAATGGTGCTAAGAAGCATAAAGGTGTCACCTTTACCATTTCAGCTATCAATATAGAGATGGAAATGGCCTATCTATAACTTTTTACACAACAGACCCACACAATCAAAGGTAATCAACCAATACTTGAGCGCTTGAATTCTCAAGTTCACAACTAAGTTCGTATTAGAGGAGTAGCCTATACCTTTGCTCTTATCTCCACTTTGAAGGTGCCATCGGTTGAAGCGGATGTGATAGAGGTAGTATCCAACCGAAGATCATCAAGTGTTTCCATGATCCTAACTAGAAGCCCGTCTACGTTCTGACACTTGATCTCCACCAGCATGTCCGTGTCAATTACGGACACATGCAGGCTGCCACCGTCGACCGACTCACCGTCATTACATGAACTTCTCTGCCTCTTGCTGCCTGCTCTGGTCATTACGTCACTCGCTAGCGACCTCCTCCTAGGATTCGTCATCCGCTCTCCACCATCAGAAGCGAAGACCTTCGATGCGATTGTTGTCTTCTCACTCTCCACTTTTCTGATTCGGGCTTCATACTCTTCCGTGCGTCTCTGTAATTGCTTGATGTAGTCGATCGTATCACCCAGTATGGAAGCCTTGTCCACCTGCGATCATAATGGAACCAATTAATATACATTATTGTGGTTAAAAGCAGGGATTTTTCAGCCCAAACCAACCAGTGACGAATCAAATAAATTCCTGCTCATTAAAAAAATTTCTTTGAGGGTATTTAACGCGATATTATTCTGGCACGAGGTAGTAGTACCTTGGTCACAGAGGGCACCAGTGATCGGAGGGCAAGGAACCTCTGGTTGAGCTTCTCCCTTCTCCTCCGCTCCGCCAGCACATGTTTTCCACTCAGCAGATCCTCCCCCTCTGTCGACTTCGGCGATGTCTCATCTGCCCAACCGCTATAGAGATGGGGTATGGTGCGGAGGACCAGCTTAAGTATTTTCTGAGCACTCTTGCCTTCCTGCATGAGAATGGGACCCTGTCTAGGGATCCAAGTGGAAAATGCAGATCGCCGGTGGTCTCTGAGGAGCCCACCGTAGTCAGAGCAGTCCTCCGGTGGCGCACCTTTCTCTGCAGACGTTACATTAAGCTTAGGTCCCTCCGGCGGCTCCAAATCATCAACGGGGGACTCTTCCAATGCTCTGGAATCGTAAGTAGACTCTGCTCCATCGTCCACGTCCCCGTCATCTTCGGCGTGACGTCCGGAGATGGGCTGCTGACCGGGGCCCGGATTGCAGGTGGAGACCTCTGAGGGGGCCAAGTCGCTGCGGCAGGCTCTGAAGACATTCTTCACTTGGTGAATCAGACCGGGTTCTTCTTCAACCTGGTGCACCAGAGGTTAGTCCAAGTCTTTGACGTTCAAATCAAGGATTCCTAGATCCATCCATGCTTCTTGGCCCTCACCCAATCGGTTGTGCCGATCTCTAAGACTCCAGCGGAGAAAGGAATGCAAACGACCGTCTGCGATAAGGACACAGGGCATAGTCATCTCTGGAGTTACTTATCCGACAGGGTCCTGTAGAGGGTTTAGACAGAAGGGAAGAACTGTGGAAAGAACCTGAATCTGAGCGCTCTGGTACGGAATTCCCAGCATTCGAGTAAGATAGACGTCCACGGAAAAGGAAGATGTATAAAGACGAGTCAGAGATTGGCATGAGAACGTTTCTAAAATACAAGATGAATTCGCAGATTTCGAAGAATTCTCGAAATATATGGATCCCCGTCAACAACGTTCGAGAAGACGACAATGATCACTCTCTCTCTCTCTCTCTCTCTCTCTCTCTCTCTCTCTCTCTCTTACCGCAATGAGCGGATGGATTAATGTATGATGAGTAAATACGTCCGACCTTAGCCAGGATAATGCACCAAGTCTAAATGGTCCCACCACCAACAACAGAGATGATAATAACCTGCTCTCTCTCTCTCTCTCTCTCTCTCTCTCTCTCTCTCTCTCCCCACAATGAGCAGATGGATTAATGTATGACGAGTAAATACGTCCGACCTTAGCCAGGATAATGCACCAAGTCTATGTGATCTCACCACCAAAAACAGAGATGATAACCTGCTCTCTCTCTCTCTCGCTCGCTCGCTCTCTCTCACTCACCACCTTTCCCTCTCTCTAGTGACCAGGTAAAATCAATGCATGAGGTGGATACTTCGTACATCAGCAAGCATAATTCCCAAGAGGTCTTTAACCAAATCGGGAACAGAAGATGAGAACGATCATCCCTCCTCTCTCTCTCTCTCTCTCTCTCTCTTTTTCTCGCTCTCGATGACATGGAAATACTTGTACCTTAGCGAGGATGGCTCTCGAAAAGACCTTGCTATCCACACTATTCGCCCCTGAAAGCCACACAGGCCGTTGAGTCTTGAAAGCCTTACCTGGTAGCCTGCGAGGGAGAGATAGGCAGAGCCTTAGGAGCTCCCTGTAGGACATTAATTTATGAAATAAAAGTGAAAAATAGAAATCCGTTTTGGATACACTTACTAGCTTTATGAAGTTCATCAAGGCCAGGATTTGCGAGGAAAGAATAGAGGGAGTTGGTGGAGAGACGAGAAAGAAGAAATCGACAGTGACAGCGGGAAGAAAAAACTAGCGAGAAGAGGAACAAAGTCAACACCGACATAAAGAGGAGTAAGAAGACAGAAGAAATCGAGAGTCAGAAAACGAGACAAAAAAGAGAGATGGGGAATACGTCAACCATCACAGTAGTTTGAGGAAGAAACAACCGCAGGCAGACTGTAGAGGCAAGGACAATTGCGCGAGGGAAGAAATCGACGGTGACAACTCATGGAGAACTGTGGGATGGAAGAAATCGCGGATGAAACACAGTGAAGATGAGAAATCATCAGTGACAGCAGCAAGAAAAGAGCAGAAAGGGAAAGAAAGAAATCGACGTAAATAGTAGAAAGAAGATCGAAAGAAGGTAAAAGAAATAAATCACGGTAGAAATCACTGGTCATCACTGTCCCAAGTGAATACTTATTCCAGGGTTCTTTCATGGTCACTCCAACAGATGCACTACATGTGCATGGTGCTCTCTCTCTCTCTCTCTCTCTCTCTCTCTCTCACGCACACACACACACACACACACACACTCCCTCCATCCCTCGCTCCCATCAGTGCGCTATATGGAATTCTCAATGGGTTGTTATTCGCGGGATTCTCCAAAGTAAACAATCAGTGTTCTCGTGATATTTGCGTAATGAGCCTCTCTCTCTCCCTCGAGCTATCAATGTCTGTTTAGTCATCCATCTTGTCAGAACTTGTAGGGTAAAATCTTATCTCCGTTATACTCACTATGCCTTCTTCGACCCAGAGTACGTGTGAAACGCATCACAGACCAGAAACCTCGGCGATGGCAAGAAATAAAGCAGCTGGATTACGAGGTGGAAAAAGACGAGCGTGCATTAATACGCTGCCGGACAAGAGTACGACAATTGGTTGTACTTTTTATCCCCGTAATTTTTTCTAGGACTCTCCTCTGAAAATGTTTACGACAGGAGTCTAACATGGGAGAGGAGAGAGAGTAGAGAGAGATGGAAGCAAGGCGGAGGTGCATTGTGCTTACCCGATGCCCGGTGGGTAGGAGAAGGAGATGCACATGAGGAAGAACCACTCGGACTCGGTGAGGTCCTCCGGCGAGAGGGCCGCCCAGGGCCTGCGCGGCGGCTCTAGATTGTCCTCCTCCGCCAACAGCGACTGGTAGAGCTCCCTTAGCTGTTGGGCTCTATGGAGATGTTCGTTGTCTTCCACGGGCGACCCCCCTGCTTCCTCCGTCTGCTGCACCGTCTTCCTCGTCTTGATCACTCCGTTGTAGTACCCGTCCACCCACGACAGTACCATTTGTTCGTGATGCCACCAAGATGAAGAATCCCTTAGCGGCAATAGGGAAAGGTAGGGATGGAGGGAGATAGATAGATAGCTAGATGGAGAGAGAGAGAGCGAAAGAGAGAGGATACCCTCGACATGGGGAGAATTTCCAGAAGAGGCTATACGTCCACTGAATACTTAGCACCACGGCCTGAAGACGCTGGTGCAGCGATGTAGGACTGCCATTGCTGCTACCATTGGCGACGCCGGCGCTCCCCTGTGGGTCGACCATCTTGCGCCGGTTGCTCAGCTAGGGTATGGATAGAAATCAAGCTGTCCGGAATCAGGGGTCGACAGACCTGTCACTGGCTTTACCTACTTCAGTCAATGAGGGGGGAATGTTCCTTCGCCGCCGGATTTCATCATCAGCTGCGGGAGGCCGGTTGGTGAACAAACTCGGAAGAGAGGAAGAGGGGACAGAGAGACAGAGGGCGGGGGGGCGCTGAGGGGAAACGGGGAGATAGTTCTTGAGGAAATCAGGTCGGACAAACAATGGATGTATGGCTGGAAGAGTCTTTTGACTGGTGGCTCCACCAGACATCTCTCTCTCTCTCTCTTTCTGTCTCCCTCTCTCTACCCGCTCTCTCTCTCCTTCTCTGTCTCTCTGTCTCTCTCAGGACACCAGAACCGTCCAATTTTCCAACTTTCCCTCCGTTTCTCTCTTAAACTATTGATCCACGCATCCTTTCCGGCTCTCTCTCTCTCTCTCTCTCTCTCTCTCTCTATCTATCTATATCTCTCTCCATATCTCTCCCTCTGACTAACTGACCCGTCCAATTATCCGAGTTCTCTCTTCATCTTTACATGTATTTAACAGGACGCGGATGAAAAACCACCTCACGTGTCAACATCAGGACAACTTGGTCAATACTGCGTATGATGTGCCTCTCTCTCTCTCTCTCTCTCTCGCTCTCTCTTCATCTCTCCCTCGGGCAGTCTCATTTGGCCTAACTCTCTCCCAATTGTCCGATTTTCTCTCCACATCATTGCATGTATTTGGTGGGATGCTGATGAAGAAGAACCTCACGAGTCTCTCTCTCTCTCTCTCTCTCTCTCTCTCTCTCTCTCTCTCCGTGATGGTATGCTAGCGTACCTTTAAAACAGCACCCGATATCTCGGCTTTCCGGGGTCCACGGAGATCCGCAACCTGATGTATGGACGCTGAAATGGGGACGGGGACCGCACATTCACGGCCCTGGCTGGTCCCCCTTAACCACCGGTCAAACCTCGCCCGTGAAATGCATCAAACTAATCAAATTTAATAAACCTTAGGTTTTTTACAGCTAGATATTAGCTTTTATTATCTGAAATGATGTCATAACTATTTTAATATCCCTAAAAAATATTTGAGTCGTTGCTTGGACCATTAATAGAATGCATCTCATGAAAGGGAAATGAAAGAGCTATTATACTGGGCTAAACGGGAAAATAAAAAAGACTTTTATAAAGTTTAATGTACAGTTCAATAAAGTTCTTTTTAAAACTACACGAAAATTAGTTATGAAGCCAAAATATGATTGTTTACCCTCTTGATCCTAGCCCTCTTATGACATACATATGAACCAAAGTCTTATTAGAAAAACTCTTGCAAAAGAGGGATGTAGGGCAAACTTATTTGATGGAAACCTTCAAAGAATATGACTATAAGTTAGCTGTTGAAAAAAGACAATAATAAGTTACATCACTTTCTTTAAAAATTATATAAGCAAATCTAGCAATATTATAACAATAGATGTAATAACGAATTATTATAGAAATAAAAACCACCTTTTAAATTCAAATGATCTAGTATTTATCAATAAAATGTAGTTAATTGAGAATAGGTTCCCATGACAAAAAGAGCTTCTGAACGTCAACATTTCAATTCAAAATAAAACATAAACAAAACCTGTAATAATCAATAGGTAGCACACAAATGTATCAAGTCTTTATTTCATTCTCTTTATATTATAAAATTTTAGAAACATAGGATTACCAAATACAAAAGTAATAAAACACTTTTAAGAAATATATTAAATTAAAAAGAACCAATTAAAGAAATTAAAGTAGTTCTAATGCATGTCTCAATCTGCATAATTATATTGTTGTACAAAAAAATGACTACTAAGGTCCAACTTGTCAGCTCTCTAAAGGGTTAGGCAAATGAATGAAGAGTGGGTGGGGAGAGTTCATTTCTTCTCTTTTCATATGTTTGACTTAGTTTCCAATATTTTAGAGACTTCTATCAATTATTTGTGTACCACAATTTTACAAAGGTTTTATCCTTCGAACTTATATTAATTTCCTCATTCAATTGTTGCTATATTAAGAATACATCCGAACTTCATGAGATAACCAAACCCCTTATGTAACAACTTTCACAGGTCTTAACAAACCAACCTGATATAATTCATGAGTGATCAATAGACACTAGGCATCAAGGCTCTAGCTAGCCTCTCCACCAAGTGCATTCACATAGATGAATGAAAATGAGGAGGTTAAATCATCTAAGTGGTTAATAGAGACATCTTAATAGATGGAGAAACTTTTATTAAATAAATATTTGAATAAGATTTCAAAGACTTGACTATCAGCCATTCCTTTGTTGCAGGTGCTCAAGAATTCTGATGAGGTTCACGCTCATTGGAGGAGAAAATAGAGCAGCTTGAATATCTCTCTCATTTCTTTACATTGTTTCGCTCACTACCCTAATATCAGCAGGTTTTTTTTTATATATAGTTTAATTAACTCGAAATACTCTCTCAACAACTGGTTCAACAATCTTAATTGGGTATGTGCATTCTTAGACATTCACAGAAAAAAGACTTATCATGTAAAAAAACATAATAATTCAAACCCTTTAAATTTGATGTGTTATTCGTTTGCTATAGATTCCTTTTGAGTCAACTTTCCAACGAATGGTTTAGGTCACTACCAAAAATTATATCTCAAATGAGGTTAAAAGCTATTTTGAATAAATTTATAATCTCATTTTCTTCAAATAGAAGAGAGAGTCCATGAGTCATTGCGTCAATATAATATAAAAAGTACTTATAGAAAGAAATAAAGATCATCATCTGATCATAACACAAACTCTTCTTTTTTAAAGTAGTTTATGGTGTAGTTTTTATGATGTAGTTTTATGGGGAAGTAGTTTTAATGACAACTAACCTCATCAATCTTCTATAATATTAAATATGTAGTGTTTACATAATTAACGTATGGATAAATTAGATCCCATACTTTTAAATATATTTTTAATAGATATTCTCAAACTCAAAAGAGTTGTGGATGTTATCATCTTCCATCAAAGAAGATCTATATTTCAATCCACATTAACTTTGTTAAAAAAGAATCTTATTATATTCAATCCAATCTCCAGATGAGAGTCGAAACGATGAAGATAGGAATGAGAGTTCTTTACTCACTAAGTCAATGGCTTCAACACCTATGTTTAACGTAATCAGTGTGTAATCCCATTATTGATTCATTCCCAAAAACTGTAAGATTTGACCAGGTTTGTCCATGAAAGAAGACAAATGTCTCAAAATTTAGGCATAACCAAGAATCCCACAAGGATACACATCCCCAAGAACCTCACTAAATTATTGTTGTCCCTACCAATGTTATTGAGCCATTATCTAGTGAAAAGTGAAAACAGATTATGAATGAACAGATAAAGGCTTTATAAAAGTGCTTTATGTATAATAGCAGGAGTTAATGTCAAAAGTGACACATGAGGCACACTGTCAAACTCAACTCCTAATAGGACATTAGGAGGGAGAGATGCAAGAGCTTTTAGGAAAAAGGGAGAAAGAGAGGGAAGTGTATCAATGGAGAGGGGAGAGATAGACAGAGAGGGGATAGCTGGTGAAAAGGCAGAATAGATCCAACTCCATAAACCTGGAGGGACGGAAGAAACACTAGACTAGTTGGACGTTTTCAAGGGGTCACCAAAATCAGTGACGTTGGTTTTCTATATAAAATCATTGAGGTCGTGTTCTTTCTTAATTCTGTACTAGATTATTAAGCTAAGTCTTAGGAGTTTGCTTAAAAATGACCTGAAACTAATTACTATAAATCATGGTGGAAAATTTTGAGCCACATTAATTAGAAGGGTGGGTTCTCTGCATTTTCTCTGAGGCGGAATCTACAGCAAAACATCACATGATCTAGAGAAGGATTAAGCCCACAGAGGCTGGGGTAGTAGTCATGGTAAATATTTTATAAAAAAGAGAGAAAGAGAGCAAAGTTCAGAACGGAAAGATACGCCAATCTTTCACATTGAAATGTCCGTAAAAAGTTATTACATCTGGAAAGCTGCGAAGGTAGAACTCTCGCTGACATTTTTTGATAAAAAACTAACAACAAATCCTGAATTTTCAGCCAGAAATTATGCATTGTAATATACCATTAAGGCAATAATTGATAGAGCACTGTCTTCACGTGAACAATGCTCACTCTCTTTCCATTAACTTGTTTTACCTGAAAAAAAGTACAAAATTAGAATGTTTAGTGATTAATTTAATGGATCCCTTAAAATACCCTAGGATTGTTATCATCATATATAAATTCACGATTATGGATACTTAGCAACTCTGAACCGAGCTAAGGTGCAGAAAGGTATCGCTTGTAGTATCTAAGCTATCAAGTATAGAGATGGAAATAGCATATATACAACATTTCAGACAACAGACCCACTCAATCAAACGTAATCAACCAATACTTGAGCGCTTGAATTCTCGAGTACCCAGTGAGTTCGTATCAGAGGAGTAGCCCATACCTTTGCTTTTATCTCCACTTTGAAGGTGCCATCGGTAGAAGCGGATATGATAGAGGTAGTATCCAACCGAAGCTCATCAAGTGCTTCCATGATCCTAACTAGAAGCCCGTCTACCTTCTGACACTTCATCTCCACCAGCACGTCCGTGTCAATTACGGACATATGCAGGCTGCCACCGTTGACCAACTCGCCGCCATTACACGAAGCTCTCTGCCTCTTGCTGCCGGCTCTGGTCGTCACGTCACTCGCTTGCGACCTCCTCCTCGGGTTTGTCATCTGCTATCCGCCATCAGAAGCGAAGACCTTCGGTGCTGTTGTTGCCTTCTCACTTTCCATTTGTCTGATTCGGGCTTCATACTCTTCCGTGCGTCTCTGTAATTGCTTGTAGTAGTCAATCGTATCACCCAGTATGGAAGCCTTATCGACCTGTGAGCATAATGGAACCAATTAATAAACATTATTATGGTTAAAAAGTAAGGATTTTTCAAGCCAAACCAACCAGTGACGAATCAAATAAATTCCTGCTCATTAAAAGAAAAATCTTTGAGGGTATTTAACGTGATATTATTCTCTCACGAGGCAGTACCTTTGTCACAGAGGGCACCAATGATCGGAAAGCAAGGAATCTCTGGTTGAGCTTCTCCCTTCTCCTCCGCTCCGCCAGCACATGTTTTCCACTCAGCAGGTCCTCCCCCTCTGTCGACTTCGGGGATCTCTAATGTTCCCAACCGCTACAGAGATGGGGTACGGTGCGGAGGACCAGCTTAAGTATTTCCTGAGAACTCCCGCCTTGCTGCATGACAATGGGAACCTTTCTAGGTCTCCAGGCGGAGAACGCCGATCGTCGGCGGTGTTCGAGGAGCCCACCGTAGTCGGAGCAGTCCTCCGGTGGCGCACCTTTATCTACAGCGGTTACATTAAGCTTAGGTTCTTCCGGCATCTCCAAATCTTCAACGCGGGACTCTTCCGACGCTCTGGAATCGGACGTAGACTCTGCGCCATCGTCCACGTCCCCGTCATCTTCGGCATGGTGGCCGGAGATGGGCTACTGCCGGGGCCCGGATAGCCGGTGGAGACCTCCGAGAGGGCATGGACGCTGCTGCAGCAGCTCTGAAGACATTCTTCACCTGCCGAGTCAGATCCGGGTCTTCCTGAACTTGATGGACCAGAGATTAGTCGAAGTCCTTGACATTCAAACGAAGGATTCCAAGATACCATCCATGCTTTTTGGCCCTCACCCAATCAGATCTCTAGGACTCCACCGGAGAGAGGAATGCAAACGACCGTCTGCGATAAGAACACAGGGCATAGTCATCTCTGGAGTAGTTATCCGACAGGTTCCTGTAGAGGGGTTCAGACAGAAGCGCAGGGCTGGGGAAAGAACCTGAATCTGAGCGCTCTAGTACGGAGTTCCCAGCACTCGAGCAAGATAGACGTCCACGGAAACGGAAGAGGTGTAAAGGCGAGTCAGAGATTGGCCTGTGAGGGTTTCTAAAGTACCGGATAAACTCGCAGATTTCAAGGAATTCTCAAAATACATGGGACCCTTCAGCAATGTACGAGAAGACGATAATGATCAGTCAATTGTCTCTATGTGTCTCTCTCTCCGGTTCTCTGTCTGTCTGTCTGTCTCTCTCTCTCTCTCGATCTCTCTCTCACCCTCTCCCTCTCCCTTCCTCTTTCTCTCTCTCTCTCTCTCTATCTCCGTCCATCCCTCTCCCCTCCCTCTCTCTCTCTCTTTGGCTTGCTCTCTTCCCCCCCCCACCCAATGAGCAGATGGATTAATGTACGAAGAGTTAATACGTCGGACCTTAGCCAGAATAATTCACCAAGACTGTATGATCCTACAACCAACAACAGAGATGATAATAACGTGCTCTCTCTCTCTCTCTCACACTCATTTTTCACCTCTCCCTCTCTCTAATGATCAGGTAAAATCAATGCATGAAGTAAATACTTCGTACATCAGCAAGCATAAGTTCCCAAAGGTGTTAACCCCATCAACGACGGAGAAGATGAGAACGATCATTCCTCTCTCTCTCTCTCTCGATAACATGGAAATAAATTTACCTAAGCGAGGATGGCTCTAGAAAAGACCTTGCTGTCCACACCATTCGCCCCCGAAAGCCACAGAGGCCGTTGAGTCTTGAAAGCCTTCCCTGGTAGCCGGCGAGGGAGAGATAGGGAGAGCCTCGGGAGTTCCATATAGTAAGTTAAAAGTTACGGACGTTCAGTCCGAAAATGTTACAGATACTAATTTCTGTATTCAATAAAAGAAAAATACTGTAAACATAAATTTGTGAAATAAAGCTGAAAAATAGAAATCCGTTTCGATGAGCTTACTAGCTTGATGATGTTCTTCAAGGCCAGGATTTGTGAGGAAAGAACAGAGGGAGTTGGTGGAGAGAGAGAAAGAAGAAATCGAGAGTGATAGCGAGACGAAAAACTAGCAAGAAGAGGGACAAAGTCAACACGGACATAAAGAGAAGAGTAAGAAGACAGAATAAATCAAGAGTCAGAAGACGAGACGAAAAAGAGAGATGGGGAATACATCAACCATCACAGTAGTTTGAAGCAGAAACAACCACGGGCATACAGTAGATGTAAGGACGATTGCGCCAGAGAAGAAATCGACGGTAACAATGTGTGGAGAACTGTGGGTAGAAAGAAATCGCGAGAGAAAAAAACATCAGTGACAGCAGCAAGAAAAGAGCATAAAGGGAAAGAAAGAAATCGACGTAAGCAGTAGAAAGAAGATCGAAAGAAAGTAGAAGAAATAAATCACAGGGCGTCACTGTCCCACGGGAACGGTAATTCTAGGGTTCTTCCATGGTCACTCCCACAGATGCGTTTCATGTACAATGTGACTCCCCCCACCCCCTCCACTCTCCCCTCCCTTGCTCCCACCAGTACGTGATATGGTACTCTTGATGGCTGGTTATTCGCCGAATTCTCCGAAGTTAACAATCGGTGTTTGCGTGCTATTTGTGTAATGAGGCTCTGTCTATCCGTCTCTCCCCCCCTCTAACTATCCATTTGTTATTCTATTGTATGCCTATTCATCTTATCTCTCTTATTCTCACTATTCTTGCTTCGACCCAGAGTACGTGTGAAACGCATCACAGACCAGAAATCTTGGCGATGGCAAGAAACAAAGCCGCCGCACTAAGAGGTGGAAGAAGACGAACGTGCATTAATACGCTGCCGGACAAGAGCACGACAATTGGTTGTACTTTTTATCTCCGTAAGTTTTTCCTGGACTCGCCTCCGAAGGAGTCTAACATGGGGGAGAGGGAGAGAGAGTAGAGAGAGATGGAAGCAAGGCGGAGGTGCATTGTACCTACCCGATTCCCGGTAAGTAGGAGAAGGAGATGCACATGAGGAAGAACCTCTCGGACTCGGTGAGGTCCTCGGGCGAGAGGGCCGCCCAGGGCCTGCGCGGCGGCTCTAGATTTTCCTCCGCCAACAGCGACTGGTAGAGCTCCCTTAGCTGTTGGGCTCTATGGAGAGGTTCGCTGTCGTCCACGGGCGACCCCCCTGCTTCCTCCGTCTGCTGCACCGTCTTTCTCGTCTTGATCACCCCGTTGTAGCACCCGTCCGCCCACGACAGAACCCTTTGTTCATGGTGCCGCCAGGATGAAAAAACCCTTAGCGGCAATAGAGAAAGGTAGAGGTCGAGGTAGAGGGAGATAGATAGCCAGATAGAGAGAGAGAGAGAGAGGATACCCTCTACTTGGGGAGAATTTCCAGAGGAGGCTATACGTCCACTGAATGCTTAGAACCACGGCCTGAAGACGCTGGTGCAGCGTTGTGGAACTGGTGTTGCTGCTACCATTGGCGACGACGGCGCTGTCCTGTTGGTCGATCATTATGCACTGGGTGCTGAGCTCGGGTATGTATAGAAATCAAGCTGTCCGGAAGCAGGGCTGGACAGACTTATCAATGACTTCACCTTCTTGGGCCAATGAAGCGGGAAGGTTCCTTCTTCGGTAGATTTCATCCTCCACTGTGGGAGGGCGATTGATGAAGAACCTCGGAAGAGGAAAAGGCAGAGAGAGAGAGAGAGAGAGAGGGAGAAAGAGAGGGCGGTGGGCGGAGTGAGGGAAAAGGAGACATACTTGTGGGAAATTCGGAGGCAAACGTTGGATGTATGACTGGGAGAATATTTTGACCGGTGGTTCTACCAGACATCCGTTCTCTCTCTCTCTCTCTCTCTCTCTCTCTCTCTCTATCTCGCTCGCTGTTAGAGCAGCAGGCCCGTCCAATTTTCCAACTTTCCCTCCGTTTCTCTATTAAGTTAATACTCCACTCCTATTCTTTCTCTCCCTCTCTAAATCGGGATAGCTGAACCGACCAATTTCCAGGGTTTCTCTGTCTCATTGCATGTAATGACAAGACACTGATGTCGAACTCATCTAACGTCACATCATCATGACAATAGTAGGTCAATACGGCGTATGACGTGGCCCCCTCTCTCTCTCTCTCTCTCTCTCTCTCTCTCCCCCTTTCCTCTTTGTTGGTACGCTTAGCCGCGGCAAACATAGGTGGAGTAATAGTCGTCCGATGCTCAAGGCCGCACCTTCTCACGGTCAGTATATTCGACTTATTTCACGATAATAATTTATACATTTAATATTTAAAATATATTTTACACAATCAATGAATAAAAAAATCGGGACAGCTCGATGACGATGCATGGCTATTCCATACGCGTCGGTAAGGTTCCAAAACAGGACCGATTATGGAATAAGTGAACTTACAGACGACCTACTTTTAAAACAGCATCCTAGATCTTGGCTTTGTGGGGCCCACGAAGATTCGTCACTAGATGGACGGATGCTGACGCCAACCGCAGTGAGGACGGGGACTGCACAATCACGCCTATGGCTGGTCCCCCCTCAACCCACGAGTATATTCAGTATCTCTAATATGTATATATTAAAGTTTTCATATTTAATAAAAAAAGATTTCGACAGATAGATATTGGCATCGAATATCTCAAATAATGTAATAATTATTTTTATATGTCTATAAAATATTGTCATTGTTCCTTGGACTCGTTAATAAAATGATCTAATGAAAGGAAAATTAGAGAACCAAACGAACAGGCTAAGCTAGGAAATAAAAACCAGCTTTTATGAACTTTAACATAAAATTTAATATAGCTATATATAAAAATATGCGATAACAATTTATGAAGTCAAAATATGATTTTTTTTCCTTTGATCCCAAGCCCTTCTTATAAGACACATCATACAAAAGTCGTTAGAAAACACTTGCAAATTAGGGATACAGTACAAACTAAGCTGATGGAAACATTCGAAGAATAAAACTATAAGTTAGCTACTGGAAACAAACAAATAATTAGATTACTTTCTTTAATAAGTATGACATCGATAAAACAAGATTTCTGATAACAACGATGTAATGAAAATTTATTATGTCAATCATAAAATCACATTATTTTAAAATGAAGTATCATTTATCAATAAAATGTGAGTTCCTTGAAAACATGTTCCCATGACTAAAAGAGTTACTGAACATCAACATGTCAATTCAAATTAAAACATAAATAAAACCTTAATTAAAAATAGGGAGCACATGAGTACTTTGTTTCCATTTGAATACTCAAAGTGATAAAATTTTAGAAAAATTATCTTACTAAATACTAAAGTAAAAAAATGTTTTTTTAAAAATAGCTAAAATAAAAAAATAACTCATTAAAGAAACTAAAGTATCTAAAATATATGTCCTGATCCACATAATTAAATTATTCCATGAAAAAGTGACTATATAGCTCCAAGTTGTTATATCTCTAGAGGGTTAGGTGGATGAACCAAGAGTTGGCAAGGGTGAATTGATTTCTTTTTTTCTTGTATGTTTGACCCTTGATTTTTAGTATTTTTGAGATTTGTCAATTATTTGTGCACAATAACTTTGTAAAGGGTTGGTCCTCTTAACTTATGTCTACTTTCACAATTAAATTCCTAATTAAATTGTTTCTATCTTTAGAATATATCTGAACTTCATGAGATAGCCAACCCATATATAAGAAGTTTAATAGGTCTATTGAGACACCAACCTGATATAATGCATGAATGTATCAATAGACACAGGCATCAAGGCTTTAGCTAGTCTCTCAACCAAGTTACAAGCACTCCATTGAGTGTATTCACCCAAAAGAATGAGAATGACAAACTTACAATCTTCTCAATGATTAATAGATGACATCTTTGTAGATAGAGAAACTTGTTGTAAAGTACAAAATGTTTTAATACAATTTCAAGGAGTTGCCCATGAGTTTTTCCTTTCTTGCTGGTTCTCAACAATTTTGATGAGTTTATAGTCATTGGGGGAGCAAACAAAGAAGCTTGAATCCCTCTCTCTCTCTTATTTCTTTCTACTGTTTTGATCAGTACCTTAATATCAGTAAAAGTCCTTTTGATATATCATTTTAATGAGAAAAAAATGTTATCTCAACAACTAGTTTAGTCATTATTGGGTCACACATTTCTTGGAAATTTACAAAAACATTACTTATCCTGTAAAATTTATAATAATACAATAGCCTTTGAATTATGATGTTTTTTCTGTTTTCTTTAGATGCCTTTTTGAGTTAACTTTCCAATGAATGGTTTCAAGCCAATATAGGTGACATCTAAAAATTATTCTCATCATTTGGGACAGTGATTTGTACAATTTTATTCCTAAGAATAATTATAAACTGAGTAATATTTTACCAATGATAAAAATAATTAATCATTTAAATTTTGAAGCACAATTTATTTCCGTGTGCTCATATTTCATTTATTTTTCTAAGAGTGAAGGTAACCCCATATGTTTAACATCATTTTCAAGATAAAAACTATTTTTCTCAAATTTAGTTATATATATTAATGGTTATGTTGAGTAAATTTCACTAGATTTAAATTATGGCAAATCACGCGTTAGGCATAATCTCAAAATGTCATTAATACATTTACATATTGACCTTGTCATTGTAAAGATATTTGAAACTCTTCAACTGTAACACTACTATTTTGAACATTATTCTTTCAAATTTTATGAACTTTGCCTTTTAATTTGTATAGTGCAGTTACCACAAAGTCATGAAGTGACATATTACTATATAACATGCTATAATCCCAATGGTTCTTTCCTTGATCATGAAAATAAGAAGAAATTTAATTATAAATAGTATCAAAATATAGTATTTAAGTCTTTCCTCCATGTAACTTCTTTAGTATTTCTTGTTTCTTATTTTCTCATGGTTATAAATTTGACTACTCCAATACACTCTTGTATTAAAAACCTGATATAAAAGCCAATCCCTTAGTAAACTATAAGAGTGAGAAAACAAAGTTTTGAGGCTACAACCATTTCCCTTCACTTTGTTCAATACTTCATTTTTCCTTGTAGCCATCACCAAAGATCGTAGAAGGTTGATCAAGAATTTTTGGAGCTTGACATGATATTAAAGCCTTAGTGACATGTGATATATCATGTGCCATTTTCTTACTTTGTCAGATCTCTCCTTACTGGCCATTGATATATTTTGAATAGTGGCTATATCAAATGGTGCAAATAGTTACATGTTGTAATATCCATGATCTTAACAAGTTACCTCAACAACTTTTGTTGCTGCCCTTCCTTATTGGAGGAGAAAGAGCCACTAAGATCTAGAGTTCTTGAAGATGAGAAAGAAAGAATAATATGCTAAACAAGAAAAAAGGTAGGGCATACACGCACACGCACACATATATATATATGTCTTTGATGGGTCAAATGTATTTAATTAGTTGACTTAAACCAAACCCAACTCATGACTATCTAACATTATCCCTCAAGTTGGTGAATAAATGTCATTCAGCTTCAACTTAGATATAGGTCAAAGGAGAGTTAGTTCCTTCAGTGCCTTGGTTAACACATCTGCAAGCTTATCTCAAGATGAAACATACGAGGTACATATAATCTCTCTCTAGCTTATCTTTAATGAAGTGTCAATCAGTAAGTAATTTGTAGCTAATGAAAATAAGATTCTAATCGTAGTCATTTTTTCAATTGGGCCAAATGTTTCTAGATAATCTATTCCATAGGTTTGGTTGTATTATTTAGCTACTAGATGAGCTTTATACCTTTTTATTGTATCTTCTGTTGATGCCCTTGGGCATAGATTTTGATATTACAAAATGATGGAGATCAAGATTCTCCATCTCACAATTCTCCAAACTTAATGCAAGGAGTAGACCAAGAGGCAACATCAAGGCCTTCACCAAGACACTCCCCAAGGATGAGAGTCCTCCCTCCACACCAAGTCAACATGATGATCTTGAGGAAGAAAATTCAAACCTTGAAAATCATTGAGGTCAAAGATAAGGAAGGAGGCCATGAGGAGGTGGCTAGGGCACCTTAGCCTTGTCCCCACATCCACCATTGACCAAGTCAACGCCCATTAGAGGTTTGGTCAAACCCATTTACCTTCATTGAATCCTTTCAACCCCTTCTTATCAAAGCTCAGCCTTATCTTGAATCAATATTTGACCCTAAGAAGCCTCAATAGCCTTTAGTCAACCCATTTCCTTAAATATAGGAGCCTCTCATCCCATATAATGGCCATAGTCAACCCCGTTGACTTTTCTTTTAAAATTTTCTATTTTTTCCATGGACCTACCTCCTCATGGGCCTAAATGGCCTCTAGATCTCGTGGTTAAAGGCACCCTTTCAAATGAGAGAAAGTGGTTGTAACTGCCCACTTTTTGTGGGTAATTTTCTCTCTCCTCCTCTCATATGAAGGGATGTGTCTCTTGAATTAAGGTGGTTACTCCACCCCATTCCCTCCTATAAATAAGGAGGCATTTTATGTAAGAGGAGAAGAATTGAATGAATGAAAATCTCGTGCTTTCTTCCCACTTGAATCCTATCTCTCTCTCGAGTCCCTTCTCTCCTCTTCCGAACCCTTCACTCAGCTTCTCTCTTTCTCTCTTGAAGGTCTTTTCTTTCTCGAGCTTCTCTCCCTTCTCTCTTGAATTCCTCTCATTCTCCCCCTCAAGTTTCTTCCTTAAACCATCTTAGTTGATCATCACATCCTTGTGAGAGATTTGATCAACCCCATTTCCCTCATCCTCCTCCCCACCCAATGTATTCTTCCTCTCTTCTCCACTTCGAGCTACCCCATCTCTTTATCCACTAACGCTTCTTCTTCAACTTGTGGGCAATCATTTGCAAAGGAGATCAAAGCCATTCTCAAGCAGTCTAGAGGACCCTCAAGCAATCAAGAATTCTCCATAAGGTATTTGATTTTCTATTCCTCTTGAGTGCTTAATTTGATCATTACTTGAAGTCCATTACTCTAGATTTTGTGTGAGACCTATAGAATAGCCACCTTTACCCATTTAATAATCCAAAGCCCTCGTTCCTAAGTTTGATTTGTCCTATTAAATTAGGGTTCTCAATCAAGGCAACCATAAATCTAGATCCTATCTAAATCATATTGCGGGTTGAGTGATTTGACTATCCAAGAGAATTTACTAAAAGTCAACCTTTAATTCCTCTTCTTTAAGCCTCTTTATGGAAATCATAAATCTCTCTATCTGTCCCGCATCACAAAATGTATGAGAAAATATATACATGACTGATATAGTTCACAAGATTATGATTTATAGACTTCATTACTCATCTTGTGACATTATGACTAACCTTAAGTTTAAGAGAAATGATGAAGAGGTGAAGCGTCATACATGGATGAATATTTGTTAAAAAATAAATATTTAATAGGTAAATGATGATTATATTTTTTATTCATATATCTATGTTTATTTAACCATTTAAGTGTAGCTATTATTTAATAGTAATGGCCATCATTAAAAGAAAAAAAAAAAGGTTTGAAATATCAAAAGAGCTCTCATGAGTTTCGAACCGAAAATTTGGACGGTGACACGTCAGCTGCTTATGTGGAGAAAATGACTAATTTAACGTTCGAATCTGAAAATGAAGTCAATAGGAAAGTTATTTGTCTATGAGAAAAAAAGTTTTGGTTCAAATTTTAAATTGAATAGACTAGAGAATAAAAAGATATTAAATTTGCAATGGTCAGAGGTCGTTGTCGCACATTCTAGAAAATGATAAGTATTTAAACTAACCTTCCGGCTTTGTCTCTCGAGAAAATTATGGAAATCCATTGGAGGATGATGCCCTACAAGTAAAGGAAGCAAATGACACTAAGAACAATGATTCTACTTCAATCTAAAATGAGCTATCTCTTTCACGGTCAAGATCATTCACCGCCGAGCATCAACTGTGAGTAGACTGCTTCATATTTCTTCAATCAACGATTGGTGATCAAAAAGGAGCTTGAATCTCTCGAGGAGGTTCTCCATCAAGCCCTAAGGTAATTGGGTGGTGAGTGGAGAGTGAGTTTGGGCAAAGGCACGAGGTGTTCTAAGCCCTATTTGGCCCGGAAGGGGCTAGATCTCTACAAAAGTCGAACTTGAGGTGTTGGGCAGCAAATCCTATTAAAATCAATATATATTTCTGAAGAAAATAATGGAATATCGGTAGGAAAGATTCTCTGAGACTTGAAGTAGCTAGGTGAGAGCTGAATCAGTATAAAAAGATTTAGCCTCGTAGTGAGATCCTACTAGAAGAGAGAGAAAGCCATCTCGCACGAAGGTAATCACATAGAGCTATGTTAACATGTGCATTGACATATCTAGCATTTGGGAAGAAAATTTGAGATTTTTAAAATACTAATTCACCCCCCTTTTTGGTATTTTGTCTAGCTTCTAAATCTTTCAATTGGTATCAGAGCTAACCTTGATTTATAAATATTTACACATCTCAAGGAGTAGATCCTAGTTAATGAAAGTATTGAATTTTCAAACTCTAGACCACCTATATTTGATGGAACTAACAATGTTTTTTGGAAAACTAGAGTTAGAATCTATGCTATAAGTCAAGGATTGAAAATTGGAAAAATGATTGAAGAATGACCAGAAAAATCTGATAATAAATTTATAGAGGAACAGAACTTCACACTGAATGCAAGAGCCATGAATATTTTATTAAGTGCTATTTATATTTTTGAGTTTAATTGTGTACAAAGTTGTGAGACAACCAAAGAAATATGGGACAAGCTCAAAATGACATATGAAGGGACTTCATAAGTAACATAAACCAAAATCGACATTTTGGTGAGTAGACATGAATTATTTCAAATGAAAAAAGGTGAATCTATTCATAACTATGTCAAAAGATTTGATGAAATTGTTAATAGGATAAAAAATCTTAGAAAAACTATTTCTAATACTGAATTGAGTAGAAAATTACTCAAATCTTTGACTAATGATTGAATGGCCAAGAAAACAACAATAATTAAATCTAAAGATTTAAATGTAACCTCTCTTGATTATATTATTAGCTCTCTCTTAACACATAAAGTTGATGTAGCTAGAAGTAAATCACTTGCTGAAAAATGTGAAAAGAATTTTTCCCTTAAATGTACTGAATTTTCAAATGATGAAAATGAGATTGTCCTACTAACTAAGAGGTTAATTGTGTAATGAAAAAGAAAGAAGAATTTCAGGCGCACAAAAGATGTGATTATGCAACTTGAAAATGTTGACCTATGTTTTGAATGTAAGAAACCAAGTCACTTCAAAGTCGACTGCCCAATGTTGAAATCAAGAAAGAAGAAGACAATGATGGCAACGTGGAGTGACAATGAGTCGTGCTGATGAAGAAAGAAAGAGTTAAGACAACATATATCTAATGGCAAAGACATCAAAGGTATATAATTCTGATTCTTCTTTTTTGCAAGAAGATTTTGATGAACTTATACATGCTATTGATAGTTTGAAAAGAAAATTGAAAATAGAACAAACTGAGAATCAAACACTTAGGAAGTCAGTCAAAATGCATGAAGAAAAAGAAAAGTATCAGGTAAAAATTATTGATAGATTATCCATAAAAAATGAGCAACTTCTTAAGAAATTGAATATCTCTAATGAAAACTGTGATGACACCTGCCCTGACACATCTTCTAGTTGTGGATCAATATAGGATATAGATTATACACCTTAAAAAATAATTAATGGAAACACCTAAAAGCTAAAGATCTTTATCTGTTTTATCTATTTTAGCACTTGATTGTGTTATGCATGATAAAATGATTTCTGATTTAAATACAAAAAATCAAATGCTTAAAAAATAAAATAGTATACTATACATTGAGATCGAACAAGTCAAAGAAAATGATATTAAGCTAGAAAAGAGATTTACTGATTTGAAATCATTTTATGATAAATTATGTGGAAGTCAGGGAGCATTAAATATGTTATTTGAAAGTCAGAAAAAGTCATTAAGAAAGGAAAGATTAGGATTTAACTCTTATCATGATAATGATAGGACCCCAAACTAGTTCAAAACAAATGAACTATTACCTATTCTTCCCGGTCAAGATTCTGTAGCTAATTGCCCTCAGGTCCCCATGTCCTCTTCGGATCTTGATCATTGTCGGAAGAAGCCCTAGCCGAATATAGCTCCCCTCTCCCTCGACATCACGATCTCCAAGAACTCCCAAGAGTTTCCTACGAAAAAGTCCCTTTCCTCTTCCTTCCTACCTTTATTTATACCTGAGTGGTTGTAGTTATACTGGAGTGGGTTCTTGGGCTAGTTCATGACCCCATTGGACCGGGTCCACCTTCTCCCTATTGCCCTATCGCTTACGTCTTTCGTATACCCAAATCGGGATCATATTAGATAAATCTTATATTAAATTTGAAAATAGGTCTAAAACACAATATATTTGAGTACCTAAGGGTAGTATAGTTAAATCCAAATTAATTTGGGTTCCCAAACTAAAAACTTAATTATGTTTTTATGGAGATCTCTAGTGGACCACTTCACGGTGGTACTTGGACAGTAGGTGTCCAAGACATATAACTAGAGATTAAAAATAGCTCTCCACATTCAATCCAATGGATAGATGAGAAGTAATATTTGGGGATGATAAAAAGGGAAGTATATAAGGGTATAAAAATATTACTTTAAATAATTAGTCTTTAATTAAGAATATTTTACTTGTTGATGGTTTAAAACATAATTTGATTAGTATTAGTCAATTATGTGACAATGACATGGGAGTTAGATTTAAAAAGAATAGATGTTTAATCATAGATAATAAAAATAATGAAATTTTACTTGCTGATGACAGAGTCAAAGATATTTATGTGATAGATTTTGATAATTTGATTAAATCTAATATTTATTTTGTTGCTAAAAAAGATGAAGAATAGATAGATCTTTGGCATAAAAAACTTAGTCACATAAATATTAGTACCATTCATAAACTATCAAAATTAGGACTGATTAGAGGACTTCTAAAATTATCAAATATAGAAAACTTTACATGTGAGAATTGTATGAAAGGTAAATAAACAAAAGAACCTTTTAAAACAAAAGAATACATCTCATCATTATGACCCTCGGACTTGATTCATTTAGATCTATTTGGTCTAAGTAAAACCACTAGCTTAGTTGGAAAGTATTATGGCTTAGTTATTATTGATGATTATACACGATTTACTTGAGTATTTTTCTTAGTTCAGAAAAATGAAACATATGATTACTTCATAAAGTTTGCAAAGAAAATACAAAATGACCTAGGTATGAATATTAGGAAAATTCAAAGTGAACATAGAGGTGAATTTCAAAATATTTTATTTTTTGATTTTTGTGATAAATTAGGAATATCATAATTTTTCAGCACCTAGAACACCTCAATGGAATGGTGTCATTGAAAAGAAAAATAGGATATTACTTGACTTATCTAGAACCATATTGGCAGATAATGATCTTCCAAAATATTTTTGGGCTAAAGCTGTTAGTGTTGCATGTTATGCTATCGACATAACATTAATCAGATTAAAATTAAAGAAAACTCTTTATGAACTATTGAGAAACAAAAAGCTTAATTTGAGTTATTTTAAACCATTTGGCTGCAAATATTTTATTCTGAATAATGGTAAAGATGACTTAGAAAAATTTGATCAACGAAGTGATGAAGAAAATTTTCTAGGATATTCTGAAAATTCTAAAACATATAGAATATACAATAAAAGAACATTAGTTGTTGAAGAATCTATTCATATAAAATTCATAGAACAAATACATATTCAGAAAACTATGCATTTAGAAAGTGACTGTGTTGACACATGCTCTGACAATAGTAAACAGATAGAAGACAAATAAAAAGAATTACCACATTTGGAGTCAAATCGTGAACATAAAAATTTACCTAGAGCTTAGAAATATGTTAAGAGTCATCTAAAATAAAATATTTTAGATAATTTGAATGAGAAAGTAAGTACTAGATCTATATTAAGAGAACAAACTCATATTGTATTTACTTCTCAAACTGAAACAAAAACTATTGATGATGCTTTGATTGATTTTGATTGGATTATTGCCATACAAGAAGAACTTGAACAATTTGATAGAAATAATATTTGGTATTTAGTTCATTGACCTGAACATCAAAATATTATAGGAACAAAATAGATATTTAGAAATAAATTAAATGAATAAGGAGAGGTAATAAGAAACAAAGCAAGATTAGTTACTAAAGGCTATGTTCAAAAAGAAGGAATAAATTATGAAGAAACTTATGCTCTTATTACTAGACTTGATGCTATTAAAATTTTATTATCTTTTGCATGTGCTCATAATTTTAAATTATATTAGATGGATGTTAAAAGTGCCTTTTTGAATGGCCTTATTAAAGAATAAGTTTATGTTGAACAACCCCTGGTTTTAAAAATTTTGAATTTCCTGATCATGTTTTTAGATTAAAGAAAGCTTTATCTAGTTTAAAACAAGCTCCATGAGCTTGGTATGAAAAATTGAGTTCATTTCTTTAAGAAAATAATTTTCAAAGAGGAAACGTTGATATAACTTTATTCATCAAAAAGGTTGATATACATGTGCGTATTGTTCAAATATATGTTGATGATATTATTTTTGATGCGAGCAATAAATCTATATGTAATGAATTTTCATCCTTGATGCAAATTGAATTTGAAATGAGTATGATGGGAGAATTAAGTTTCTTTCTTGACTTGTAAATCAAACAATTAGGAAATAGAATTTTTATATCTCAAGAAAAATATATGAAGGAGTTACTTACAAAATTCAATATGAATGATTTAAAATCCAAAAGGACTCCAATGGGAACAAACGTCAAATTAGACATAGATGAAAAAAGGAAAGAAATTGATAAAAAACTATATAGAGGAATGATCAGATCCTTGTTATATTTGATAGCAAGTAGACCTAACATTTAATTTAGTGTTTGTCTTTGTGTAAGGTTTCAAAGTAATTCCAAAGAATCACATTTTACCGTTGTCAAAAAAATATTTATATATTTAATTGATACAACAACTCTAGGGATATGGTATCTAAAGAATCAAAACACAAACCTTTTAAGATATTGTGATTCTGATTTTGCATGATGTAGAATTGATAGAAAAAGTACTAGTGGGTCATGATTATTTTTAAATGGTTGTTTGATTTTTTGGAGTTCTAAGAAAAAAATTTTATTGCATTATCCACTGTAGAGGCTGAGTATGTATCTATTAGAAATTGTTGTGCACAGATACTTTGGGTTAAATATCAATTAGAAGACTATAGAGTTGAAATTGAGAAAATACTCATATATTGTGATAACACAAGTGTTATCAATTTGGCCAAAAATCCTATCATACACTCTTGAACCAAACATATAAAAGGGGGATATAGAACCATACTTTATTGATACATCAAAATAATTAGTTGATATCTTTACAAAACCCCTTTCTGAAGATATATTTAATTTGATTATTTGTTAACTTGGTATGTGTAAATGGACTAATATTTCTATCTAAGTTATATTGTTATTGATGACATTGTTGTGATTTATTTAAATCATTATTCTATGTTTGATATGCACCTCGTATGTGTAGAGGTTTATATTGACATGCTCTTCGTCACACAAATTTTAAGTGTTATCGAGAGATTTTCTTATTAAGGACATGAACAACAAATTATATGTTGTTGCATACCTTAAAAGATCTTATATTATGTCTATATCCCTCGTCTTCCATCAAAAGGTCGTGTTTCACTGTTCGCAAACTTTACCTTTTTGAATCATTTTTACTATTTGATGACCTCTGATTCTTCAAGCTCGCAAGATTTCAAGCTCTAGTTTACATCACATTGAGTCAACTCATGAGTCAACATAAGGTATCATCTTGTGTATTGCATTACATTTGTATCTCTTTCTAGACAACAATCTTTCGAAACCCTATATTCACTATGATTGATACCCGACACTCTGCCCTTCTTATTCCTTCCTTAAGAACTTATTGTCGTCCAAGAATCTTTAAGAAAGATAAAGGGAAAAATGTTATTATTGATTCATCTCCTGAAAAGACTCCCCATTGTCTCCAACGGCTGAAAAATTGTCTACTCCCTTTTCAACCCCTCCATCTAATTCTCTTGCTAAACCTATTTCATCTATTCCTCCATCCCCAATGATGACTGATGATCAAGTTATAGCAATTGTATAAAAATTATCTATAGACATCAGTGCCTACATTTCTATTTTTTCTAAATCCAAGATTTCAGAACCTTCTATTTTGTCCACTGTCGATCATTCATCAAAATTAAATCTAGAACACATCATCTCTGATCCACTTGTTTCAAGTCCAAAGCCTTCTAAACTATCCCAACCCATGAAAAAGATTAAATATATACCTTGAAAGCCCTCTATTATGCACAAATCCAAACCTACAAAAGAACTTACATTAAAAGAACTCAGAGTCAAGAAACAGAGTTCTAAAAGACTTAGAAAAACTGATGAACCTCAATATACTTTTGATGCATCTCCTCAGTATCATTCTCTATTCTTTCCTACTACAGTACATGAAGAAAATTTTCGGAAAAATTTCAAAGATCGTAAAATCTTAAGCTGCAAATTTCTTGATCTCAAATTCTTTGAATTACAGCAAATTCATATGAAAAAGTATTTTGATGCCCTTAGAATTTCTTATTTAATTTTTGAACTAGTTGAAAACTATCATAATCTTATTCGTATGTTCTATAACAATGCCTCTATTATTTTTACTAGACTGACAACCTATGTCAAAAGAGCATTTATTGATTTAACTTTTAAAATTTTGAAATACAATCCTTGATATTCTCACTGAACCTCCCTTGGGTGTAAGCAAGCAAACAATTTCTAAATTTTTGACCATATAAATACCACAAAAGCATTTTATCTACCGTTGTCTCCTAGAGTCATTCATTTCCTTATTGGTCATCTCTTATGACATAGGAGTGGTACACATGATAGGTTGTTTGAAAAATCTATGTCTATCTTATATTGCATTGTTCATGACATTTTATTTGATTTTAAAGATCTGTTTTTAGAACAAATGAAAACAACCCTAAAGTATGACCTCATTCTTCCACTTGGTTGTGTCATCACCCGTGTTCTCAAATACTATAGTATAGATTTCTCTGTAGAAGAATCTATTAATAGTATACCACATGACATCATTGACAAATCCACTCTTCATTGAATGGATTATTTCTACAGTGATGGTCAATGGCTTCATCATTTATCTTCCTCTCATGTATCATCTTGTGCTCTCACTTTTCTTGACATCCATCCCATTGTTGAGAAATTTAACAAAAGTGTGGAACAAGTGGAGCAATGAGTAGAAAATACATTTGTATATGTGTTACTGATTCATTATGACATTCATAATATTTTATCATTTAAGTCTTAATGTATATTGTTTCACTTGTTTTATTGATATTATGAGACTAACCTTTCTTGACTTTTTTATTAAGTTAAGTGGTGATTCTCTCACATTCTCTTGATAATTATTTGATTGCAAGGACTTAGTAAGCTCTTATTATGAGTTGAAAGTAATAGAAGAAGCCCAAATTCTTAACCCAGGAAAAAGCTCATGTCTTATGGAGAGGGTTAGCCTAATATGTTTATGGGCCCAAGAGAGGGCATCACCTTGGTCGGATCCATTTAGACTTAAAAAGGATATCAAGAGATGAGAAATAAGCTGTCCATCTTAGGGTGCCTTAAGATGACATTAAGAAGAAGATTAGAGCACCGCCCTCATGAAGAATCTTGACTGTCTACCAAGAGAGATGGTTATTCATCATAACCATCTATTGAACAGCCTAATTCTCTAGGGGATTAAGGCATCTTGCCCTCTCTTGGAGGGCGCTTTTTGGCTCTCTCTCTAGTAGTGGTTAATCGAAGGAAAAATGAGAGAAATCAAGGCTCGGTTAATGGCATCCTTGTGCTGAAGATCGTTGTGAAGAGAAGATCATCGCGGATCAAGCATCACTTGGCCTAGGACTAGTTCACAACAAGGTTTGTGCAAGATCTAGATTTGAAGTGTCATTGTAATCCTTTCAATGCATATATTAATGCTTAGTTTGAAGTAGATTGATTACTTATTCTATCATCATCTCATATTCTATTCATTCTCTCCTCATTGTCACCTTCTCCATCCCTCTTAATCATATGAGGACAATATATCTATTAACTAGAGAGAGGAGTTCTTCTACTTTCACCTTAATCCATAGTGATGTTCTGGACCATCATTAACTCCTCATTTATTATAAGTTAGATAGTTCATCACTTTCCTTGATAACTTCTCATAAAACACATGGATTTTATGTTTAATCAGAATTCAAAAGCAAGCAATGTTCTACCTAATTTTTGCTCACTTAGTAAAAATCAATTTGAGACAATGATTAAAAAACTTAGATTAGATAATGTTGTAAAACTTTTTCTTGTTCCTCCTCGGGCACACATGTCCTCAAAATTTGATCAGCTCCTAAATATAAACTTCAAGTTCTTCTCAATAATAATGTGATAATATTTTGAAGAATTTTTTTCTCTCATTGTAGTCCCAATCTAAAGGTAATATTCCTATAGTAAGATAATTCACTATATGTGCATACCAAGGAAATTTTCTAGCTTGGACTCCTAAGATATGTTTATCGAGAAAGCAATCACTAATGGACTATGAGTCCTCTACAATCATCCTAGATAAATGATCAGCTACTACATTTTCACTTCCCTTCATATCCTTAATCTCAATATTAAATTCTTGTAACAAAAGTATCCACCTAATAACCTTAGGTTTAGCCTCTTTCTTCCAAAGTAAAAACTTTAAAACTACATGATCAAAGAAAATAATAATTCTACTACCTAATAGATAAGACCTAAACTTTTCTAAAGCAAAAATAATAGCCAATAATTCCTTTTCAGTAGTTGTCCACCAAGGTCTTACTAATGTAATAGATGGCCACTGACTTCTTGTCGATTCTTTGGGCTAAGACTGCCCCCACCACAAACTCTGATACATCACACATTAGCTCAAAGGGTATGGTCCAATTAGTGGCCTACAAAATGAGAGCTTGAATGAGTGCATCTTTAATTTGGTTAAAAGTAATCTTAGCATCACTATCAATAATAAAATTAACATCTTTGGACAAGAGATTAGTTAAGGGTTTATAAATCTTTGAAAAATATTTAATGTATCTCCTATAGAAGCCCACATGGCCAAGGAACCCTCTAAGTTGTTTTAAATTTTTGTGAAGAGGCAGATGCTTGATCACTTTGATTTTGGCTTTGTCTACCTCCAGCCCTTGCTTTTGACTCGATGTCCCAACACTATTCCATCCTACACCATGAAATAAGATTTTTCCCAACTCAATACAAGATTATTTTGGATACATATTTGTAGAAATTACGTTAGATTAAATAAACACATATCAAATGATGCACTAAAACCTGAAAAATAATCTATGAAAATTTCTAATCCATTTCCTACTAATTTGGTAAATATGGCATTCGTACATCTTTGAAACGTAGTTGGAGCATTACAAAGACCAAATGACATTCGTCTAAAAGCAAATGTTCCTATTGGACTTGTAAAAGTGATATTCTCTTGGTCATTCACATGAGTGTTAATTTAATTATACCCTAATAACCATCATGAAAATAAAACTAATTTTGGCCAACCAATCTTTCCAAAATCTGATCAGTAAAGGGCAATAGATAATGATCTTTTTAAGTTTCTAGATTTAGTTTCCTATAGTCTATACATACTCTCTAGCTAGTGGCTAATCTAGTTTGTACTTCTCCTTTTTCATTTTTTCCCACTATTATGCCAGTTTTCTTTGGTACCATGTGGACTGGACTTAATGCAAGAGCTGTTCGATATTGCATATATCACATTCGTTTTATGCCATTTTAAGATATCCTTCTTTAAAACTTCTAACATACAAGAATTTAAATGCCTTTGATTTTATTTTGATGGCTTAGAGCCTTCTTCTATAAGTATCCTATGCTCACACACCTTAGCAGGTACTCCTTTTATGTCATCAAATTACCATGTTATTACTACTCTATTTTCCTTCAATACATGCATGAGTTTTTCCTCTTGTTCAGATGTAAGGTTTGATGATATAATAACTGGTAAGGTGTTTTTAGGGCCTAAGAAAATATATTTTAATGAAGAGTTTAAAGGCTTTAGGTTTGAATTTGGGGCATCAAACGGTTTTGGAGGTTCCAAGAGCTTTTCCTTTTGTTCTACTCCACAAATTTTGAAATAATTTTCTCCTAGTGCATCATCTTTATCAAAAACATCACAAGTACAACCTTCTTCATGGCTAACGCTAGAATATTTCATTAATCTTGAAATCTTCAGTTCAACCTTCTCCTCTCCTACCCTTAATACTACTATCCCTTTCTCTTAGTCCGTTATGGCTTTGATGGTGGCTAAAAAGGGTCTCCCTAAAATTATAGGTGCTCTACTCTAATTATCAAGTATTTTAATATCAGCCACAATAAAATCAATGGGAAATATGCAATGTTCTACCTTAATCATCACATCTTCTAACACACCATATGGTTGCTTAATAGATCTATTTGCAAGTTGTAATTCTAAGAGGACTGATTCTAAATCTCCAAATTTAAATTTATCATATAAGGCTTTTGGCATGAAATTAATACTAGCACTAGAATCTAATAAAGATCTAGAAAAATGTCTTCCTCAATATCACAAGTAATTAAGGGTGCACTGGGATCCTTTTTTTTTTCAAGAGTTTGATTTAATATAATAGAACTAACACTTTTAGACAATTAGACTCTCTTGGGTTTTCTATTAAGAGTAAGTTCTTTAACACATTTTGAGAATGAAGGAATTTGCTTGATTACTTCTTCTAAGGGAATGGTTATTGTTGTCTCCTTAAATGTCTCTAGGAGTTTACTATTTTGGATGGGAGGTTTAGAAGATTTTAAAGCTTTAGAACAAGGAATACGCAATTGATATTTTTTTAAGGTTGGTTCTCTTTCTTTTAGCTCCTCTTTTTTCTCTTCTTCTTCCTCTCTTTTTTCTAAGGTTTTCTCTTGCTCTCTCTCTTCATTTCTGTCATAAGGGTCAACTAAACATTTCCTATTTCTTAATTTATTTATGGCATGTATGGCATGTATGCATTCGAATCTATAGAAATAACATTATGAGGATTAATTGAGAGCTAAGTTGGAAATTGACTTGTACCATAGTCCACTTCTTTCCCTTTACCTTTCATGTTTTCAGCATGAGTTGGCTTGATTCAACCTCTCCACATTGGCTTTGAACTGCTCCACATCTCTCACCATGCCTCACACCATTTCTTTTGTTTCACACAAGTCTTTTTGAATTTCCTGCAAAATCTACAAGAAATTCATTAGAGTTACCTTGAGGCATGTGCTATTGTTGGGACTGTTGGAAGTAAGGTCTTGGCTGAAATAGGGGTCGAGATTCTTGACTGAAGTTTGCATTGCCTTGTCCATTTCATGAGTTGTGAGGAGGTGCATAATTCATCACATTCACTTCATCGGTGTCAATACATTCTTCATTTGCATGACCTTTGCTGAAACACATAGAACATGAAATATTTTGGACATATGAAACAATAGGATTAGATAATAAATTTTACATCATTTCAATCAACTTTCTTAAGGATGCCTGAACATTTCCTGAACACTTATTGACCATATCTTTCTCAATTTCTAGTTCCATACCTTTAACATTCAAAACTCCTCTCTTAGGTCCTATAATTCTCTCATTTTGATTCAACCCTATGTGATGGATGTCATTTTCAGCCAACCATTCAATCAATTCTTCCACCTCATCATCATATTTGTCTAAAAGTGATCCTCCACATACCATATCAACTCTATTTTTAACATTTTCATATAGCCCTTCATAAAAAATGTGAATCAATTGTCAATTACTATACCAATGGTGAAGACACTTCCTAGTCAAATCCTTAAATCTTTCCCAAGCTTCTCCAAATACATCATCTCCTTGAGTGAATATTTTTATGGCTCTCCTATAAGAATTAGTCTTCTCTAGAGAATATAATTTCTTTAGGAAATACTTTCTATTTCTCCTCAACTTTCAAATCTCATTCCCAAATTCTTAAACCATTAATTAGCTCTATCTTTTAAATTCAAAGGAAAAACTTTCAAAGAAATATTTTTCAGCCAATTCCTCCAAGTATGTTTAAGGATCCTCTATAGACAGTCCATGAAAACTAGGTAAGAAGTTAATAAATGTGTTTTCTATCTTAAAGCTCACTCCTTCTCTCAAAGGTTGGTAGATTTCAATGCTTGGTTTACTCTCCATAGGATTATAATGTCCTCTCATTTTCATTCTTCTATCATCATGGGTTTTAGGTAAATCTCTATTCCTTGAGTTTTGTGGTGGGTCCATCTCTTCAATGATTTCTTCATAATCACTTCTATCTTCAAGAGTAATAGATCTTCTTATGGAATCAAGGTCCACTAAATTTAGTTTCTTGGATCTAGTACTATACATAAATAATCAAAGGGTTCAAGTGAGAGATATAACTTCTGAAAACCTCCTTTGATGGATCACTGCAATGAAAGAAAAGTTATAGAAAATAACATTAAGAAATAAGAACCTTTGTTGATCCAGCTGCTGAAAATTTTCAAAAAATTGTATAAGTAAAAAGTGATTTTTTTTTAAAATTGCTTAATCAATAACTCAAAAAACTCAAAAAAAAACTGTTCATTGATGAAAGGAAAAATGAAGGAAAACTCTATTCTCTCAAAGACATTTAGCTCCCTAGCAATGTGCCAATTTGATGAACTCAATTTAGGAGGGAAATATGTTGTCATGATACTACCAAGTTCATGCAAACAATATTTATGAAACCTCACTCTTTGAATTAGGATGAGTAAGAGTCGATCTTGAGAGAGCGTGGGTAATAAGAGTACAAATCTAGTTCCCTTTATTTCTTACACATATATATAATAGGGATGGTGATGGGTAAAATTAAATATGATAATGATGGAGATATAAGAGATTAGAAGAAGACTATGCTAAAAGGATGAATAGAACACGATAAAATGATAGAATAGATGATCAAGCTAATTCAAATTAAATATTAATCTATCTATAGAGAAGATTACAAGGACGACCCAAATCCAGATCATGCACAAACCTCATTGTGCGCTAGTCCTAGGCCAAATCATATTTGATTCATGACAATCTTGATGTACTCTACATAATCTTCTCTCCATGACGATCTTGAGCATGAGAATGCCATTGACTGAGCCTTGATTTCTCTCCTTTTTCCTTCGACTAATTCTTGTTAGAGAGAGAGCTTAAAAGCACCCTCCAAAAGGGGGGCGAGGTACCTTAATCCCCTAGAGAATTAGGCCCCTCCAATAGACGGTTATGATGAATAACTATCTCTCTTGGTGGACAGCTTAGATTCTTCATGAAGGCAACACTCTTATCTTCCTCTTTAATCTCATCTTAAGACACCCTAAGATGGATGGCTTAGATCTCATCTCTTGATACCTCATTTAAGTCTAAATATGCTGGGCCAAAGCCTTGTGCCACTTGAGTCCCAATGGGCATGACTAAGGTGATGCCCTCTCTTAGGCCCATAAACATATTAGGCTGGTCTCTCCATAAAACAGGCTTTTCCTTAGGCTTAGAACTTAGACTTCTTCCATTACTTCCAACTCATAATAAAAGCTCACTAAATCCTTGCAATCAAATAATTATCAAGAGAATGTAAGAGAATCACCACTTGACTTCATGAAAGTCAAGTAGAGTTAGTCTCATAATATCAATAAAACAAGTAAAATAATATGTATTAGGGATTAAATGATAAAATATTATAAATGTCATAATAAGTCGGTAATACATGTATAATTAGATTCTCTACCCATTAATGAGCAACTATATATAAGATATTAATACATAGATGTAACTACTAATTTATAGTTATCAAACTCACAGCCCCTTAATGATTGTTTTCTCGATGAACACATCTTAAGAGTCCAAGCTAGGAAAATTCTTTTGTGTAGTGAATTATCTTGCTACAAGAATGTTACCTTTAGATTGGGACTAAAATGAAAGATAAAAATTCTTCAAAACATTATTACATTATTATTAGGAAGAACCTGAATTATTTTATTTAGGAGCTGATCAAATTTTGAGGAGATGTGTGCTCGAGGAGGAACAAAGAAAAATTTTAGAGTTTTGTCATTCATCACCATGTGGAGGCCATTATTCCTCCAAAATTACAGCTTCAAAGGTCTTACAATGTGGGTTTTATTGGCTCACTTTATTTAGAGATTCTTATGATTTTTTTTTAAGATGTTTAAGATGTCAAGAAGCCGTTAATTTGTGTAAGAAAGATCATATGCTCCTTAAGTCAATTTTAGAAGTTGAGATCTTTGATTTATGGGGAATTGATTTCATGGGAACTTTATGAAATTCAGAGAGATATGAATACATTTTGATGGCAGTAAATTATGTATCCTATTAGGTAGAAGTAGTTCCTACTAGAACCAATGATGGAAAGGTGGCAATTAAATTTATTAAGCAGCAAAATTTTTTAAGGTTTGGGTGTCCTAGGGCCATCATTAGTGATGGAGGATCACATCTTAACTATCAATTTAAGACCCCATTGAAAAGATATGGAGTTCATCATAAGATAACTACACCTTATCAAAAAGTATGGCTTTATAATTTGAGATTTAAACTCTTTCTTGGTAAGTTAAAATATAGATGGGATGGTCCATTTATTATTACTAAAGCCTTTGAATGTGGCACTATTTTAATTGAGTATCCAAAAATAGGGCAAAAAAATAAAGTGAATGGAAAAAGATTGAAACCATATGTTAAAAATGATCCACTTTCTCCACCAATTTCAATCAATTTTAAAAAGTCATCCCATGAAACTAATGATTCTCTAAATGCCACTACACAAGCCTACTAGTTACGCTATTTTTAATTTTCATTTTAGTATTTTTCTTTTGTGCATGCTCTGTTTTGTGTTTGTGTTTGTGTTTTCTTTTCTATGTATGAGGGCCTTGAAATCTCCATGATCTTGAGTTGCTAAGAGAGATGATATAAAAGTTCACAAAGAGTTACCTTCATTCTTACAAATGAAGCATCTACCTTCAGTTTACAGAACTTTAATTGTGTTAATTCCTTCTACATATATTGAGGAGCATGCATAGATAAAGTGGGGGTATAAATCATTTACATGTCTTCTGTAAAAATTTTAAAATTCTGTATGTGATTGCTGCATATTATTTTTTCATAAGTGGGGGGGTATTACACATGAAAATATTTTCAATGGTTATCAACCCAACTTTGTGAGTCCATTCACCTAGAAATCTTAGAATTTAGGGCATAGGATTAGGTTATTACAGAGGATTGAGATCCACTCATAATGGCACAACCATGGGACCTAGATCAACTATGAAGATTTTTATATAATAGATGACCACCTAGGGGTGAGATATCCAATGAGTATCAAAGGAATATGAGAAATCAAAAGGTTGAAGTACTATTGATTTAGACTGGAGAGAATTGAGTGATAGGAAATTTAGGCCCCTTACTTATGTCAGACGATCCTACTTGGTGTGTGGATTTTCATTTATTAGAATTTTCCTTTTTAGGAATAATAGAAGGGTATTAAATCTTAGGTACAGAATGATACCCATACATTTTCCATCCACTATATCTTATTCAGTCCCTATATCTTATCCAACCATACCATTTTATTCCTTTATAAGAACCATATGTTCTACCCTTCAGATTTCTACAATTAGGCCACCCTCTTTTCACTCATTTTTCTTATCCATTCATGATGGTTGTTATCCCAAATAGCACTTATTCTTTTCATATGTCATCTATTTCTATTCACACTCATCTTTTTTAATATTCCCTCATCTTCTTCTAAAGTTTTATATGTTTGAGTTAAGATTTTCATTCATAAAAAAATAAAAAATAAATAAAATAAATAAAATAAATAATATAAAATAATATAAAATAAAAAGAGAAAAGAAAAAATGAGGATAGTAAAGGAAAGAGGAAGTAATGGAAGAGAAGAAATCAGTGAAGAATTCTTTTGTCTACTTATTCCATGTTCTCAAATGACACTATGTAAATCATTTCAATCCAAACATCTTGATTTGAGAGCCTAACTATCATGAGTGAAGCTTAGCCATTGATTGCATAACCTATCATTGCCACTGCATTAACCATGCCCTTCAACCCATGACCTACAGTATTAATGTATTTTCCTTTCTATTGTCTCTATTCATCCCACCTTTCTTGTATCACGTCTTTTTAACCTCTTTCATTCTGTACCACAAGGAAGAGATATCTTTGCACTCATTTTTTTAAAGGGAAGGAAGGTTAAAGAAGATTCCTAGCACCAAGTAGTCACATATACGAGAGAGAGAGATATCCATTTTGAGGGGTTTAGGATTAAAAACATTATTGAAAGGTGAGAATCTTTTCATGCCTATAGTATCATACCTAGAGATATCCTCATCATTCTTTACTACCCATGGCTCTTTCCAAAAACTCCTAAGAAGTTAACCAAGATAATAGAATCTAGACTTCCATGGGTTGTAATCATATGTTGAGGTGTAATCAATAATTTGAACACTTTTTGTCTTCATGTTTCAAGATTGAAAGGTGAAAGGACAATCTAAGGAGAACTTAAAGGAAATTACTAAGGGACTAGTAATGAGTAAAGTGGGGGGGTATTTTATAATTATGAATTCGTAGTTACATTTATGCATTGATATCTTATATATAGATATTCATTAGTGGGTAAAGAATGCAATTATACATGTGTTACAGACTCATTACAACATTCATAATGCTTTATCATTCAAGTCCTAATGTATATTATTTTACTTGTTTTATTGATATTATGAGACTAACCCCACTTGACTTTTATGAAGTCAAATGGTAATTCTCTCACATTCTCTTTATAGTTATTTGATTGTGAGGACTTAGTGAGCTCTTATTATGAGTTCAAAGTAATAAAAGAAGCTCTGATAACTTGAGAAATTATATGTTAATGTCTTCATAAATTAGGGAGAATAATGAATATTTGAAAATTATTTCACAAGTTATCATGTTAATTATTTTATTTGTCATTTTAATGGACCTCCTTAAATCTTGATTTAAATTGATATTTTCTGAATAAAAAGAAAATTGATGAGAATTTATTTCATATGTTGAAGTTTAATTCTCATTTAGTTTATTTTTAAATAAAATTTTGTTGTGCTAAATTTTATAATTAACTGAAAATATTTTCTATAGTTTTTCTAAAATTTTTAGGCATTAAAATAAATATAATAAAAAATAGGTGCACCATTAGTAGGTTGGAAGCACACTATGTTTGGGAGTGGGTCAAAGGGCACACCACCTCACAGCCAAATAAATTGGGTCAAAGATCTACATCAGATATGGGTTCAGGCCGTGTAGGCTCAGCTCCCCGGCTTATAGGGAGCCAGGAGGTTAGGTCAGGTCATCCTTGGGAGCTAGTGATCAGGTCTGATCATCCCTTTTGGAGGTGCCTTTGATGAGACAGAGGACCATAATATATATAAGTAAAACTTTCTAAAAATTCTGATATGGGACTAAATCGTGCCTTCTCACCTTTTTTAGATCTGACAAGAAAGTGGCAGTAGTAGTTAGATCTAACAATCCAGAAGCTACCACGTCACCACCCACCATCATACAAAAAATAGCCATCAATCTGATGGTGGGGACATTCTATTTGATGCACAAGAATGTGCCACGTCACTGCCCACGATCGCACAAACAACATCACCTAATCTAATGGCAGCTACTATCAAATCCAATGCACTAGAAATAGCCATGTCTCCACTGCCAACATGTGGTCCAACACCCACACAAATCCCGATAAAGCATGCGAAAAAGGAGCAAAAGGTAAATAGATCTAATGACAATTAAGAGGCCACGTCATCCCCTTCAAAGCAAAATGACAACATGTGGATCCAACAATCTTCATTGAGCCATGCATCGATAGACATATTTACGCATATCGATTATTGTCCAGTAAAATAGAAGATATCAATTATTAGCTCATGCGGCATAAGGGTACATTTACAAATATCGATTATCATCTAGTAAAATAGACTCGATTATTGCCACACGGGAAAAGGGGAAAATGTCAGAAAATCAGAAAAAAATGATAGAAAATAGGAAGTTAAAATAGAAAATGTAATTTGTAAATCTAGGGAATGAAAAAAAGGAAGAGAAGAGAAAGGGATCTTTTTTTGAGTTGTTCTTGAATTGTTCTTGTGAGAAAACATTATTCTTCTTTTTCATGTGAAAATAAAATTCTAGGGATTACACCATTGATTTTTTATCATTTTCCTCTACCCTTCTCACCTTAAATCCATTCTGTTGAACTAGATGCAAGAATTGAGAAGCGCTACCCAGAGGTTGACATCAAACCATACATTCTAAGGGTTGTAAGTTTGATTTTTAATATAATTTTATTTATTTTCTAGTTTGATCTATGAAATGAATTTTTTTTCTTAGCTCTAATCATTTCTTTACTTGTTTCTTTTCCATTTTCATCATTCTAAAGCATATTTCATTTATTATTCTCTTTTATTTAAGTTTTGAATTCATATCTACATTTATTTATTATTTTATTTCCTTTATTACTTTGAATATCAATTTAGATCTTCAAATCAACTTCATAATCTATTAAATTAGAGAGTAAGAGGATTTCTAAAAGCTTTCCCTAAGGAGACAACCTAGCTCACCACTGTATCCATTTAATATATATTTTTTGGTGTACCTAGTTTTATAAATTAGTAAAATTGAATGATGATTCTAATAATGACTTAGAGTCGCATCAAGCCCAAGTTTTCAGCCCAAGGAAAAGCCCAAGTCTTAAGGTGAGGGCCGGCCTAATATGTTTATGGGCCCAAGAGAGGGTGTCACCTTGGTCAGGCCCATTTGGACTTAGGTGGCACATGACTTTGGCCCAACCCATTCAGACTTAAAAAGGGTATCAAGAGATGAGATCTAAGTCGTTCATCTTAGGGCATCTTAAAATGAGATTAAGAGGAATATTAGAGTGCCACCTCATAGAAGAACTAAGCCATCCACTAAGAGAGACAGTTATTCATCATAACTGTCTATTGGAGAAGCTTAATTCTCTAGGGAATTAAGGCATCTCTCCCCCCTATTGGAAGTCACTTTTTGGCTCTCTCTCTCTAGCAGCGACTAGCTGAAGGAAAAAGGAGGGAAATCAAGGCCCAATCAATGGCATTCTCATATCAAGATTGTCGTGGAGAGTAGATTACCTGGAGCACACCAAGATTGTCACGGATCTAGCATCAGTTATCCTAGAACTGGCACACAATGAGGTTTATGTAAGATCCAAATTTAGAGCATCTTTGTAATCCTCTCTATGGATAGATTAATGCTTAGTTTGAAGTAGTTTGATCATTTATTCTATCATCATCTTGTGTTCTATTCATTCTCTCCTCATCGTCACCTTCTCCATCCCTCTTATCTCTATTTTTTTCACATTTGATTTCGTCATCACCATCTTATATATATGTATATGTAATAAATAAAAGAAGTAAAATTTGTACTCTCATTATTCACACTCCCTAAGGATCGACCTTTACTCATCCTAATTCGAAAAGTGAGGCTTTATAAATATTATTTACATGAACTTGATTACATCATGATGACATATTTAGCCCCTAAATCAAGTTCACCAAGTATGAAGCTCGAACTAGACAAATGGAGAGTGAGAAGACAATAATAGCACCATAGGTCTTTGCTTCTGATGGTGGAGAGTAGATGACGAAGCCTAAGAGGAGGTCATGAGCAGGTGATGTGATGACCAGAGCCAGCAGCAAGAGGTTGAGAAGTTCATGTAATGACAGTGAGTCAATCAATGGTGGCAGCCTTTATGTTTCCATAATTGACATAGACTTGCTGGTGGAGATGAAGTGTCATAACGTAGGTGGGCTTCTAGTTAGGATCATCGAAGCACTTGATGAGCTTCAGTTGGATACTACCTCTATCACATCCTCTTCTACTAATGGCACCTTCAAAGTGGAGATAAGAGCAAAGGTATGGGCTACTCTGATATGAACTCACTGGGTACTTGAGAATTCAAGCTCTCAAATATTGGTTTTTTACCTTTGATTAAGTGGGTCTGTTGTCTAAAAAGCTGTATATGTCATTTCCATCGCTATACTTGATAGCTTAGATACTATAGGTGACACCTTTATCCTCAACTCAGTTCAAAGTAGCTAAGTGCCCATAATCTTGAATTTATATGATGATAAGAATGCTAGTGTATTTTAAGGCATCCATTAAATTAATGACTAAACATTCCAATTTTTTACCTTTTTTTCAGGTAAAACAAATTAATGGAAAGAGAGAGAGCATTGTTCAGGTGAAGAAAGTGCTCTATCAATTATTGTCTTAGTGTTATATTAGAATCCACAATTTCTGGCTGAAAATTCTTAGTGCTATATTAAACTTTTCTCTCTTTCTCTCTTATAAAATATTTACCATGACTACTACCCCAGCCACCGGGGGCTTCATCCTAGTCTAGATCATGAGATGTTTGGCTGTAGATCCCACCTCAAGGAAAAAGTAGAGTACCCACCCTTCTGAATAATGTGGCTCCAAATTTTCCACTATGATTATAATAATTAGTTTCAGGTCATTCTTAAGTGAACTCCTAAGACTTAGCTTAAGAACGCTCTCAAGAATTAAGATAGAATACAACCCCAATCATTCTATATAGAAAACAGCATCATTGATTGTTTGGTGACTCCTTAAAAACGTCCAACTAGTATAGTGTTTGTCTTGTCTCCCCAAGTCTATGGAGTTGGATTTGTTCTGCCTTTTCACCAACTATCCTCTCTCTCTCTCTCCACCCCCCCCTCCATTGATACACTTCCCTCTCTTTCTCCATTTTTCCTAAAAAACTCTTGCATCTCTCCTTCCTAATGTCCTATTAAGAATTGAGTTGGACAATGTGCCCCATGTGTCACTTTTGACATTGGTTCCTGCTATTATACATAAAGCACTTTTATTACAAACATCTCTCTCAATTGTCATTCTTTTCTAATGCCTTCATCTCTTTATTCATAGCACTAGATAATGATTCAATAACATTGGAAGGGACAATAATAATTTAGTGAGGTTCTTGGGCATGTGTATCCTTGTGGGATTCTTGGTTATGCCTAAATTTTGAGACATTTATCTTCTTTTATTGAAAAATCTTGTAAAATGTTACAATTTTTGAGGATGAATCATTGATAAGGTTAAACATAAGTGTTGAAGCCATTGACTTAGTGAGTAAAGAACTCTCATTCCTATCTTCATCGATTTGACTCTCCTCTGAAGATTGGATTGAATACAATAAGATTCTTTTATAACAAAGTTAATGTCAATTGAAATATAGATCTTCTTTGATGGAAGATGATCACATCCACAACTATTTAAAGTTTGAGAATATCTACCAAAACTATATTTAAAAGCTACAAGATCTAATTTATCCTTATGTTTATTATGTAAATACTACATATTTAATATTATAGAAGATTGATGAGGTTAGTTGTCATTAAAACTAATTCCCCATAAAACTTCATCATAAAAACTACATCACCATAAACTACTTTAGAAAAGAAGAGTTCGTGTTACAATCAGATGATGATCTTTATTTCTTTCTATTAGTACTTATTATAGTATATGGATGCAATGACACGTGGACACTCTTTTATTTGAAAAAAAAGAGATTATAAATTTATTGAACATAGATTTTAAGCTTATTTGATGTAAAGTTTTTTGTAGTGACCTAAACCATTCATTGGAAAGTTGATTCAAAAGGAATCTAAAGCAAGTAGCTAACACATCAAATTTAAAGGGTTTGAATTATTATGAATTTTTCATGATAAGTCTTTTCTATGAATGTCTAAGAATGCAAATACCCAATTAAGATTTTGAACTAATTGTTGAGAGAGTAGTTTCAAGTCATTAAACTACATATAAAAAAACCTAGGTCTTTTTGTTAAACACAACATATTTTTTTTTGTGTATTAAATTACATTTGTATTTCATTTTAGTCAATTTCCTCCTTTCTAAATCCTAGTTTCACAATGATTGACACTCGATGTTCCCCTCTTTCTGTCCCTCCTTCAATAGCCTATAAATGCTCAAGAATTTCAAAGAAAGATAAAGGAAAAGATATCATTATTGACTCATGATAAGTCTTCATTATCATGAGTTAATAATTTAGTAAGATGATGTTTTTAGTCTTAACTCATGATAAATAGACTTATTTTTGTGTTAAATCATGAGAAGTGGTTTCTAGTTGATTAATATGAATTTTTGCTTAATTACATGATTTTATAATTTTATTTTGTTGAGAGAAATGAAAAAAAATATTTAAGGAAAAAGTAAAAATATCCGCCGGCCAACCAAGCCCGCTAGCGGGTCAAAGGCCCAGTCGGGCGGAGCTGTTGGACAGCTAAGGACCGCGAGCTCAAGGCTCGAGCGGCTAAGGACCAGACAAAGAGCTCGAGGCTCAAGTGGCTAGTGAAGCGGACCGCGAGCTAGGTGCTCAAGCGGCTGACGTGTGCGTCACTCCCCTTTCATGTCACCGGTGGCTAGCCGGGCGTGGGGCAAGGAGTGTTCGTACACATGCGGGTGATTTGTACCTATTGATGGGTAAAGAACCACCGTAATATATGCGCGTGAAACTCGCCTAGAAAACCGATGTGGGACTAAACCCCGCACCTTACTTTTTCTTGCATATTTTATAAATGACATAAATGCCCCTCAATGACTGATATAAAATGATCTTTATGATTCATAGATTGAGGGCATTTTAGTACTTATCTCATCTCTCCCTCTTTCTCTCTCTCACAGACGGACAATCGGTGAAGAAATCGTGATTTCCAGAGAGCGATTAAGCTGCAAAAATCACCAAAAATTCAGCAAAAACTTAGTCAACGTGATTCGCGGAGCATCGTGGCTGAAATTGGTGTAGGATTCTAGACAAAACATCGCGAACTCAACGAAGAAATCATCTCTGCTTGATCGACGAACAAGTCGTCGCCGAAAAGGGGATGATCCACCGGGAGACGAGTTGCCACCTCTTGAGAGCGTACTAGATGCGATAAAGGGCTTCCTCTCACTGCGCTGACTTGAGGACGAAGCCCCTGAGACGCGCCCCGTCTCCATCCAGCACACCTCCGTCGAGTGACAGTTGCCGGAGGGCCGCAAGTTGCCGTTTTCCGTTCCGTCGGGTGACAGCTGCCGGAAACAATTTGGCAATCCATTCCACCGATTTCTGGGCTTCGAAAGAAGTTCTAGAGATCACCCACGTCATCTTTGTCTAAAGAGAGCCTTCGAGGCCGTGGACATTGCACGATTTCTTTTTTGAACACGCAGAATTCCGACAATTGCCGCCGCAAAGTCGGAACTCTATTTTTCCTGTTTTAAACTTTATTTTCATTTAAATTAGTAATCTTTGGTACGATTTCAACATCCAAAATATTTCGTATTTGAGTTACGATTCTTCGGGCTTTTATAGAACTAAATTTGATCTATTAATTTCACAGTAATCGCTTACGAAAGAATCGTAGGTCGGAACTCTATTTCCGCCCGATTCGTGTTCTTCAGGCGCTGACATCACCTGACGTCATTGCCTTATTTCCTTTTCACATTTATTAAATAGATTATATTTATCATTCAGTTAAAAAATATAAAAAAATCATATTCCTTTAGGAAAATTATGAAATATTACCCGATATTGTATTACATCCCTATGATCGACTTGGAAATTTCCCACTATTTTTGGAATCTTTTATCGATTTATAGTTGATTTATTCACTCTGATAAACATTTAAAATTCCAAGAATTGGTCCTTTCTAGTTTTATAAAAATTTTAAATTTACATGATTTATTATACAACAATTAATTCACATCAAATTTTGGCACCGTTGCCAAAGATGTATTACATAATATTTGGTAATTTTTTGTTTTTCTTTTAGAATATAAAAAAATATAACTCTTGTTTTTATTTTTATCTTACAGAAAAATAAAAAGAGAGTAGCACGAAGAGTAGCAGAGCAAGGATAGGAGCAAACTGAAAGAGGGTAATGGTTATTAAATTTTTGCCTCGAATTTATTTATTTTTATGCATGGTAAAAGATCTTTACATCCAAGACTAGAGAATCCTCTCATTATTTTGCCTAAAACTAACAATTATAAAGGAAAATTAATTTCGATGGATCTTGAAGGTAGCATAGGTCAAATTGAGAACAATCTTATGGCCATGAAAAATCATTATATCCCTAATTCATTTCAAAGAGCATCTAATATTAGAGTTCTATTGGCACCCACTGTTAAATTCAAAATAAATCCAAGAATTTTTCAAATGCTTCCTAATTTTCATAGATTACATTTAGAAGAGCCTCATCAACATTTAGAAAAATTTCATATGGTATGTGATTTAGTTAATCTCCCTCAAGTTACACCAGAAATTATTAAGATGAAATTATTTCCTCATACACTTAGAGACAAGACTAGTTATTGGCTATCTACCTTAGATAGATAATTAACTAGTTGGAAAGATATAGAACAGTCTTTTCTTCGAAAATTTTACCCTTTAAGAAAAACTCAAAACATGAGAAAACATATATGGAGTTTTGCTCAAAGGCCAAGAGAAACTTTGCATGAAACATGGGAAAAATTCAAAAATTTACTTAGAAAATGTCCTCATCTGTTATACCTAAGTGGCAGCTCAATAGAATTTTTTATGATGAATTACTAGAACAACATAGAAATATGGTTGATTCTATATGTGGAAGAGCATTTATGGAGAAGACTCCTAATGAGATTTATAGCCTTTATGAAAATTTAAGTGAAAATTCGAGAGATCAAGCCTCTTTTGAGTTATATGATAGGGATAAGAGAAGAGGAATGTATGAATTCCATCATCAAGATGAACCTAATCTAAGAAATGAGGTTAATCAAATTAATAAAAAGTTAGATAAGCTTGATGTATTTATTGAGAATTTTCAGAAGCTTCATAATCCTCCATTTAGTTCAAATAATTCATATCCTATGTATGGTGAAAATGAGCATTCCAAATTTCAATGTTATAATTTAGATCAATCATTTCAGCCTATGTAAGAACAAGTACAAGTAACCCACGGTTTTAATAGAAATAGGGAGTCTTTTCCTAATTCTTATAATCATAATATGAGGAATAACTTTTCATGGAGAAACTCAAATAATATTCAAAATCTAGAAGCACTTAGACCCAATTTAAATTCTGAATTTCATCTAAAACAAGAAAACAGATTTCAAAAAATTCAGCCCTCTCATACTCAACCTGATGCTATGGAAACGATATAGCAAATGATTCAAATGATGCAGCAAACTATGAATCAAATGATGTTGCAACAAAAACAAACTATAGAGGCTCTTGGGAATAGGAGAGAAGAGGGACAACTACCTAGTCAAACTATAAAAAATCTAGGAAAATGTCCAACTATTGGATTTCAGCAAGGAGAGCCTAGTAGCATGAACCTAGAAAAAAACCTATGAAATGATAATGTTATGACAATAAATGCATTAAGGAGTGGAAAAATTTTATCTAATCCTTATCCCCAAATAGTAGAAGAAGAGGAAAAGGTGGATAGTCCAAAACAAAATCAAGAAGAAGAAAATAAAGAACTTTTAGATTCTACTAATGAAAATCTGAAAGAAAGAACGAAAATTCTATTTCCTAAAGCTCTAGAACTTAGACAAAGAAAGAAAAAGGAACATAATAAAGAAATAAAGAAAATTTTACAAGATGTGCAAATTAGTCTTCCTTTATTTACTACAATTGAACATATTCCTGAATATGCTAGAGTTTTAAAAGAAATGTGTACACCAAAAAGAGCACCTAGAGTAGAAAAATTATCTATGCATGCTAGTGCTTTACTATTAAATCAAGTTCCATATAAATCAAAAGATATTGGTGCTCCTTTAATTTCGTGTGATATTGTGGATTTATTTTTCAAAATACATTACTTGATACTGGTGCTAGTATTAATTTATTGCCTGTAAGTATTTGTGATAAATTTAATATTTCTGACCTTAAACCATCTACTGTCACATTACAATTTGCTGATAGATCAATTAAAAATCCTAAAAATATTTTAGAAAATGTGATAGTAATAGTGAAAGGATGTAAATTTCTAGCTGATTTTATAGTACTGGAAATGGATTTTAATGGACAGTTTTATGACACCCCAATCATCTTACAGAGACTATTCTCACATATAGTAAAGATGAATATTGATTTTCCCACAGGTATTACAAAAATTTCATGTGGAGATTAATCAGTAGAAATTAAAATCTTTAAGGTATCAAATGATCTTAAGAAATCTCAAGTGTATGATTGTCATACCATAGAATTTTTAGATTATTGTGATGGTCTAGATATTATTGATGATTGTGTGATGGAAGAATTAAAGGAAATCAAAAACATAAATATAGGGGAGAAGAAGGAAGAAGATCACACGAATTTAGAGCTAAAACCTCTTCCTTCTAATTTAAAATATGCATTTTTGGAGAAAAATAACTCATTCCCTGTTATTATTGTAGGTGATTTAAATAATGAGCAAGAGGAAGAATTAATAGAAGTAATTCGAAAAAATAAGAAAGTTATTAGCTAGAAAATGGATGATCTTAGAGGCATTGATATGAATGTGTGCATGCATAATATATATTTAGAGGAAGGAGCTAAACCAAGTAGAGAACCACAAAGAAGATTAAATCCTAACATGATGGAAGTGATAAAAAAGGAAATTTTAAAATGGTTGGCTACTGATATTATTTATCCTATTTCAGATAGTAAATGGGTTAGTCCTACATAGGTGGTACCAAATAAATCAGGAATCACGGTTATAAAAAATGAAAATGGGGGGGAAATACAAACAAGATTAACCACTGGTTAGAAGGTTTGTATTGATTACAGAAAATTAAATTCAGTAACTAGAAAAGATCATTTTCCTCTACCATTTACTGATCAAAATCTTGAAAAACTAGTTAGAAAAAGATTCTTTTATTTTCTAGATGGATATTCTGGTTATAATCAAATTTATATAAATCCTTCAAATCAAGAAAAAATGACTTACTTGTCCATTTGGTACTTTTGCTTTTAAACGCATGCCCTTTGGATTATGTAATGCTCCAGCTACATTTCAAAGATATATGCTGTCTATTTTTTCTAATATGACTGGAAAATACATGGAAATTTTTATGGATAATTTTTTGGTTTTTGGTGAATCATTTCATGAATGTTTAAACCATTTACACCATGTGCTGAAGAAATGTATAGAAAAAAAATTAGTTTTGAGTTGAGAGAAATCACATTTTATGGTTAGAGAAGGAGTTGTGTTGGGACATATTGTGAGTGAAAGAGGTTTGTAGGTAGATAAAGTGAAAATTGATATAATATCTAAAATGTAACCCCAAATTCAGTAAAATAGATTAGATCTTTCTGGGACATGCAGGTTATTATAGAAAATTTATTCAAGATTTTTTGAAAATTTTAAACCTCTCACCATGTTATTATCTAAAGATGTGCCTTTTAATTTTGATGATAAATGTTTTGAATCTTTTTCTGAAATAAAATGATTACTTATTAAGGCACCTATTTTACAAGCTCTTGATTGCTCTCTTCCATTTGAAATAATGTGTGATGCATCAAATTATGCAGTAGGAGCTGTTTTAGGACAAAGAAAAGAGTCAAAACCCATAGTTATTTCATATGCTAGCAAAATTATTTATGATGCTCAATTAAATTATACCACAACTGAAAAAGAGTTGTTAGTTGTAGTATTTTCATTAGAAAGATTTAGATCATATATTTTAGGAGCTAGAATCATCATTTATACTGATCTTACAGCATTAAAATATTTGCTTAATAAGAAAGATGCAAAGCCACGTTTATTAAGATGGATATTATTGTTGTAAGAATTTGATTTAGAAATAAAAGATAAAAAAGGTTTCGAAAATGTTGTTGCTGACCATCTTTCTAGATTGAGTGATATAGGAACAAATACAGCACCTTTACAATATGCATTTCCAAATGAGCAATTGATGAGAGCTCAACATCAACCATCACTATGGTATGCACATATTGTTAATTTTCTGGTTTCTGAAAAAATTCTAAAACAGTGGGAAAAGAATAAAAAAATTTATTTCTTTGCTAAGATTAGAAATTATTTTTGGCATGATCCTGATTTATATTACTTGGATAATGATCAAATTCTTAGGAGATGTGTTCTTAAAGAAGAATATCATAGCATTCTTAAAATGTGTCATTCATCTAACTGTGGAGGACATTTTTCTAGCAGAAAAACAGCTATGAAAATTTTTCAATGTAATTTTTATTGGCCTACAATAGTTAGAGATGCTATTAAATTCAGTAAAACATACATTTCATGCCAATCTATAGGTAACTTAAATAAAAGAGATGAAATGCCTATGATAGTATATTAGTTGTTGAAATTTTTGATATATGGGGTATAGATTTTATGGGTCTATTCCCATCAGCTGAAAAATATGAATATATCTTGCTTGCTGTTGATTATGTGTCTAAATGGATGGAAGCTATTCCTACTAGAACTAATGATCATAAAATCGTGATAAAATTTGTGCAGAAAATATTTTTTCAAGATTTGGATGTCCTAGAGTGATTATTAGTGATGGAGGAACACATTTTACAAATAGACATTTTAGGGAACTATTGAAAAAAAATGGAGTACACCATAGAGTAGCCACTTCATATCATCCTCAAACAAATAGGCAAGCTGAAGTAGCAAATAGAGAAATTCAGAGAATTTTGAGAAAAATAGTGAGACTAAATAGAAAGGATTGGCCCACAAAATTACAAGATGCATTATGGGCATATAGAACAGCTTATAAAAATGTCATAGGTATGTCTCCATTTCGTCTCATTTTTAGGAAACCATGTCATCTTTCTGTGGAAATAAAACATAAAGCATTATGGGCTATAAAAAATTTATGTATGGATGAAAAATCAACTGGTGAGCATAGAATTTTTCAGCTACATGAATTAGAGGAGTTAAGGAATGAAGCTTACGAAAATCATAGAATTTATAAGGAAAAAACTAAAATCTTTCATGATAGGTATATCAGCAGAAAAATTTTTGAAGTTGGACAAAAAGTATGGTTATATGATTCTAGATTGAAACTATTTACAGGAAAATTGAAATCAAAATGAACAGGATCTTATGTGGTGAAAGAAATATATGATCATAGAGCTGTAATGATTAGAGATATTAAAAATGATCATAGTTTTAAGGTAAATGGACAGAGGCTTAAACCTTACATAGAACATGAATGCCCTGTAGAAAAAGAGATTTTATTATTAAAAGAAATTTGAGAATGAGATTAATGTGTCCAGCTAGAGACATTAAACTTAGCGCTGCATGAGAGGAAACCCATGGTTCTATTTAAAATTAGTGCTTTACTTTTGTTGAATTTCGCAGCATCTATTTTTCTGTATTGTTTTCTTCTTTCAAGAAAAAAAAAGAATAAAAGTGCAGGAGGAAGAGTGTAAGACGAAGTGGGAAATTGAAAGCGAGCCTGAGGTTATATGTTCCTGAACTTGATCCTTTATTACAGTATTTTTCGTACTTAATTTTATTTATATGCATACTTGATTGAAAATAACATTTTCTATAATTTGTGTCATTGGAGACAATGTAAAATTTAAGTTGGGGGTAAGGTGATGAAGATATTAAGTCTTAATGCTATAGAATGAACAGAAACATGTGTTGGCAATTTTTCATCATCTATAAAAGCAATTTTTCGAAAAAATATAATTTTGATTTCCTAGTTCTGTCAGAAATAGTAGAAAATAGTGCAGAGTACAGACTGTCAAAAACTAGTAGAAAAAAAATAAAAACAGTACAAAACTTGAAATTTTAGAGACCCTTTCCTCACATTTCAAACCCCTAGGCATATATTGTTGAAATTCATAATTATTGTTATGAAAATGATAGCTTTGATTTATTATTTTTACAAATAGATTGTTGCTGAAAACAAAACTGACAGAACTAAAATAGAGGCATAATTTTCGGAACTATCTAATTTTTACATCATATTATGTGCACGGAAAAATTAAATCAATTAGATTGATTGATACCAAAGGATATTAAGATGATTATTATTGAGTTAAGAGAATGATTGAATAGTTTGAAATATTAGAATACTCCTTGGATACATTATAGATAACATGGATTTGATTTTACAGATTTTTCACTTCATGATCTTGATGGATAGAATTTACTTGATGAGAAAATTTGATTGATCATTTGAGTTTAATAGAGATTTTTACACCTTGATCTATAGGACTTGTGAGGAGAAATTACTTATTTCGAAATATAGAAAAAAATGAGTAGTGTGAAAAAAAATTAAAAATGAGAAACACTTGCTGCAACATAAGTAGATAATGTGAAAGCCCTGGAAACGAAGAGTACACATGGAGGGTGTGAGACATTATTCTCATTGTCGAAATTTGTTTACAGGAAAAGCTGCTTATTCACCACGAAAAAAAAAAAGAGGAAGAAGAAATATAGTGCAAATTTCAAAAATCAAGCCATAGGGAAGGGAAAGGTAGGATCAATATTATGCTTGGATGATTTTTGATAATTAGACCATCTTGTGAATTATATCCATGAGTAAAAAAGTGATAAAGATGTAGATTGAAGAAGTGAAATTTATATTGTTATTCCAAGGAGTGTTTAGACATTTAAAAGCTTGATATCTTTCTTTAATACTTGATAAAATAGTCCAAAATATCTAGAGGTTCATCATTTATAATTGTATTTTGTGCATTGAAATATGATGTTTAAAATTTCTAAATGATAATTATATTTTTAATTCCATTACTAAGGGACTAGCAATGATTTAAGTTGGGGGGTGTGATAAGTCTTCATTATCATGAGTTAATAATTTAGTAAGATGATGTTTTTAGTCTTAACTCATGATAAATAGACTTATTTTTATGTTAAATCGTGAGAAGTGGTTTCTAGTTGATTAATATGAATTTTTGCTTAATTACATGATTTTATAATTTTATTTTGTTGAGAGAAATGAAAAAAAATATTTAAGGAAAAAGCAAAAATATCCTCCGGCCAACCGAGCCTGCTAGTGGGTCGGAGGCCCAATTAGGCGAAGCCGCTGGACGGCTAAGGACCGTGAGCTTGAGGCTCAAGCGGCTGGCAAAGTGGACCGCGAGCTAAGCGCTCAAGCAGCTGACGTATGTGTCACTCTCCTTCCACATCACCGGTGGCCAGCTGGGCGTGGGGCAAGGAGTGTTCATACACACGCGGGTGATTTGTACCCATTAATATATGCACGTGAAACTCGCCCAGAAAACTGATGTGGGACTAAACCCCACACCTTACTTTTTCCCGCATATTTTATAAATGACATAAATACCCCTCAATAACTGATATAAAATGATCCTTATGACATCATAGATTGAGGACATTTTAGTACTTATCTCATCTCTCCCTCTTTTTCTCTCTCACAAGCGGACAACCAGCAAAGAAATCGTGATTTCTGGAGAGCGATTAAGCTGCAAAAATCACCAAAAATTCAGCAAAAACTTAGTCAATGCGATTCGCAGAGCATCGTGACTGAAATTGATGTAGGATTCTAGACAAAACATCGCGAACTCAACGAAGAAATCATCTCTACTTGATCGACGAACAAGCCGTTGCCAGAAAGAGGACGATCTGCCGGGAGACGAGTCACCACCTCTTGAGAGCGTACCAGATGCGATAAAGGGCCTCCTCTCGTTGTGTTGACTTGAGGCGAAGCCCCTGAGACGCGCCCCATCTCCATCCAGCACACCTCCGTCAAGTGACAGTCATCGGAGGGCCTCAAGTCGCCGTTTTCCGTTCCGTCAGGTGATAGCCGCTGAAAACGATTTGGCGATCCGTTCCACCGATTTCTGGGCTTTGAAAGAAGTTCTAGAGATCACCCACGTCGTCTTTGTCCAAGGAGAGCCTTCGAGGCCGTGGACATTGCACGATTTCTTTTCTGAACACGCAGAATTCTGGCGATCACCGCCGCGAAGTCGGAACTCTATTTTTCCTATTTTAAACTTTATTTTCATTTAAATTAGTAATCTTTGGCACAATTTCAACATCCAAAATATTTCGTACTTGAGTTATAATTCTTCGGGCTTTTACAGAATTAAATTTGATCTATTAATTTCACAGTAATCGCTTACGAAAGAATCGTAGGTCGGAACTCTGTTTCCGCCCGATTCGTGTTCTTCAGGTGCTGACGTCACCTGACATCATTGCCTTATTTCCTTTTTGCATTTATTAAATAGATTATATTTATCATTCAGTTAAAAAATTATAAAAAAATCATATTCCTTCAAGAAAATTCTAAAATATTACCCGATATTATATTACATCCTTGTGATCGACCTCAAAATTTCCCACTATTTTTAGAATCTTTTATCAATTTATAATTGATTTATTCACTTTAATAAATATTTAAAATTCTAAGAATTGGTCCTTTCTAGTTTTATAAAAATTTTAAATTTACGTGATTTATTATACAATGATTAATTCACATCAACTCATCTCCTGAATGGACTCCCCTACCTTCTCCTATGAAAGGAAAAATCACCAACACCATTTTCTACCTGTTCATCTAGATCTCCTACATGAAATGTATCATCAATTCCTCCCTCTAATGATAACAAATGAACAAGTTACTACTATCATTCATAAACTATTCATAGACACTAGCATCTCCATTCCAATATCTTCTGAACCTAAGAATCTAGAACCCATTGCCTCGCCTATTCTTATTGAATCAAAATCAGAAAACTCTATCCCCAGTCCACCTGTCCATAGTCCACAATTGTCAGAACCTTCACGACCTAAAAACGAGGCTAAATCAATCATTAGAAAACCATCTACTATGTGAAAATCAAAACCTATAGAAGATATTATCTTGTAGAAACTTAGAGCCAAGAAAAAAAGTTCTAAACACCCTAGAAAAGATGTTACACATCAACATAGTTTTGTTGGATCTTTGAAAGATTATTCTCTTTTGTCTCCCATTGCAGCCCATGAAACTAAATTTCAAAAATCATTCAAAGACCATATAGTCTTTTGCTACAAATTTCTTGATTTTAAATCTTTCAATTACAACAAATAAATATTAATAAATGTTTTGATGCCATTGAAATTACACATTTAATTTTTAAAGTTGTAAAAAATTATCTAAATCTGGTTAGAATGTTCTATAATAATATCCCAATCACCTTTGTGAGCCTCACCACATATGTCAAAGGATCATTTATTGATCTTACTCTTGAAATTTCAAATATCATTCTTGATATTCCATCTGAACCTCCCTTGGCCGTCACCAAATAAACTATTAATTTCTTGACCACTTCGACTAGAATGGAGAATATATCCTTGTACAACATGGAAGCATTTAATATTTCATTATCATATCAGGTCATTCACTTTCTCATTGGTCATCTACTATGACATAGAAGTGGTGCACATGAGAGGTTAGAAATATCAATGTCCATCTTATACTGTATCATTCATGACATTCCTAATAATAATTCATGTGATCTATTCTTAGAATAGATGAAAATAGTCTTGAAATATGATCTCATTCTTTCTCTTGGCTTCATCATCACATATGTCCTCAAATATTATCATGTAGATATCTCTAAAGAGGAATCTATTAGTAGTGATGGTCAGTGGCTTCATTGTCCATCTTTCACCTCTCATATATCATCTCCTACTCAACTTCTTTGATATCTTTTCTATTATTAAGAAATGTAATAGCAAATGTGGAATAAGTAGAGTAATGCGTTGACAGTATGGAAGAACAACTTTGGGACTTGAAAATAGTATTTCAAATATTCACACACATTTTTCATGATTTTCTAATTGAGTAAAAATAAATTTTTTATTTATCTCGATTTTTTTCTGTTTTATTTACTTTTTTCATCTTACAAAAAGGGGAGAAATATTGAAAATCTATATGAATGTACAAACTCAGGGGGAGCACTTTTCCAAGGAGAGTAATGATGTATTCAATGCATTTATGTCTCTATTGCCTAAACCTCTATGGATAAATTGTGTGAACACATATGAAGGTTAAATTTTAAATGTTTTATTTACATATTCTTGCTTTGATACATGACATTGACTATTATTATTGTCAAAGCTTTCATACTTATTATATGTGTGAATTCATTTTTATATTATATGTGCACATTATTATGATGATAAATATATTTTTCTCAACATAGTTTTGTAAGTATCAAAAAAGGGAGAGACTATTCATGCCCTTGGGCATGGGTTTTGATATTAAAATTAATAAGAAAATATATTATTGAGATTTGATTTTATCCACGAGATTATTACAAATTCTTGATACATTTGATGTATTAAACTCATTATTTATCCTATGAGATTATGCTTAACTTGTTAATGAAAGGGATTAAGTATTGACATTAAATAATTTTGATGAATAAGTGAAGCATCATATTTATAATAATAATTATTAAAAAATAAATATTTAAATAGGTAATTGATATAAGGTAAATGATAGCTATTATTTTGATATATTTATCTATGATCATTTGATCTTTTAAGTACAACCTTTTTAAGAAAATAAAAAGGGTTCCAAATATCAAATGAGCCTTTGTAAGTCTCTAATGAGAAATCTAGATGATAACATGTCAACTACTTACATAGAGAAATGGCAAACTCAACATTTGTATTTTGAAGATGATGTCATAGGAAATTTTTTTGTGTATGAGAGATGAATCTCCACTTCATATTTTAAATTAAACAGACAAAGGAATGGTAAGTTATCAAATTTACAATGGTCAGAGGCTATTACTACATGTTCTAGAAAATTATATGTATTTGAACTAAGCTTCTGAGTTTATCTATTGAGTAAAATACGAAAAATTATTAGAAGATGAAGCCTTATCAAGATCTAGGAAAATCAAAAACAAGCATTCCATTTTAATCTCCCAAGAAAAATCATCCTCACAATCAAAAAACTTCATTGCGAAGCTTCAAATGTACATATATTATTTCATCCATTTTCATCAGCTACTAGTGATCAATAAAATGATCTAATCTTTCAAGTAAGCTCTCCATTAAGCCCTCAGGTAATTGGGTTGTCAAGAGAAAAAGTTTTTAAGCAAAAACACAAGGTGTTCTAAGCCAAAGTTGGCTCAAAAAGGGTTAGATCTTTGTGGAGATCAAACTTGAGTTATTGAGTTACTGATCCTGTGAAGTTCAGTGTATATTTCTATGAGAAATAGTGAAATATAGTAGAAAAGATCCCCTAGATTGGAAGAAGCTAGATGAGGGATGAACTAGTACAAAAAGATTTAGCCTCATTTATGAGGGAGAGAAAATTGTGAGAAAAGTTACTAGAGAAATGAGAAAGAAAGTTCACACATAATAACTACAAAAAATAGTGTTAACATGTGTGTCGACACATCTATTATTTAAAAAGAAAGTTTGAAATTATAGGAACACTAATTCACCTCCCTCCTCTTGGTATTTCACCTAGCCTCTTAAATCTTATACTTCTATCGAAATTATTATTCTTTCTGGTGAGAATAAGACTTTACAGAAGATTATGGTGTCAAGGTTGTAGGGACAGAGACATCAGATGATATTCTGGCAGCCAACTAATGGGCAAGGTGAGGAGGGCATCTTGCTTGCTCCTCTTGTTCAAGATGCTGCTACATGAAGGATTAGGACCCAACCAAAGAAAGCTTATTCATTTTCAGAGTCATCTGATGTGAACAAATTGTGTGCCCATTTGGTTTTGGTGGGCTTAACTGCAAGTCTTCAAGACAACAATGTGTCGAGCCACTTGCCAACCAAGACACCCCACATGGCACCAAGTCAAAAAGGGACAAGGGGGAGAACATCCGCAAGCAACCAACAACAATTGGTCATTCAGCAAGCACAGCCGACACCAACAATAGTAATCTGTTAAAGTTGGCAAAGGATGGGGAAAATGATAAAAAGGGGCAGAGGAGAGGAGTGCAAGGCATGAAGCATAGGTGTTAGAATGGTGACACTTCAAAAGATGGCCCATCTCAGAGTGGCAATCCACCAGAGTCTTCTCGACTGCAAGGTAGACTTCTTACCTTCCCTTTTTATTGAGTCTTATTGTTCATAAGTCCTTATCTTTTTGGTTATTCCTAGTTGTGGGTTGACGTGAATCTGATACGATCCTAATCCGTGTATATGAGGGAAAGAAGAGACAAGGGAATAAGGAGCCAAGGATTGACTCAGTCAATGGGACAACTTAAGGAGCTAACAAGATGAGTTAGCTCCAATGCCAATAATGAAAGAAAGAATAAAGAAGAATAATCAATTGTTGACTAGTCAAAGGTCAACATTGGGTCCAGCTGGCATTGGACCACAACAGCTGGAAATAATGCCTTGGCTAAGGGTAGCAACCTATAAATAAGGAGGCCATCATTGTTGGATGGCATCTTGATTCTAGAAGCATTTCTTGGCAGTTGAGCATCACCGGGAGGGCAAGCTCTATGCGGCAAGGGCTGTACTAGGGGTGAGTGTCTACTAAGAAGTTCTTCGGCGTTGGGAAAGCATAGCAATCACTCGGGTAGGTACATTGTATTGAAATTTATATCGAGACTCTTATCATTGGTATCAGAGCCTTGATCTTGGCTCAATGATGATCAAAGAAGTTGAAGCCCGATTGGATGTCAAGGAAATTGAGATTAAAGCCATCTTGGAAGAACAGTAGAGGCTGCAGGTTGAAATGAAAACATATCAGGTAGAGAAAGATAAGAAGATGGATCAGATCATCAGTATGATGTCCACGCACTTCGCCGAGAAAGAAACTGGCAGTACTAGCAAGGCTCAAGTGCAAACATGCTCAAAATCGCAAGCATAGCAAGAGGCCGCAACTTTGTCATTACCTGTTATTCTAGAAAACGAGCAATCCAATGTCATAGAATCTCCCCATGTTAAGTCTACCATTATTGAAAGCAAGATTGAAGTGCCTATCTTCACAAGAGAGGATGTTGAAGGATGGCTGAGAAGCATGGACAGGTATTTAAAAATTCACAAAATTCCACTGGAAGAGTGAGTAGAGAAAGTGATGAATTGCCTTGAAGGCGAAGCCTTACAATGGATTATCTGGATGGAAGACCATTATTCATTTCAAGACTGGACCGACTTTAAAATCCAAATTGGATTCCATTTCAATGATGACTTATCTACCAATATTCTTCATGAGTTTATGGATATCAAACAAACAGGCACTATCAGGTCTTACTGCCAAGAATTTGAAAGATTATTAGTGTATTTACCCCCTTTACCAGACTTGGTGTTGGAAGAAACCTTTTTGAAGGGTCTCAAGATGGATATACAAGCCGAGTTAATCGACAATCCCCCAAAAGGATTACTACAGTTGATGGAGGAAGCCAAGAAAGTAGAGAGGCAATTGCAGATAGTTTACAAGACATCGACTGATAATTTGGCTCAAGAGAACACGTTTCATATTGGGCACCAGCATATGAGCAGATCCATGGGTCATGGATCTACAAGAGCTACATTCTCCACTGTAAAGGGGTCAGATTTTATCCACAATAGGTCAATTGAAGTACCTCAGAATGACTCGACAGGCAAGAAATGACTATTGCAATTCAAGAGGTGTAAAGAGAAGGGGTTGTGCTTTCATTGTAACGATAAATTTGGACCGAGGCACCGGTGTAAGAAAAATCTCCAAATATTTGTAGCTACAGAGGATGATGAGCAAGATATCAAGTCTACGGATATCAATAACCTACCAGAAAGTGAAGATTGTATGGGAGAGACAGATGGACAACTTCTTAAGGCACATGTGTCCGTAAATTTGATGTTGGGCTGGACCAATATCAAGTCTATTAAGTTGAAAAGAAAACTCCAAGGCTGGGACATCACTATCCTAATAGATAGTGGTGCATCACATAATTTTTTGTGTACCAATTTGATTGATGAGTGCCAGATCTCCAGTGATCAGTCAATTCTATTTCGATTCACCTTGGGAAATGGCAAAGCAGATAAGGGCCAAGGGCTCTATCAATAAGTGGACTTCTCAGTGCAAGGGGTACCAATACAAAGTGACTTCTTACCTTACCCAACTAAAGGAATTGATATGATACTTGATATGACACGGTTATATTCATTGGGCTGGACCATGGTCCACTGGGAGAGACATCCTCAAATTCAAAAGAGGAGGGGAAATTATTACTTTGATAGGGGATACCCAACATCCCTTGTCAAAAATAAGCATGAAAGAGATGGAAAAATTGCTGAAAAAGAGTAGCTTAATGATGGTGGAACTATATCACTTCGATTCTACTATTCTCACATCAAAGACCAGCTGAGCACAAGAGCTAGAAGACAACCTCAAGGCCCACTTTCCACAGGTTTTTGCCCCCTCATAGAACTACCTCCAGCGAGAGCAAATGACCATTCTATTCCCTTGTTGCCTAATGTGAAGCCTGTAAACCAACGACTATACCAGTATTCTCATTTGCAGAAGGATGAAATTGAAAAGCTTGTGGGGGAGTTGTTAAAAGTAAATTTCATTCAACCCTTACATAGCCCTTTTGTGAGTCCAGTGCTTCTCATCAAGAAAAAAGATGTAGGTTGGTGATTCTATGTGGATTACCGTGCTTTGAACAAGATCACAATACCAAACCACTACCCTATTCCAGTAGTGGAGGAACTACTAGATGAGTTACATGAAGCTTCTATATTTTCTAAGTTTAACCTTAAATCAGGGTGTCATTAGATCAAAATCAGGGAGGAAGATGTTCACAAAACTGCTTTCAAGACGCATGAGGGCCATTATGAGTTTCGTGTGATGCCTTTTGGGTTAATGAATGCACCTGCCACATTTCAATTGTTGATGAACAATCTATTCCACCATATCTCTGGCAATTTTTATTAGTTTTCTTTGTTGATATTTTGGTGTACAACGGGTCCTTGAATGATCACCATAATCATTTAATGCTGGTCTTCAACATTTTGAATGAGAATAATCTGCATGTGAACCCAAAGAAGTGTATGATCAAGTGTCAAGAACTGGAGTTCCTAGGGCACAGGAGATCTCAGTAGGGGGTCAAGACCAATAAGGTCAAAATCAAAGTGATGGAGAACTGGCCAGTGCCCAAGACATTGAAGGAACTGAGGGGATTCCTCATCCTCACCAGTTACTACTAACGGTTTGTGAAAAATTATTGCATCAAAGCTAGCCCACTCACTACTCTGTTGAAGAAGGTTGCGTTTCAGTGAAACCCAAAAGCACAAGCCGCGTTTGAGAGCTTAAAGAAGTCAATGACTACTACTCCAGTCTTAGCACTGCCTAATTTTAACAAGCCATTTGTGATTGACATAGACACTTTAGGGATAGGTGTGGGGACAATATTAATGCAAAATGGTCATCCCATGGCTTATTATAGCCACTGCTTACCAAAAGAAAGCCAAATTAAATCAGTATATGAACGTGAACTGATGCCTATCATCTTGGTTGTACATAAATGGCGTCACTATCTGACACATATGGCTTTCACAATTCAGACTGACCAGTTCAATCTCAAATACTTACTGTGTCAAAAATAGATCCCAGTTCCCTATAGTAAGTGGGCTTACAAGTTGTTTGGCTTCAATTTTGACATTGAATATAAACCAAGAAAGAGTAATATGGTAGCTGATGCTCTGTCTAGAGCACCTATTTCGACAAAGTTGCAAGGATTGAATGTCTCACGTTCGCAGCTACTAGACCACCGCACTATTCAGCAAGAGATATGGCTAGACCCCAGATTTCAAAAGATTATACAAGATAAAGGGATCAGCCCTATCCTACATCCGAAGCTTCAGGTGCACAACAGCACTTTGTTATATAAAGGCTGATTGGTTCTTATTTCATCTTCCCAGCTATTGCCATTGATCCTTCAAACTTATCATGTGTCCACGCTAGGGGGTCATATCGGGTTCAAAAGAACTTACAAGTGAATTTCACAAGATCTATATTGACCAAAAATAAAACAGACCATCAAAGCATATGTGGATCAGTGCCACATGTGCCAAGCCAACAAAATCTCTTTGTTTGCCCCAGTTGGCCTACTCCAGCCACTTCCAATCCCTGAAAAAATTTGGGATGAAATTTCAATGGATTTCATTGAGGGGTTGCCGAAATCCTAGGGGTACTGCATCATGGTGGTGGTTGACAGGCTCAATAAGTACAGCCATTTTATTCCTTTGAAGCATCTGTTTATAGCAGGCTAGGTAGCCGAACAATTTGTCAAAGAGATAGTCAAATTTACATGGCATACCGACCACCATTGTTTCAGATAGAGACAAAGTGTTTATAAGCTCCTTCTAGAAAGAGTTGTTTCATCACCAAGGCTCGCAACTTCACATGAGCTTGTCATATCACCCCCAATCCAATGGCCAGTCAGAGGTGGTTAACCAATGCCTCGAATCATTCTTGCATTGCTTCGCATCTAACCACCCTAAAACTTGGGCCAGATGGTTACATTGAGCCGAATTCTCACATAATACATCTTACCATTCTTCTATCAAGACAACACCATTTCATGTGGTTTATGGCAGACCCCCCCCCCCCCAAGCTCTTGCAATATGGGTCCCCACCATCACCAATCGATTCAATGGATACAATGCTGAAGGAATGAGACTATTTCCTTGGTAAATTAAGAGACACACTACTAGCTTCTTAGTCTAAAATGAAGCAAACTGCAGACAAACACTGAAGAGACCTCCAATTGGCAGTAGGCGAGAGAGTCTACTTGCACCTCAGACCTTATCGCATGCACTCACTAGCCAAAAGGGTGAATGAAAAATTATCCCCTAAATATTTTGGCCCATTCAAAATCCTGGAGAAGGTAGGGCCTGTGGCATATCAGTTGGAATTACCAAGTGATTTCACTATTCATCCCGTGTTTCATGTATCCAAACTCCATAAAGCAATTGGCCCGAATGTCTCCCTACAGCAGTTGCCACTAGAAATTCCCGAAAGTATGGAGTGGCCCCAATACCCAGCTGAAGTGGTGTCTACTTGTAAATGCAACAGTCAGGTTCAAGTTCTCATCAAATGGCAAGGCCTACCAAATGAAGATGCCTCATGGGAGCCTTTATCCCTTATCTGGGCTCAATTCCCTGCGATTCACATTGGGGACAGGGTGATAGTCGATGAGGGGGGAAATGATACGATCCCAATCTATGTATATGAGAGAAAGAAGAGACAAGGGAATAAGGAACCAAGGGTTGTCTCAGTCAATGGGCCAGGTAAGCCACCTGGCAAGGAGCTAGCAGGATGAGTCAGCTCCAATGCTGATAATGAAAGAAAGAATAAAGAAGAATAGTCAACTATTGACTAGTCAAAGATTAACAGTGGGGTCCAGCTAGCATTGGACCACGACAGCTGGAAATAATGTCATGGCTCACCGGGACGCTGTCATTGTTGGAGGGCATCTTGATTCTGGAAGCATTTCTTGGCAGTTGAGCATCACCAGGAGGGCAAGCTGTATGCAGCAAGGGTTGTCCTAGGGGTGAGCGTCTACCAAGAAGTTCTTCAGCATGGGGAAAGCATAGAGATCACTTGGGTAAGTACATTGTCTTGAAATTTATATCAAGACTCTAATCAGAATCTTAGTCTTGTTGTTTCATGCTTGACTTGTGGGTTCCTTTCTTTAATTTTTTCATTAACTATTGCGAGATTACACCCTCCCTCAACCTTATATTTTCTGGCACCTTGCGATTCCAAACCATTGAATGACAGAAGCTCAGGCCCAGAATCTGGTCACCAGGTACAAAACTAAGGCCCTAAGGCCTCCCCTCATGCAGTGGTGTCCAGTGGTGCCACTGCTACGCAGAGGCCAAGAGAGGAGGTGTGGCCCTTGGCTCTATAATCAGGCACCAGCACGGACCCCCACCAGCCCTTCTTCTCATCAAAGGTCAACCAGGTGAAGTCCCACATGCCCTTGTAGTTAGAAATCAGCACCAATGACACCACCCCTCTGGCCTCCTCCAAGCAGCCCTTCATCATGCAGTAGGGCCTTCTGGCCATCTCTATCAGCTCTGGTGGTGCACCAGCGACCAGCTCCCACTGCCCCCCATCGGAGCTCATTCCCCACAGCTGCAGCTCCACAACCACCCACACCCTCACCCTCTGTGCATCCTCTGCCACTGCCACTGATTAGACCATAGCGAGGTGCCCATTGCCATAGATATGCATCCCGTCACTGGCCTCAGGGAGCCGTGGGCAAAAGAAAACTGCTTGCCACTTGTGCCGACAACCTCACTCTCTCTAGTGGTGGTACTGAGCAGGGCTGCACCAAGAGGGGGCAGCACCACCACCTGCTCTGCTGGGGGCAGCCCCATGCACCTTTCGGAGCTGTTCTCAAACAGGACAGGCCCTTCGTGGGTCACCTTGGCAAAGAGGAAGTGGAAGTGATCTGTCTCGGAGGACCCAGCGAGGAGATTCAGCCCAGGAGGGTGCCACAAGGAGGTGCTGCAGGGGCTGAGAGGGCTCACAGTGAGCCAGTGGATGGCACCAGTGCAGAGGTTGGTGGCAATCAGCTCATGTTGCCCATTGGAGGTGAAGAGGAAGAAGTCACTGTGTTGCGGCAAGCTGAGTGGAGTGAGGGGGAAGAGGTAGAGAGGGATAATGGTGAGAGGAGGAAACGGCAATGAATGCTCACATAGATGCCATCACGACAGAACCAAACCCCAGAGGGAACAAAAACCTTCAATACTCAAAAAACTGATGTTCACCCCGTCCCAATGGGGTTTTTAAATGAAAACAAACCCACTTATGGAAATGAAATAGAAAGCACCAGTGGTCGACAATGACGACACCAAACAGCTAATAATAGACAAAGACTTCGTTGACTTTACCAGTCGGGGTCCTCTGAGGGTAGCAGTTGCTAGTGGGGGCGACGATCTTAGGCAACGGAGCATCCCCCACCGCACGATCAGCCATTACACTGCCCAGATAAACAAGACCAGAGTCCACCAGTCGTATTGTCCCATGAACAGCCAGCTCCTTATCCCCATCACACCATCAGCAGTAAGGAAGTAGAAATCATCTCTGAGCAGCACCGCTGGGAAGCATAACCAGCGGCCAGACAGTCATTGAAGTCATGGTGTCGTGCGGGGGCCACTTCTTAAAGAGGAAGAGCCAAGTGCCGCTGAAGCTGGCACAAGTGCCACAAAACTCACTAGCAAGGGCCTTGGAGGCAGCACAGAAGAAGCAATGCCAAGTCAACAAATGGAACCATTGACAACAAAATAACAACCACAATGGACCTATCATGATAGAAGACTCGGAGACTAAGAGAAGAATTCAGACCCATAAATAAGATGATCAAGGTCAACGAGGAGGCATAGAGGAAGACAAGTCGTCCACTTTTTTATTTCCCTTTCTTTTTTCTTTATATTCTATTTGCCTGGTTCATGTACCTCTGTTGAAGATTTTGTAATCAGAATCAGTATATTTTCCCCTTTGAGAGAGGAAATCACTCTCGTTCCATCCCCATCATCTGTAATAGGTTAGAGCATTCATGACTTTCCATCATTTTAATTCAATAGTTATCTATTACAATGTTTGCAATTATCTCCCTTGCATTGGGATCTAATCAATTGGTATTAGAGAAAACATGGCCCTAAAATTTATTGACACAAAAATGGGAACTATCAAAAAAGAGATCGAGGAGATACAAGTAAATTCACAACAACATATGATACAACTTCTTATGGCTTACAAAGAAAATAGTGAGGCTATTGTCTCAATGAGATAACTGTTGATGCCCTTAGGCATAGATTTTGATATTACAAAATGTATGAGAAAATATATATATATGATTGATATAGTTCATAAGATTATGATTTATAGACTTTATTACTCATCTTGTGACATTATGACTAACTTTGAGTTTAAGAGAAATGATGAAGAGGTGAAGCCTCACACATGGATAAATATTTATTAGAAAATAAATATTTAATAGGTAAATGATAATTATATTTTTTACTCATATATTCATATTTATTTAACCATTTAAATGCAGCTATTATTTAATAGTCATGTGTATCATTAAAAGAAAAAGAAAAAGATTCGAAATATCTAAAGAGCTCTCATGAGTCTCGAATCAGAAATCTAAATAGTGACACGTCAGCTACTTACATGAAAAAAAATGACCAGCTTAACGTTCGAATCTAAAAATAAAGACAATAGTAAAGTTGTTCATCTACAAGAGATAAATCTTTGGTTTGAATTTCAAATCGAACAAAGTAGAGAATAGAAAGATATTGAATTTATAGTGGTCAAAGGTCATTGCCACACATTTTGGAAAATAGTAAGTATTCAAACTGATCTTCCAGCTTTGTCTCTTGAGTAAATCGTGGAAATGCCATTGGAAGATGATGCCCTACAAGTAAAGGAAGCAAAGGACATCAAAAATAACATTTCTACTTCGATCTACAACAAGCTATCTCTCTCACGATCAAGATCTTTCACCCCCGAACATCAACTACGAGAAGACTACTTCATACTTCTTCAATTAACGATTCGTGATCAAAAAAAGCTTGAATCTCTTGATGAGGCTCTTCATCAGGCCCTAAGATAACTAAGTGGTGAGTGGAGAGTGAGTTTGGGCAAAGGCACGAGGTGTTCTAAGCCTTGTTTGGCCCGGAAGGGGCTGGATCTCTACGGAGGTCAAACTTGAGGTGTTGGGCAGCTGATCTCGTTAAATCAATGTGTATTTTTAAGGGAAATAATGGAATACCAGTAAGAAATATCCTCCAGGACTAAAAGTAACTAGGTGAAGGGCGAACTATTATAAAAAGATTTAGCCTTGTAGTAAGATCCTACCGAAAGAGAGAAAAAGTCATCCCGTGCAAAGATAATCACGTAAAACTGTGTTAACATGTACATTGACATATCTAGCATTCGGGAAGAAAATCCGAGATTTCTAAAATACCAATTCATCCCCTCTCTTGATATTTTATCTAGCCTCTAAATCTTTCAATTAGTATCAGAGCTAACCTTGATTTATAGATATTTACACATCTCAAGGAGTAGATCCTATGGCTAGTGAAAGTATCAAATTTTTAAACCCTAGACCACCTATGTTTGATGTAACTAACTATGCTTTTTGAAAAATCAAAGTTAGAATCTATGCTACAGGTCAAGGATCGAAAATTTGGAAAATGATCAAAGGACTAGAAAAATCTAATGATGAATCTATAAAGGAACAAAACTCCACATTGAATGCAAGAGCCATAAATATTTTATTAAGTGCTATTCATATTTTTGAGTTTAACCATGTGCAAAGTTGTGAGACAACTAAGGAAATATGAGACAAGCTCGAAATGACATATGAAAGGACTTCACAAGTAAAAGAAACCAAAATTGACATTTTGGTGAGTAGGTATGAATTATTTCAAATGAAAAAAGGTGAATCTATTCATAACTACATCAAAAGATTTGATGAAATTGTTAATGGGATGAAAAATCTTGGAAAAACTTTTTCTAATGCTGAATTGAGTAGAAAATTACTCAAATATTTGACTGATGATTGGATGGTTAAGAAAACAGTAATAATTGAATCTAAAGATTTAAATGTAACCTCTCTTGATTATATTATTGGCTCTCTCTTAACACATGAAGCTGATGTAGCTAGTAGTAAATCACTTGCTGAAAAATGTGAGAATAAATTCTCTTAAATGTACTGAATTTTCATATGATAAAAATGAGATTGTCCTACTAACTAAGAGGTTAAATGTGTTATGGAAAAGAAAGAAGAATTTCAAACGCACAAAAGATGTGATTATGTAACCATAGTTCCTCATAGAAAATTATTGACTCTAGGGATATGGTAATATGGAGAAGACAAAATTGTTGAAAATGTTGACCTATGTTTTGAATGTAAGAAACCAGGTCACTTCAAAGCTGACTGTCCAATGTTAAAATCAACAAAAAAGAAGAAGTCAATGATGGCAATATGAAATGACAATGAGTCAAGTGCTGATGAAGAAAGAAAAAGTCAAGACAATATATGTCTAATGGCAAAGACATCAAAGGTATATAATTTTGATTCTTTTTTTTTGCAAGAAGATTTTGATGAACTTATGTATGCTATTGATAGTTTGAAAAGAAAATTGAAAATAGAATAAATTGAGAATTAAACACTTAAGAAGTCAGTCAAAATGCATGAAGAAAAAGAAAAATATCAGGCAAAAATTATTAGCAGATTATCCATCGAAAATGAGCAACTTATTAAGAAACTGAATATCTCTAATGAAAACTATGATGACACCTACTTTGACACATCTTCTAGTTGCAGATCAACACAGGATATAGATTATACACCCTACGAAAACACACAATTAATGGAAACACCTAGAAGCTAAAGATTCTTATCTATTTTATCTATCTCAACACCTGATTGTGTTATGCATGATAAAATGATTTCTAATTGAAATACAAAAAATCAAATGTTTAAAAACAAAATAGTATACTGTACATTGAGATCGAATAGGTCAAAGAAAATGATATTAAGCTAGAAAAGAGATTTACTGATTTGAAATTATTTTATGATAAATTATATGGAAGTCAAGGAGCATTGAATATGTTACTCGGAAGTCAAAAAAAGTTATTAAGAAAGGAAGGATTAGGATTTAATTCTCATCATGATAAATCCTATATTAAATCTGAAGATAGGTCTAAAACACGGTATATTTGGGTACCTAAGGGTAGTATAATTAAACCCAAAGTAATTTGGGTTCCCAAACTAAAAACTTAATTATATTTTCAGGGAGATCTCTAATTGACCACTTCACAATGGTACTTGGACAGCGAGTGTTCAAGACATATGACTAGAGATCAAAAATGACTCTCAACATTCAATCTAATAGATGGAGGAGAAGTAACATTTAAGGATGATAAAAAGGAAAGTATACAAGGGTATGGAAATATTACTTTAAATAATCAGTCTTTAATTAAGAATATTTTACTTGTTGTTGGTTTAAAACATAATTTGATTAGTATTAGTCAATTATGTGATAATGACATGGAAGTTAAGTTTAAAAAGAATAGATGTTTAATCATGGATGATAAAAATAATAAAGTTTTACTTACTAGTGATAGAGTCAAAGATGTTTATGTGATAGATTTTGATAATTTGATTAAATCTAGTGTTTGTCTTGTTGCTGAAAAGGATGAAGAATAGATGGATCTTTGGCATATAAAACTTGGTCACATAAATATTAGAACTATTCATAAATTATCAAAATTAGGACTGATTAGAGGACTTCGAAATTATCAAACATAGAAAACTTTATATTTGAGAGCTGTATCAAAGGAAAACAAACAAAAGAACCCTTCAAAACAAAAGAATACATCTCATCATCATGACCCTTGGACTTGATTCATTTAGATCTATTCGGTCCAAGTAAAACCATTAGTTTAGCTGGAAAGCATTATGACTTAGTTATTGTTGATGATTATACACGATTTACTTGGGTATTTTTCTTAGTTCAGAAAAATGAAACATATGATTACTTCACAAAGTTTGCAAAGAAAATACAAAATGACTTAGGCATAAATATTAGGAAAATTCAAAGTGATCACGGAGGTAAATTTCAAAATACTTTATTTTCTAATTGTTGTGATAAATTAAGAATATCTCATAATTTTTCAGCACCTAGAACACCTCAATAGAATGGTGTTGTTAAAAGGAAAAATAGGATATTACTTGACTTATCTAAAACCATGTTGGCTGATAATGATCTTCCAAAATATTTTTGGGCTGAAGCTGTTAGTACTGTATGTTATGTTATCAACAGAGCATTAATCAAATCAAAATTAAAGAAAACTCCTTATGAACTACTAAAAAATAAAAAGCCTAATTTGAGTTATTCTAAATCATTTGGTTGCAAATGTTTTATTTTGAATAGTGGTAAAGATGACTTAAAAAAATTTGATCAACGAAGTAATGAAGAAATTTTTCTAGGATATTTTGAAAATTTTAAAGCATATTGAATATTTTTCTCAATAAATCCCTATTCAGAACCTGAACAACTATGGATAATAGGAATTCATTTTGAGGGGAATGTTGAAATGGTTCAAGCACCAAAATGCATGGGAACCATTAAAGAGTTGGAACAAATTCAAAACTATATTGATCGAAAAATATGGTATTCCAAAAGCAAGATCAACTCTTCAACAATTATTAGAAATCAAACAGAAAGGATTGGTTACTGAATACCGTGAAGAATTTGAAATGATGGCTTCGGCTGTGAGAGGTCTCCAAGAGCAAGTGCTAGAAACTACTTTTATAAAAGGGCTTCATGAAGAAATACAAGTAGAGCTTGAGCTTTTGTGCCCTATGGGCTTATGAGCCATCATGCTCACCATAAAGAAGGTAGAGTTTGAAATCAACAACCTGAAATTGGGATGAATAATCAGACCCAATCGAAACTCAAGGCAAGCATAACCAACAACCATAAGGGAAAATGGGGAATGGAGGGGATTAAATCTGGTGCTTATACAACTACAATTGAGGAGAACACAAGGCCTATGCTACTTCTATAATGAGAAATACCAATATGGGCATTAATGGAAAAAGGAAATATGCACGTTATATGTAAAAGATGACAAGAATTATGAAGAGAGAGAAATTGAGGGAGAAATCAAAGAATCTGTCATCAATTTGGAGGTTTATTTATAATCACTTGTAAAGGACACACCAACTCATCCATTCAAATTTAGAGCCACCATTAATGGAATACTAATACAAATCCTCATTGATACTAGAGCAACTAGAAATTTTTTGTCCAAGAAAATTGTAAACCAGCTGGCCTTATTAATTTCACCCATGAGCAAATACAGCATCACCACCAGCACTCAAGACAAAGTGTATGAATCGAGAATGTGCCAAAATGTCCCCATGGCTTTCCCCACTATTACCTTCCATAAGAATTTTGTAATTCTACTTACAGAATCTATCAATGTAATATTGGGACTCTACTTGTAGTAAGATAAAAGAAAGGTAGAAATAAACTTTGAAGAATTGACATTATCTTATCCGTCTGAAATAGGGGAGACTTGTTTGCACCTCGACAAGACCAAGGGTCTGGAGGAAATGTTAGTGAGAACTTGGTCAAAATTACCTAAGAACGATTGTTTTATTATTGAACTATATCAAGTGGAGCCCACAAATAATGTACACCAACCCTTAGGGTATGAGGAGTAGTTGTAGAAAGAATTTCCATAGGTTTTTTTGAAACCATCAAGTTTACCACTAGAAAGAGATATTGATCATGCAATATCATTGAAGACCAAAGCAAATGTAGTAAATATTTGAACCTTCATGTATCCCTATTTTCAGAAATCAGAAATGGAGAAACTACCAAAAGAAATGCCTGAAATAGGGATCATCTAGCACTCGAACAGCCCATTCTCAAGTCTAGCATTGTTAGTCCAAAAAAAATGGATCATGGAGGTTTTGTATAGATTATCATCCTTAAACAAGGCAACAATTCTTGACAGGTTTTCAATTCTAATAGCGGACAAGCTGTTTGATGAGCTCCACAGAACAGAAACATTCACAAAACTTGATTTAAGGTTAGGTTATCATCAAATTTGGGTCAAGAGAGAAGACATACACAAGACAGCCTTCAAGACCCATGAATGCCACTACAAATTCCTAGTTATGCCATTCGGATTAATGAATGTACCACAACTTTTCAAGCACTCATGAACAAAATATTTTGTTAATTCCTTCAAATATTTGTGCTAATTTTCTTTGATAACATCCTCATATACAGCCCAATAGAGGACAGCCACCAACATCACCTTTTATCTATAATAGATCAGAGCATTCAGGACTTTCCATCATTTTAATTTGTTAACTATATCATGGTGTAATGGGCCGACTATGTCACGGCCCATTACACCTAGGGTTAGGATATATTCCCTTCCCCTCTCTTCAAACCGTAGTTTTTCCATTTTCTCTTGGATCAGCTCACTACATGGTATCAGAGCCTCTACCCTAGGGCACACTCCTCTGCTGCTGCGTCTCTAGCAGCCTCTCTTGGGCCACATTTGGCTGCCTCCGGCAACTCTCTCGTACGGGTTATCTTCATCTGGTGACTCTATTCGTGCGGCTTATCTTTGTCCGGCAACCTTCCCGTCTTAAGATCGAACTTCTTCGTTTGACGGCTTCTGCTCGTTCATTGTCGGACCTTCTTCCGCTGGTTGCTGTGTCTGGTATTCTCTAGCCCTCTCCGTATCCTTGGCCCGGTGCTGCCTCCATTGCTGCTCTATGCAGTGCTCTCATCTATCGCCTTCATATCACCATGTATCACGACCATGCGGCCCTCTTTCTATGGGGATTGCTGTCCTGTTCCTCCCATATACAACAACAATTTACTCTTCCGTGACTGTCTATTATGGCTGATGGACCGAAGCCTATGACTCCTCTGCCCTACACCATTCTCAGCCAAGCCATGACTCATCACAAGCTAAACGGGAAGAACTATCACTCTTGGCAGCGATCAGTCAAGATTTACTTCAAGGGACAAGGTAAGATTGATCATCTACTCACTGGTGCTCCCTCTGTTCTGCATCTCCGTGGATAGTGGGAGCAACAAGATGTGATTCTCCTCAACTTGCTCTGGAATTCTATGGAGCCTCACATTGCTGCTTTGGTCACAAATCAAGATACCTGCAAGGCGGTTTGGGACCACCTGGGATTGATATACTCTAATAATTTATCTCAAATTTATAATATGATAGTGGAATATTATGACCTGAAGCAAGGTGATTTCGATCTGACACAATACTTTGGTGAGACTACATGCCTCACTCAGGAACTACATTCTTTATTGTCATTATCTCTTGATCTTCTAGCCCTACAGAAGCAACGGGATGAACTTGCTGTCTTGAAGTTCCTTGGTGGACTCCGCCCTAAATATGATGGTGTTCAGAATTAGATCTTGGCTGGTACTAAACTTCTTACACTTGCTGAAGCCTATCAACATGTTTCGCGTGCCTTTATTGATCATGGCCCCGTGAAGATCATACCTGCAATGGACAGCACAGCCCTAGTATCTACTCATCCTCCATCTCATGGGTGCCCTCCTAGTAGTCGCTCTAGGCAAGAAGGAGGTGATGGTAGGCAACCTAGCGACCATCCAAAGTATGTATTATGGCAAGAAGGGGCATGCAAGGGGTAGATATTATGCACTTCATGGTCGTCTCCCTCGTGCAACCAATGTTGTTACTAGTGGAGATGAGGGGGGGTCTCAGGCTGTTCATCACATGCCACTTTCTGATGAGGAGTATACTCACCTGCTACAACTTTGAATTGCTAAGTTTGCCTCAGTCCTTATGACTACTTCATATACACCTGGGACATCTACAATTTGTTTCTCTCGTGCATCCCTATCTTCTTTTGGTGACACATCACGTTGGGTTCTTGACTCTGGTGCTACTGACTATATCACAGGTATATCCACTAATTTTGTGTCCTATTATTGTCCCTCTGGTCTCCCTACTGTTACCTTAGCTGATGGTTCCACGACACCTATCTCAAGTATAGGTTCTACCTCTCCTAACCCTAATCTTCCACTTACCTCAATTTTACATATTCCTAACTTTCCATTCAATCTTATTTCTATTAGTAAACTCACTCAATCTCTTCAGGCAGCCATCACCTTCCTTCCTAACTCGTGTTTTATTCAGGACCTAAAGACATGGAAGAGGATTGGCGAAGGATATGAAGATGGAGGACTCTACTACCTAAGAAAAGCTCCTACCACCACATGTGTTGCTACTACCCCACTTCAAATCTATAGCCGCTTAGGTCATGTCTCCCTAAACAAACTCAAGTTGATGGTTCCTAGTCTCTCCTCATTGAAAGTGTTAGAATGTGAGTCTTGTTAACTAGGTAAACATCATCGTTTTAGTTTTGGGTCAAGAATGCTCTCTCGAGTCGAGTCTCTTTTTGACATCATCTATTATGATATATGGGGTCTTAGCCGTGTTTGTTCTAAACTTGGATTTAAATATTTTGTTACATTTATAAATGATTATTCTCGCCTTACTTGGCTATATCTTATGAAAGATCATTAATAATTGTTTACCATTTTTCAGTCCTTTTGTGCTGAGATCAAAAATCAATTTAGTAAGAATATTCGCATTCTTCATTTTGATAATGTTAAAGAATATTTTAGCTCATCTTTTGTTCAATATCTCTCTAATCAAGCCATCATTCATCAATCTTCTTGTCCCCATACTTCTCAACAAAATGGCATTACTGAAAGAAAAAATCGTCACATTATTGAGACAGCCCGCATATTACTTTTACATATGAATGTCCTCCTTGAATTTTAGAGTGATGTTGTCCTTACTGCCACTTATTTGATCAATCACATGCCATCCTCTATCTTAAATCAATAAATACCTTACTCTATTCTTTACCTTACTAGCCCACTCTATCACTTACCTTCAAAAATATTTGGGTGTACTTGCTTTGTTCAAAACTTAGTTATAGGCCAAGATAAACTTAGCCCTAAATCTCTTAAATGTATTTTTTTTTGTTACTCACGTACACAAAAAGACTACAAGTATTATTCTCCTTCTCTTAATAAACATTTCATCTCGACTGATGTTTCTTTTTTTTAGACTACCCATTCTTCTCCACATTACACTCTACTACATCTTTAGAAGAGTCCTTACCGTTACCTATTATTCTTGAGTCTATTCATGTAGATCCCTCTAGTGCATTAGTAGGACCCTTTGATCATCTATTGGGTGAACAACGTACCCCTATTACCCAAGTATACACACGGCAAAGAACTCCCTCAGTACCTCCTGAAGCATCTTCTTCTCTCCCAATCCCGTCAATGTCTAAAGGGCTGACATTGAGCACTCCTATGATCAGTGATCTTGATCTACCAATTGCCTTACGCAAGGGATGACATACTTGTACTCATCACCCCATCTCTAACTATGTTTCTTATCAGTCATTATCTCCTACTTATTCCACCTTTATTTCTACTTTATCTCAATACACTATTCTTAAGATTGTTTTTGAAGCACTACACTACCCTAGGTGGCGTGCCGCTATGATAGAAGAGATGGATGCACTTGAGGACAATTAGACTTGGGAACTTGTTCCCCCTCCTTCATGGAAGTCTATTGTTGGTTGCCTATGGGTATTTACAGTCAAAGTTGCATCTAATGGTACTATTGATCATCTCAAAGCTCATCTTGTGGCCAAAGGGTTCATGTAGAAATATGATGAAGATTACTTTGAGACCTTTTCTTCGGTGGCTAAAGTTACTTCTATTATAATTATGTTTGTTTTGGTAGTATATTTCTCTTGGCCTCTTTATCAACTTAATATCGAGAATGTTTTTCTTCATGATGATCTTCAAGAGGAAATATATATGGCACAACCTCCTAGATTTCGTGTGCATAGAGACTCCCCTATGGTATGCCATCTCTAGAAGTCATTGTATGGTTTGAAGCAATCTCCTCGAGCTTGGTTTAATCGCTTTAATGTTACATTATGTGACTTTAGCTTTCAATGATGTGGTGTTGATCATTCAATCTTTTATCAACATTCTTCATCTAGATGTATCCTATTACTTGTTTATGTTGATGATATTATCATTACGGGGAATGATTCTGTGGGTATATCTCATATCAAGAACTTGTTGTAGGGACAATTTGCCACCAAAGACTTAGGCCACCTCAAATTCTTCCTTGGGATCAAGGTGGCACGGTCTAAGGAAGGTCTTGTGATTAACCAACACAAATATGCACTTTATCTCCTTATAAAGATTGGCATGCTTTGAGCTAAACCCACTGCTACTCCCATGGATCTTCATCTCTAATTATCTACCTCAGATGGAGAGTTGTTAGCAGATCCCACTCGATATTGACAACTTGTTGGTAAACTCAACTATTTGACTCTCACTCGACCAAATATTTCTTTTGCTACCAGTGTCATCAGTTAGTTTATGGATCGTCCTCATAATGGACATCTAGCAACTATTACACAGATCCTCCAATATCTCAAGTAACATCTTGGTCAAGGTTTGCTCTACAAAAATTATGGTCATCTTCATATATAGGATTTCTTCGATGTTGATTGGGCTAGTAACACTATCGACCGACACTCTACGACTGGTTATTGCATTTTTCTTGGGGGCAATCTTATATCTTGGAAGAGCAAGAAACAATCTATTGTCTCTCGATCTAGTGTAGAATCTGAATACAGGGCAATGGCCCATACTACATGTGAACTCTTATGGGTTCATTATTTTCTTGAAGAACTTCAGCTCCCTCCGCTCATGCCCATAGAACTTCGGTGTGACAATCAGGCTGTTATCCACATTGCCTCGAATCCAGTGTTCCATGAACGTACCAAGCATATTGAAGTAGATTGTCACTTTATTTAGGAGAAGCTTCAAGCCAATCTTATTACTACTATCCACGTATCATCTGAAGATCAACTTGCTAATATCTTCACCAAGTCTCTTTATGTCCCTCGAGTGGCCACTATTTGTAATAAGCTTGGAGCCTATGATATATACGCTCCAGCTTGAGGGGGGGTATTAACTATGTCATGGTGTAATGGGCTGACTATGTCACGGCCCATTACACCTAGGGTTAGGATATATTCCCTTCCCCTCTCTTTGAACTGCAGTTTTTCCGTTTTCTCTCGAATCAACTCGCTACATAATTCAATTAGTATCTGTTACAATGCCTGCAATTGTCTCCCTCACATTGGGATCTCATCACAAGGCAAGCCGGGAAAAATCTTGTGGAACAGCTTGGAAGGGAAGCAGTCAGAGCCCCACGGTGGTTGCGATCTCCTTCTCCCAGGCCTCCACGGAATAAATGGGAAGGCAGCGCTGCTGCTTCTTCCTTCCGCCATGGGAGAGGAGACCCTTACGTAGCTTTCAAACTTGTCTGCCAAGGAACCCGCGGCCAAATCAGAATACCCCGGCTTCTTTTTCAACTACCCCAACTGCTCTGATCGTCGTCGGGTAATTCGCTGCTGGCGGGGTTAGAAGAATTCGGTGGGCCGAGGGCGAAGGGGATGATGATAACCGAAAGGCGGGGCCATTTTGTATTTATATCACATCAAGTAGTTGTTTGATCACTTACATAATAATACATGTGTGAAGCCATCATGATTTGCCGCCCCAAGGCATCGCATTGATCAGTCGACGATTCTGGCAAATAGGGGAGTTGAGAAATCATCTTAATATTGCTAATGCACGCAAAAATACGAAGTATTAACGTATGGGCTTGTCTCTAATCGGCCCCAACGAGCGCCATGAAGGGGAGAAGACAACGAGGATAACGCATGGCCAGGCAGAGGGCTGAGGTTGGGTGAAGCAACCGACCAATGCGCCGGCGATCGTCGACCCGTGTATGTTCATGGTCCCCCGTGCACTCTCTCTCTCTCTCTCTCTCTCTCTCTCTCTCTCTCTCTCTCTCTCTCTCTCTCTCTCCTCTCCCTCTCTCTCACTTCAGCTCGCCCATCTCGTGGATGAGCTTCATCTACTTATGGGTGGATTAGCTGGGAGAAAGGCTGCACGTGCTTGATGATACCATATGGCGCGTGAGCTCTTTTTCTTCTTCCTCTCTCTCTCCTCTTTGGGTAGATTATCTGGGGGGAGCTTCCACGTGCTTGATAATACCATATGGTGCATGAACTCTTCTTTTTCCTCTTTCTTCTTTCAGAGAGAGAGAGAGAGAGAGAGAGATCCTCAAAGGCGGGCAAGCAGGCTGATGATCCTACTATTAAGGATTTTGGTAAAGATTTATAAGACCATTGATAAAGAAGTATACAAGCACGTAGTTGAGAGAAGGCTTAAATATGCAATAAGAAATGCAGGCGCAACTAGTCTGGCACTCATGAGAGACTCACATTTGAGGGAATTTCGATATGAGAAGCATAGATGCAAGATGAAGATCTAGTTACTCCAACTTGAGGGGCAATTTGTTTCTATCTTAAGTAAATCATATGATGATCACGGCCACTATTTACTCCAACGATCTAATAAAAATCATGCCAAAAATGCCTCATTCACACTCCACAGTGCTTCTATCAGCTCAGAGTATGCTGTTTCTAGGAGGTGAAAGAAGAATAAAGTTATCTTGGGTAAGCGAGGGAAATCAAAAGGCTTTCTGGCATACCGATGAAATATATCTCAAAATATTGATAAAAAAACTATTTTTCATTTAAACTTCCATGCCTGGAGACATTCAGAAAGGAGGGTCATACATCTTCTACGATCATTAGGGACGAATCTGACACTGTATAAAAAATAGAAGTGACAATTATTGTGACAGATGCTAATCATTTGCTGCCATTGGTTAGACATATGGAAGTTGTAGGCTATTATCAATCGAAACTATGACTGGGATACATACCCTTTTCATCACAGCTATTAGATTTTAAGTTACATAGTTCGAGATCTTATGAAAGTTGAAAGAGAATTAAAACTAGGTTTTGTGAGAAGAGAATTCATAACATAAAAAGGAGGGAGACACCCACACACACACGTGACACACATAGGCATGAGAATAGAAGAATATTACTTTTGAATGACAGGTGTGCGCGAAGAGTGAAAGACTAAAAAGATCGAAAATTATTTGCTGCTAAGGTAGGCCAAAATCCACCATAGCAGAAAGGAAATTGAACTGGAGAAACTCCATGAAAAATTATTTGCATAATTTCCACAAAGATTGGGATTTGGCAAGTATTCCCCTCAACATGCATAGTTATTCATTGTTTTTAGTAGCTAAATGTCTATGACATGCCTTTCTGTTGATAATTTTAGTTTGAAAGAAATTTACAGTAGTTCATTCGGCTGCTTTTAGGAGAAATATAATTCAAATTCGATCTTCATTCCTTACAACGTATATTGTCCATCACTTCAATGAAGTATCGTACAACATTTTTTATGAGAAAAAAATAGTTTCATATAGAAGTTCCCATGGAAGAGGGAAAACTGAATGATAAGGGATACTCATGGCGTCAAGAAATAAAAAGCGACATTATTGAATGAGAGTACAACTTTAGTAAATTCGAACAACATGAACAATAAAAAGTTCAAAGGAAATTTGCTATGAAAAATAAAATACACAAGCAATTTGGAGTGACATTCTTATGATCTGTGTCTTCCTACTTCAATTATTTCCCAAAATTGCCAAAACTTGGGTGTGATTTCAATAAACTCAGACACTTGAATCCTTATCTGATGTGTTATCATCTTCATAATCATTTTGTGGATCCTTCAAATTAATCGGCTCAAGTGATTTCAATTCACGCGAAGGAAAAGGGACACTACCTCCTGTCACTGTCACTGATTGCTGATATAGAACTCCCCCCGCAATGGTAACAAGCAAACACATCACTCCAAAGGTGTTGGCATGTTTATCCCAGATCAACACATTAATTGCTACGGTGAGAAACTTATTCACAACACCTGTCACGGTAAATGCTGTGGCTGAGATCGCCTTCCTCGCAGCAAACCCAAAGAAACTAATGAATAACCCAAATAGACAAGATAAGGAGACTGCCACAAAAGCATCCACCTTAAACCAGCTAGCTAAATTTGGGCTAAAAGCTGCAAAGACATCTGCATACTCCCCTGTAATGAACCAGAACATTGGAGCCATCATCAAAGACAAGAGATTGTTGTAGAAGACGAAGCCCCATGTGTTCAGCCCGAGATTCATCACCATGTGCTTGATGTAGACCATCTCGGTGGTGATGGTAACTAGATAAGCAACGGCCCACGAGTAGGCCGTGAGAGTGAATCCCGAATCAGTCATCACATATCCAACCGCCCCACTCAGTATGGTAACCAGAGATAAGAATGTCAGCTTAGAAGGGCATGGCTGCTTCCTAAAGGCAGTATCAGCGACGGCCACAAGAAGGGGCGTCAAGGAGCGGAACACGATAAAGGTGTCCACGTTTGCATAACGTAGAAGATTGGTATTGGTGAAGATGGCAAGGTAGAAGACAGCAGCTGCAGGGAAGAATTTCTTGGCCGTCTCCCAGTTAAATGCGTCGTGGTGAAGGAGGCCGACCCTTCCAAGCACCCAAACGCCAAGAGTAGAAGTCAAGTATTGCAATGCGGTCAAGAGGCCAGGGAAATTGAACTTCGTGATGGCATACTTGTTAATAATGGCGAGCAAGCTAGAACACAGAGCATAACCGACGACAAGGCTACTGGTTGCATAATATTGCTTGGGTGAATCAAGGTTAATGGGAGCCATTCCGAACGAGTACAAACAACAGCAAGATTCAGAGAGCGTCGGACCTCTTGTCCCGACAAATAACTCTGAGAGATTATCCGCAAACGAATCGATCCCGGGGTCGTCGGACCCCTTGAGAATCCCCAACCTAAGGAAGACCAAATTCCGCGGCTGACCTCGACAGGAAGCGCCCACCTCGCAGCTGGGAGATCCGAGTGAGAAACTCGAAAACGGCGAGAAGCTGTGTGCAGGCACGTCACGGCGCCGTCCAAGGTGAGGATCCTCACCTCGCAGCTGGACGGCCCGGGCGAAGAACCGCGGGTCGAATGGATCCGGAGGTGGAGGGCACAGCGTCAGGCTGCCTCACGACGGTGGAAAGATAACGGGCCGGTGATCGCCGGGCCCGATTAACTCACGGTTCGGGTCGAGAACCATCAAGACCGGGGGAGGGTGAGGGGACAAACACATAAAGAACAATCGTAACCGCCCATGTGCCCACGTCATCGATCCGCGGCTCACAATCGGATGGTCGACATGGCTCGTCCCCAACGGGCCCGTGGAGACAGCTCGTGGGCATCGTCACCTACAGTAAAGCGAAAGTTTTTAGAGATATATAAAAAAATTTTTGAAATACTTCAACACCGCGTTTGTAGTCCAAAGGTTAGGATAATTGCCTTCCAAGCAATAGATCCGGGTTCGATTCCCGGCAGACGCATGGAAAAGAAAATCACTCAATTTTTTATCTAGGTATTAGATATGACCACGTGACATAAAGGTCAACTGGCCTCCAAGTCCATCAACATAACCACGGCTGAAGAAAATATGGGGAAAAAATAAAATTTTAAAAGAAAAAATATGTTTTACTGTACACAATAAGTAGCGCATTATTTCATGCTCCACTATCTCTTGGGAGGACTAGCACATCATCACATGCAGAATAGTAGAACTTAAAGGGTGTGGGCCCAGCCTGGCCCACACAGCACTAGAAAGAGCCGCCTTTGCACAGGCCATGGCTCTCTTGATGAGGGTGTCTAGCTCC
>CM046534.1:2507500-2680000 GCA_024713555.1 Spirodela polyrhiza
ACCACAAGTTACCCATATACATGGAAAATAAAACATGATAATCTGACATGAAAATATGAATGAACAAAAAACGCTTAGTGCGAGTGGACGAACACCCAGCAAAGCAAGATTTCACACACAAACAGAGGAAAAAGCAGCCCAAATGGAGGCAAGAAGAAAGATCGACGGCTGGTGAGGGGACATGGAGATCAGCTCGCAAGAAGCGAGAGATGGCTTTCTTCTTGTCCTTGTTGACGAGGGTCTTCCCCGTGATCAGCCCCTTCACTCCCTTACCTGACATCTTCCTCTCCTCCTCTCCAAAACTTGACAGAACCTTGCAGGCCGATGGCGGAGGAAGAAAATCTGTCACAGGTTGAAGAAGTGGGCTTGACCGAAGAAATTTCTTCCATCTTCGCGAGGAATATTTTAACTAAGATTCTTGAGGCCCCCACTTCATGGTTAATCTAGCATGCATTGAGAGTGGACCTAAATAACCCCAGATTTCATGAAAATGTGGCTTATTGTGGACTTCGTTTGTTATTATTTTCAGTTGAATGAATAAAATTTATCTTTTCAATAATAGGTCATACTGACGAGAAAAGTAAAGGGTAATTAGAAGATTATTACCCATTTAGTTATGCCATGATCACGATGTGGCTTTTATGAGTACACTGCAAATAGATATTATATTTTATCAATTTATGCCTAAATCTGATTATTTAACTATAACTTCATTTTTTGGGGCTTACAATTGTAAAAGCCTTCATTGAGGATTCAAAATATTCAGATTTGGAATAAATTTAATAAAATTCATGCCTTTTGTGAAAAATGAGTTTGACTATATTTGCTTATCTAATTGACACAGTGGCACATCTTATTTTTACAATAGTGGACACAAGAAACTTATTAAGCTTTGAATTAGTATAGCCTAGGCTGGTGAGGTCCTACTCAATCATGTCACTCTATCTCAAGTGTAACCAAATGTAACGATTTTACTTTGTATCATCTAGTACACAGTTTTCACACATATTTTACTATAGTAATTCTAAATAATTCTAATGTTCAAGTCATTAATTTCTATTAGAGGTAATTTCTATAAATGTAAGTAATTATAGGAAAATGCAAAGTAATAATTTCAAAGTAGTGAAAGGATACACCTTAAACCAACTAGCTAAATTTAGGGTAAAAGATACAAAGACATCTGCACACTCTCCTATAATGAACCAGAATACTAGAGTCATCATCAAGGTAGGAGATTATTGTAGAGGACGAAGCCCCATATGGTCAGTCTGAGATTCATCACCACGTGTTTGATGTAGACCATCTCAATGGTGATGGCAACCAGATAAGCAACGACCCACGAGTAGGCCGTGAGAGTAAATCATGAGTTAGTCATCACATACCCAACCGCCCCACTCAATATGGTAACCAGAGATAAGGATGTCAAGTTAGAAGGGCATGGCTGCTTCCTAAAAGTAGTGACAGTGACAGCCACGAGAAGGGACATCAAGGAGTGGAACACAATAATGGTGTCAATGTTTGCATGGCACAGAAGATTGGCATTGGTGAAGATGACTAGGTAGAAGACACTAGTTCCAGGGAAAAGCTTCTTGGACATTTCCCAGTTAAATACATCGTGGTGAAGGAGGCCCATCCTTTCAAGTACTCAAACACCAAGAGTAGAAATCAAGTACTGCAGTGTAGTCAAGAGGTTGGGGAAATTGAACTTTGTGATGACATATTGATAATGACGAGAAAGCTAGAACACAGCATAATCGACTACAAGACTACTGGTTGCATAGTACTGCTTGGATGAATCAAGGTTAATGATAACCATTGCAAACGACTACAAACCATAGCAAGATCCAGAGAGCGTCAAACCTCTTGTCCCAGCAAATAACCCGACGAGATTATCAGCAAACTGCTCCATCGAGAATCCCCAACCCACGGAAGACCGAATTCTGCGGCCGATTTCCACCTTCAGATCCTTTCTGGATTGCCCGCCAGCTAGAGCGCTTCTGCAATGAGGTACTCTAGGATGGCAGATGAGCAGAAGGCAGCCATGGTGCCAACTCTACCATTTGCTGCCACGGGACTTCAACATGCAGTGGATGCAGCCCACTGGGAACTGTATGAAATAAATTGAGTTGAAGGGGGTACGTGGCGGCAATGCATGGCCAAGAAGATTGTCCCTAGAAGTAGCTTCTTCCATTGTCTTATGGAAATACTTTTTGTGGATGATCAGAGGGCAAATTCTCAAAGCAAGAACTAAACAAATTGATGAAATCAAATCAAAACTCATGAATGCTCCAGTGGTAACTTGTGCAGAACAGAAAAGTAAGCTCTGTAAGATGGCTAAAATGGGTTGTGGGTGTGTGTGTTTGATAGTGAGAGAGAGAGAGAGAGGGAGAGAGAAAGAATTAGAGACTGTTAAGTATTTAAGCGCATTGAAAATGAAGACCTGTACCTTTTAGTAGAAAAGGGATCTTTACATGCTCTTCACCGATTGAAGAAAACATAATTATGGATTGTCCATATATATTACTTAGATGAATGGAAAGAATGAAGAAGGGCTTCATTGGTATCATCACAGACATACATAAAAGGCTCCATAATCAACGTAAGGATTACCAATGAAAAAAATAGATGAGTTTCTAGTTCCATGCGCTGATGGAGCATGCTGAGGATGAAACCAACGATCTGATGTCACGTATATGGGGAACAAATAAATACATGCTATGGGCTGCGGCTGAACAAAAGATAGGGTCGTTGGATTGTCAATGTCAATATATAATACGGAATTGGCAAGTTTAATGAAAGAACTCATCCTATGATCAGGAAAAAAAAGGTTCAACAACGAAATTACCATAGATATACATCCTTTTCCCAAGTGACCACCTCTCCAGCTTGGCCAACCAACTTGATGAGGTAGAAGTTATGTGATGGGTCTTATCAACTAGATGATGGTCTAAGATCTCTTTAACCTAGGTTGAATAGTGCAATTTCAGGATCAGTGGTGATCGATGAGATTGATTCCATTTAAAGTCTTATTCGTCAGCATGGTATGCTTTCAATAATAAAACCTGAAAGATCAGGTACACTTGCAGGTGTAACAGGAGCCATAGTTGGTAAGCCGGTTACCTCACATGTGCCACAGTCTAGAATGGTCCACCATATTGTGGGATTAGGCCATTGTGACATTTTACCTCTATAAAATATTGTAGGATGGGTATATCCATGGCAATACCTAGTCACCCATAATGTATTCAACTTCTAGTCAATGTCAATTAGTGTTTTTCTTCATTTGTCGAGTGGTACATGTTAATGCTTCTCTCACTTCATCAATGCTGTCCTTGTGGTGCTTAGCAAAAGTAATCAGTAGACGAAATGAATCATGGACTCCACTATTTGACAACCTTAGGTGTCAAAGGTTACCATCTAGGGGCCAACTCGAAGGGAGTATAGCCCATGATAGGACTTTGTTAAAAATAGTCAGTAAGTTGGATGATATTCAGCAACTCCACTCATTTGTTTTGATTTCTAGTCACATAGTGCCACAAATACTCTTCAAACATACAATTGACACATTATCTACCAATTTGTTTGTGAGTGGAAAGTAGTGAAATTTAACTCTATGCCAAGAAGAGTGAAGAGGACTAACCAAAAATAGCTCGTGAAGTGTGGGTCTCAATTAGAGACGATGTCTCATGGAATTTTCCAATGCTTCATTATGTGTTAGGAACAACCTCATCACCTTTCTACCTGGCAATCTGTCTAGGTTGAGATGAAGATGACATATTTAGAGAAGGGATTTCTTTGGCCCCTACCCCTATAAGATGAGAAATGGCAAAGTTCCTCCAACATTCATGTGCTTGATCTTACTCTTGAATATTCACAATATGCTCCATCCATTTTAGAGCTTTTTCATAGGCACAAATAGTCATAGCTGGTTGACTTTTCGTTCATTATATCACTAATTTCTTGGGCCAGAAAATTTTGACAAAAAAGTAGATTTTTATACATGTTTTCATGACACTATGTGCATGAATTGGCATCATCTATGTTTTCCTAACTTTTGAAACTGTGTACTATAGCTCTCTTCTTATATTTCCTTTCTACCAGGCTCCAACATTAGAATTATTATACTTATTTTCGTAAGTCTCTGAAGCAAGGACAACATAAGAGCAGTTATTGACCAGTGATGACATATGAGTAATCCCACGTGAATGTCCATTGTATCATCACGCAATCCCGATCTCTGCTTGCACGATCAAGCACATCATCCGTTGGCTGGAAGATTGCCGAGATTTTTGTGATCAAAGAGGAAATTATCATGCTGACCTCCGAAGTTGAGGAGACGGAGAGAGGACAAGCGGTCAGAGGCGAAAGAAACAGAATGAGAGAGAGAGAGAGAGTCAAGGGTTGCTCCCTAGAGAGAGGTGACGCTGGGAGTAGACGAAGGGTGGTTCCTCCAGAATGGGTCAAATCTGATCCAGAACTACGTCAGCACCAGAAACCTTGAACTCTGAAGGGGCCTCCTCCACATTTAGGTTCTTGATCTTTCCATCTACCACATACGCTGACCACCTGCAGCAGAAAAGGGATCAGAAAATAAAATGAGGAGGCTCTTCACTGAACCATATGAATTAGACAGAAGAATTTCAGAAAAAGAAGGTATATTTTCGACAGACTCCAAAATACCATTACATGAAAGACGCGTGTTATCTTCATAAGGCTTGGATTTACCTTTGAGAACGATGTCCAAGCAATGCAGCTGAAAGTTCCAAGCTCAAATCCAAGCTCTTGTGGAAGCTCCCATCAAAGTCCCCATAAAATTCAATCTAAAATGGATAGAACAGACAAATACTCTGGATTTAGCTATGCGAAGAGAAAGGTGGGGACGAAATTCCTCGAGCATCATAAACATTACATCATAATTGTGATAGCCCAAAAAAAATTCGAATCTTTAATACTTGAAGGTGTATTAATTGTGTAACATGATATCTAACACAGTATCGCACATCAGTTTTTACAAAATATTAAGAACCCTAAGTAATAGTTCTTACTGCCATATGACATCTTCTATTCCCACACACACGTACGCCCATAAAACCGCTGACTGAGTTATAAATCTAGAATAATTGCAGGGAATACATTCTGCACGGAATGGAGTGGGCCATAACGAATACTTGGAAGCAGCTGAAAAGGCTGCTTTGGTGGATGTCGCAGGATGAGAAATCCTGTGACAATTGATGGTACGCAGATCCACAAAGAAGATTGATACCAGCACTTGTGCGGTAGGGTAGGATTAATAAGAGAACCCTCTAGAGTGGTGTAGACATGCAAAGAGTAACTAAGAGGAATCACTGTCTAGGAGTCTATAAAAGAAAAAAGACAATAATTAGATGGAGATTTTAAATAAAGATGGAAAATGAGGTATTACGATTCTCGTGGCAAATTTTAGTCATTTTTTATCAGTTAAGACTCTTTTCTTTGTCTTCATCATACCTCCATATCTTGCTTTGTGCGTCAGGATTTTGCAAATACACTCAGAATATGCAGGCTGCTCTCACAGACCGCAGTGTAAGGAAAACCATGAGTGCAAGTAAGAAATTATTAAAAGGGCACGTAATTTCGAACATACGGATCATTTGCTTAAAAAAGTGCTCACTTCATCTTTTGCTTGCAGTTTTTCAGCCCAGGCATTCATAACATACGGATCATTGACAGACACACAAATGACAGAGTCAACTCCCTTAGCTTTAAACTTGTCAACATTCTTCTTGTAGCTTGGAACATGTTGCTGTGAGCAGACACCAGTGTAAGCCCCCTGCAGAAAACAGTTTTAATCATTTATCCATTTGAATGTAAGAAAAAAATAAAAATACATGGACTCGACAGAGAAAGGCTCCCAAAATCATGGATCTCAGGAAGTGAACCCATCGCAGTGCTTAATACCAGAATTTTATTTAACCAAGCATTTATGGTTCCAAGTTAGGCAGAAGATGTACATGATCATGTGCCATAAGAGGAAACAAATCTGACTGAGTTTTGAGGAAGAGCTTGTCTATTGTGACTGGTTTCCATGACTTGGTCAGCCGCATTGCTCTAAAAAAGTTGGCATTTTCTAGAGCATGAGTTATGGACATGTTGCTCTAAACCAACAAGTCCAGGGCTGAAATTACGGAGGGTCGATTGAAGGAGGTTATCGTCCACCAAAATAAGGGCCACCTGTTGTGGGTAGAGAAAAAAAAAGCTCTTGATCACCAAATTTTAGGGTTTGGGTTATCACTTAGACCATTAAGACAACTATAAATAGGTTAATAAATGTCATAGTCTCTAATCACCAGATCCACACGTTCATTGCAAAAGAACGCATAACAATGTCCACACCCTGCTGACAAGCATTGGTCCCATTTTCCATGAGATCCTTGGAAAATTTAGATCTCTTTCTCCTTATGAAGCTTAAATCCTTGGTATTTGGCTGATGAATTCTAGTCCTCATCACTGTACCCTTTCTATCTTGAAGAAAATAACGTATTCAGCAGTTCTCTAGGGAGAGACGGCTTGAGATATGAACTCTAAAAATCAGGTCTATTTATTCTTTGGAAATTTTGAAAGACGGAAGAATTAAACCAAATATTTTAGGAAAAAGACAGAAGAAGGGACGCTGAAGAAGTGAACTCACAGGCAAGCCAAAGATGACAACTTTCTTCTCCTGAAAATCGCCATCACAGAAAAAAAGGATCAGAAAAAACGATATCAAAGACGTGAATGGAGAAACCGTAAAATCGACTGATTAGAGCAAAAAAAGGAGAATCGGAAACGGAGATAGGATGAGTCGATAACGGGAAGGGAGGAAGAGAGATGAGGAAACCTTGAAAATGTCCTTGAGAGGTGTAGTGGAGAACTTGGAAGAGACCCCCTCATCCCATGACCGCGCCTTCTGGAGTGAGACACCCGGCGCGGCCTCCACAATATCGCTCCCGGCCGAGACAGCAAACCCCCTCGTCGTCGATGACCATCCACCGCGGGCTGCGACAGCGCCCCTGTCGAGAACAGGTGCCCCACCTCGGAGCGCCCTCGCCACCGACCCCCGCAACCTCCCCGCCGCTGCCATCTCTCTCTCTCTCTCTCTCTCTCTCTCTCTCTCTCTCTCTCTCTCTCTCTCTCTCTCTCTCTCTCTCTCTCTCTCTCTCTCTCTCTCTCTCCCTCCCTCCCTCCCAAGAGATTCCTCGCCTCCTCTTCCGCCGCTCTGTTGGTGGCCTTACCTGTCAAGCTTTTGTCATTCTCCACGGTGAACATTTAGCCTTCCGGCTCATAATTATTAAAATACAAGTTTTTATAGCCCTTATTAAACATAATTTTTTTCTATTTTTGTGCAATTTTCTTTGCGTGACTCGAACCTATAGAATGGTTGCACCAAATTGCCTTAGAATTTTATAAAATTTATTTTGAAAGTATTTTATCTATGCAAATATATTTACTGATGAATCCAAATGGGATTTATTATATTCACAATCTTACACAGAGTTCTATCACCAAGGGAATGATCACTGAAATTTCGAATAATCCATTTTATATTATTGAATGGAAGCATTTTCCATGAGAGTATCAATAGAGAGAAGGTATCGCAAAGGCACGTGTGAATATGGAGAAGTGCCCAGCACTGTAGCGAGTTGGGGAACACACTGGGACTGTGATAGATTCGGTGATAATCAGTAAGGATGATCGTTTCAAGGTTACTTGAATGAAATTATTAGTGGTATTTTGAGATATTAATCCATGAAAATTTACTTGAATGAAATTACTAATAGTATGTTTGAGAAATGAAGCCGAGAAAAGTATTTAAATGAAACTATTAACAGTATTTTTGAGAGTTTAACCACCCATGGAAAGTTTATTGGAATGAAAGTATTAATAGTATTTTGGAGAGATTCAGCCATGAAAGTTACTAGAATGAAATTATTAATACTATTTTTGAGAGATAAAGCCACGAAAAGTCTCTAAAATGATTTGTTCCTAAGAAGGTTACTAATATCAAGTAAAAGAGCAAATAAGTAACAATCTTCACTTTCATGAATTCAAGGTAAAAGGCCTATAACTTTCATAAAAGTAGTCTCCCAATTAATGTGCTAAAGTTAATTGATGTATCCCAACCCTTAAAAAAATCGGATTAGTATGACAAATTAAACACCATTAGCTAATTTCCCTAAATGTTCGAAGTAATCAAGCGACAAGAAAAGTGTGTGCAAAGGGCTTTTACATGCTTGTAGAAGTTCTATTCTACGCGCATCATTCTTTCATCACTTTTATCTTACATATGCACATGAATCTTCAATGAACACATTCCTTCAAGAAAAAATTGTACAAATAGTTCTTATATTCTCACTATTTTCAAGAAAAGGTTCAGAGAGAGAGTTGACTTACTTGGCCTTTCGAAATAATGAAGGCAAAAACCGTTTTATCTTTGATATTGCTCAAGATTTCATTTAAGATTAAAATATAATATTGTATTCATTTAGTTATTGATGCCCTAAAGGCGCCAAGTTTCACCATCGCCTAAAATATACTAGAAAAGGAAAGTTCCGAAGAAATGCCCCAGTAGATGGAGTGCATGTAAGTGATAAATACCCTTTCAACGCCGCTCAATCGACATGCCAAATATCACTTTAAATTCATCCAAATTTATTCATTTACTTGGGCAGTTTTTCTTTCATTTTTATATGGTTCAACTGGAAAATATTTCCTCAATTCCCCACTTCATAACTTACGTTCTTCAATGAGGAGATGACTAAGGTTGTAAAAAAAGCCTTCAAAGCATGTTCTTGTCATCATGAACCATAACACATATCACATCCACATAATCCATCAAACCATATACGAAAAAGTAATGTAATTTTTTTTGGATACAAAAATTAAAAAAAAAAATCATAAGCTAGTTGGAGGGAAGCAAGATCTTCCACTTAATTTCCATTATCTTTGAAACCGAAGGGATGGCTTTCTGAGGGGCAATAAACTCATAGCCAGCCATGAGATGCAAGAAAATGGATGAAATCATGCAGTGAAAGGAATAACCGTTACGGGAAGATCCATTTTCATCAGCAGAAAGAACCTACTTTTATTATGAAATTTTTTACAATTTTGTTACTAGAATTTCAGTTCATGAAATATGGTACCTCCCAACTTTTATGAATGCAACCCGGGCATCGTTCGACGGTTTCCACTGTGAGTTTTAAGAGAGTTTATAAGAGTGGTTTAGAGAGAGAGAGAGAGAGAGAGAGAGGGGCAACTCTCGTCAGTTTCTTCCTTTAAATATAGGTGCTTTAAGATACTCCAACTTAATGAGGAGCGGTTTCACAAGCTACCATCACTCCCATCTCTCGCACTAAACTACATATATCCATGCAGGTAGCTCCCATGGCCATCCAACTCCTACAGACACCATCAAATCGACGTGACGATGGCAAGCGCGCCGCTCTGCATGTTCTTCCTCCTCGCATGCAGCGCCGCCGCCGCCGGGGCCGTTGCCGACGGCGATCCCCGCCCGCCGTCGCCGCCGGGCGCTATGGGGCGGCGTTCGGAGGCGTTTGAGCTGCCGGGGCTTGACTTCACCATCCCGCGGGAGGCGCTGCGGGACCCGAAGATCAAAACCTGCTGGAAGTCGCTGCTGCAGAAGAAGAAGTGCGTCACCGCCCTCTACAGCATGGCGCAGGGCGGCGAATCCGGGCAGCTCGGCGAGGACTGCTGCAGGACCTTCGAGGGCCTGGCCGACGGCTGCGTCCCCGCCATGTTCGGCATCCCGCCGCCCTTCTCCAGCCTGGTCCCGGGCGTGATCAGGGAGTCCTGTGTGGCATAAGCATGGCGAAAGCCATGGCGGTGGAGCGTTGAAGGGAGGAAACCCGAGGCCGCCCTGCCCTGCATGCTTTCTGTTTCTCTGCAGGATGGTTGAAGACGAATGAAATCTTCGGACAAGGTCTCAGATTCCCCAGTTCTTTCTTTGAGAACAATTTTTTTAAAATGATAATAATAATAACAGAAAGAACTTTGCTAATCATGATTTTTAAATAATTTTACAGGGGCTTTTGGCCTCTCATATCAAATGACAGGTTCACTTACAAGGCAACGACTGTATAAGAAAACATTTAACAAAGATCTTTATGCATTCATCACTGGACTCCCCTTTTTATCTGGCAGTCGGAGCCTGATAATCCACTCGAGGCCGTCTGATGTCTGACTGACTCGCTGTGATTCCATCTTGGGTCAGACGAGGAGTTTGTTAATAGATTGAGCATATTCTGAGATTGACCCAAAAATAGATCGAGAATTGGTGATTCCCAGTAAGCTCTAATCCATGCCCACATGAGGAAAACATGATCTTGAATCTCTGACATCTTGGTCGTTTTCATCATCTGCGGAGCCATCAGAAGGGGCCAATGAGGTAGCCATATGTAGGTGCTCCATGCACACCTTGTCGTATGCATCTAGATTTAAGCCCGAAGCCAGAAATAGTTCTAACTCATCGACGAAACGGTCTGTTCGTCTGGACAAGAATGATCTTGCAGCATCGGACACTAGTTTCTTGAACTCTCTCCGCTTCTCCTCAGGTGGTTGAAGGTGATGCTCTTTTGGTTGCCTGAGTAAGTTGACCAAAAATCCATAAAATAGGTGAGAATTTTGCAACTCAGGAATAGAAATGAAAGTTTCATGCAAAGTGTCAAAAAATTCAATTAAAATTCAACAGTAGGACCAAAAATGTTGTGGTTGTCACATTTTTTAAGACCCTAACTATAAGTCATTCAACATAAAAATGGCGGGATATCCTAAATAACTTATCCTGTCTAATTATCCAGAAACGGAATTTGAAAAGAACAATGCAACAGCATATTTTTGATCCCAATAGTACAGAAATATGACGAATGTCCGGCCAGATACCTTTTAAAAAATGACTCCATTACACCAAGTACGTGATACATAATAATGTTAACATCCTCCTCCTGAGAAAAAAAACTGGAAATTGAGTGCATCTATAAAATAGGTGAGAATCTCTAGCTATGAACTTCATTGATTCGATTAAAAATGAACACGCACATAATTGTGAACAATAATCAAATAACAAGAGAATGAAAAAATGTAATTCAATAAATCATGTTTAATACATACGGCATGTAGACATATTGCTTCGTGAGTTAAGAAAACCTTGACTCAGGTGGGTCTAGAACAATGAGAATGAGTCAAAAGAGAAAACGGCATACCAAACTTATAGTAGTTCACCCTCAATATAAGAGCTACATCCGTTTGCTAACATGTTTAGGCTAGAGTAGTGTTTTCAAGACTTGTGGATCTGTAGACATTTCTAACATACGTCCATCAGTGTAGTCATTAATCTTCTATTGACCACCATTAAATATAGCCAATAGCCTAGGCTTGTTTGCCACAGCCCTCGCCGTTTATTGCCGTGAAATTGTGATCCATGCCAATGCATTTAACTTCCAATTTCCCCTGACACGTAATTAACTAGATGATATCAACAAGGGCATTTTGCTGAGTGATGACCCATGAGTATTCACAGTGACATCCAAGATGAACCTTAGGATCCTCCTATTGCCATAATAAAGGACAACAACATGGTGCAATGCCACAGGCACTGAGTTCCTAGCATGGACATTTGGCAAAAGGACATCCGGTGGAGAACATGGCATGGTGCATATATAGAGATAGCAAATGCAAAGCAGACTACATGATGCTACGCAACACATGCAAAAAGCCCACTCAATCTCCATGATGCAATGCACGAAACCAGTACAACCTAGACTTAGAATGGGCCACATCAATCGCTCAACTCTATGGGGCACACAAAGATGGCAAAGGATATGGCAAAATATTCTCCGATCTGGCATGGTATGGTGCAGAATAGGCTGACGTGGAAGGCATAGTGTGATACATTTGTCTGAGCAGATGCTGCCGAATTGTTCCCCCACTTTCCATCAGTTTCACTCCTGTTTAGGCAATTTAGTAGTTTGGAACCTTGGACTTACAAAACCAGCCAATGAACTAACCTCATTCAGTCACAGATTTGACCAACTACCTCTTGATACATGCACCTTGCACAAGGTCATGGATGCCATAGACCATATGGCATAGGCGCTTTTGCATATGTTTCTATCACTTGTTTGCTAGTTTTTTCCTGTCTGTTCACTCTGTTAAGTCCCCGGGTTGAGGGATTCTGAACATCCCCACAGTTTTGCTCAAATTCTGCAGAGCGATTTGCTTGTTTCTCCAAGGCGTGGAATCTTAAATCAACCAAAAGCTTCATTGGAATGCTAGCTTAGACCTTCACGTTACAGATGGAAATTACTAAAAGCTATGCTTTAGAGACATGCCAGAGTATGATCAAAAGTAAGGAATCTTTGAGGTGTGAAGATAATCAATAAAAACTTCCTTCTCATGAGTTAAAAGTAATGTCAACAATTGGAATTTCAATGAAAATTAGATGGAGATAACAAGAATAGAGAATAAAAGACTAGTGTACCATGTGAACCCACATACCATTAAATACTATCATATTGAGTAAAAGGGTGGGAAAGAGGAGACTAGGGACCGACCTGAAGAAGTGTCTGAATCTCCCTTCTCAACCAAGCTTGAAGGAACCGATTTTGCTGGAGGTACCTTCGGTTCTTCCAAAATGAGAGAGGATCAAATTTGTGATCTAACGTCCCTGTTGCAATCTATTTTTTTCATAAAGACAATAAAATTGGTAGAAAAGGAAAAATCCACAAGAAGACAAAGAAGACTATATTCTATTTACCAGGTTCGATTTCATAGAATTGCCATCTGACTTTATGAGCTCTTGTCAAAAAACTACAGAATCAGAGAAATTGAATCAATCCACTTAAAATGAAATAACTTAGTGAGCTATATATTTCTCACATATTAGATTGCGAAGTTGAGAAAATTCGACAATTTGAATGTCGAACCTGCTCTCTAGAGCCTTGTTCACATAATGCCGTTGAAAAGAATTTCCACTGAGACCATATATAATGGAGGAATTTTCTCTCTACAAAGGACAAAAACATGTCATCGTAATAGAAAAATCCTCATAAACTGTAGTCACAGGAATGAAAACAACGTTCCTACCAAAGTCTTTACGTAACAGAAAACAAACAATAAGAAGGATGAGAAAGAATGTTCCATAAATGAGATCGAGGTTACCTTTCTTTTTTTACTTATGAATACAAATATTTAAACTCGTTCATGGTACCTTTTGGCATGGACATTGGCAGTTTCAAATCAGAAGATTTGTGAAATATTGGGAGATTTAGAAATATCCTAAATTGCAGCAAGAATTAACTAAGTTTCACTAAACAAACTAACCATGTATTCCAGCATCCCCTGTCCATGTTTCATAGCTTACAATAAAAAATTCACCGTAGGTGAATGGCCTAACAGCACTATATAGAAGATTGTCCATTAACCACAGTACTAATATTATATAAATACATCTCTGAAGGATTCTACATGAACACAGCTCGCAAGCTAACATATTGGTTCATCTGTTTGTGGATAGCCATCATAGTGTTTAGGGCAAAAGACTCAACCAAAGAAATGGCCCAGGCATCTGGCCTGGCAACAAGATGAGTCTTAGGTGAAGAATAATTTTAAAACTATTTAAATTCAGTTTTAAAAGGATGATGTATTAAGCGCACCTCCCATAAGGGATATGGAGCACCCTCTATTCGAGACAGCAACAGCATAGGCAGAACATGATGTTGCCTTCCAGGAATCGCATACCAGAAGAGGACGGGCTGTCCTTTTCTAACAGCAAACTCTTCCTTCACTAGGGTTTCCGCACTTTTGTTTATTGTCAATTAATGGAAAATATCAACGTCATGTTGCACCCATGAACTTGATGATGTCCCCATCCACTCGGGGGCAAAGAGTGATCATCTCGTGGTGACCTCCTTTGAACACATGTAATGACAAATCAACATGAGAGCGTTTGGATTTTTGAGGCCATATACATGTAGAATGATTTAGTTGGTTCCTCTTTCCCTCAAAATGCTCACTCTCTCTGGCATAGAAGATCTTCAATCCTACACTTGGAGTGCTTAATCAACTTTTCACCATGACTGTCACCCTGAAAGATGTACTAGCAGACATTACTGACACGCGCCAATTGCTGGTCGAAGCTCGTTTATTATTCCAAAGGTGATTAAGATCTCAAGATTATGGAGCCTCATTCTCACTAAGGAATCAAAACCAAAATCCACGCATGGGTAAGAGATGGGCTCTAAACAACAATAAAAGGGAACTAATGGTGCTGCTGCCCTCTCTCGGGTATTGATTCCTTGCGTTTAATTCGGGTTTCTGGTTAAAATCTTCTGTTCCTCGGTCTTTTTCTAAACAACCTCTTCCTGTCAAGCTGTCTCTATTAACATCTCATGGTCTCTTATCCTTCAAGACACAGAATCATCTTTATCATATAACTACGATACTGTCCACTGGTGCCCTAATTCCCTCAGCCATCTAAATCTCAATGGATGTCTTTCAGTCTCAAAACATTTAACAGAGAAATATCGAGGATATGTCAAAATGTCGACAGGATCTCTGCATTCTTGTCCATCTAGTTATAATGAAAAATGGTGGATGTACCTCTTGCTCGTAAACCTATAGGATTTATCGCAGGGGATAGGATTAGTGACTTGTCTCATCACGGAGTACCATGGTCATATGAAGGAAATAGCCACGATTGACTGTTCAAAGGGAAATCCTAACGAACTCACCTGATCATATTCACTAAATGATCCTTCGAAGGCTTAGGTTAGCTAGCCAGTCTCCCTCTTAATAGAATTGTGAATTTTTCACCTATTCTATCATCTTGACAGGAAAAGATGCCCTACAACAAGCATAGACAATTTTTCTCATCTATACCAGTTATCAAGATTGGAGGTGCCGTCTGTGGCATGGTTTGCTTTGCCATATCAACTCATGCAGTGGGATAAATTGAGACAAAGCCCATGTCTAGGAAAGCATAGGTTTATAAACAGAGAATGTGCATTTAGTGCCATTTAATTCTTTTTTAAAAAATTATCAAAGAATTGTGGTTTTCGCTACCTTAAAAAAATTAAAAATGAGTCTTCCACCCAATTCTATAGTTTTGCATTGCTTCGCAAAAATGGGAATGCAATAATATTTTACTATATACCACCAAAACTCAGTATGTCTGTATAATATACAAACAACACATGAAGGATTCAAACTTATATAAAAACATCACCAGGATCACATCACTGTCTCTTCAAAGAAATGATCGGTAATGTTAATAGAACCAGCCTTCATCCATGTGGTTGTAACTATGAAAGTAGGAAATACAAACAGAAAACAATGCACTGCACAGCAAGCGGGATTAATTGATGCTTCTCAAATGCTGACTAGCGGCATTCTAGAAAGAGAGATTCCATCTCACGCAACAATGTGGTAAAGTTCTGGTATGGGGAAACCTTGCACAGAGGGCACTTGATTGACGAAAGTGACTGTGAATGTTGGCAAGAAACATATCTGGTCCAATTTGTAATGCAGCAATAGCAAAAAGAATCTGCAAATTAAAGATAGAAGAAAATAAATTAATGTAAACAAGACGCAATTAAGATTTAATTGTGCACCTTAAAGCTTTTAATCACGCTGATTCTCCCTTCACACACTAAAACAAGAAAATGGTCGTGTATGTTAGATGTAATTATTAAGTACCCTGAATGAAATATGATTATCTACCATTTGTTCACACTACTGATAAATGAGCTTATCAAAAGCTATTGTTGACAAATGATGTCACATTATTATAACCTCCTTCAAAAGTTTAGCAATTTTCTGAAGGTTCACCCAACTGCAACAGGTTTAACTACACAACAAAGAGGATAATGTCTACAGCTAGCCTCACGCCTTCTTGTCTTCATTGATGGATACCATCTATCACCTTCAATGTGGCTGATGTCATGCAAGTGTTTGGTCGTAAAACCTCAATAATCCTTTTATCTTTCAGTAGATCTATGAAACCTAGATTGATAGGGTAAGGATTATGATGATCATGATCAAGCCATCTTGGTGAAAAAATGATGGTAAATAACGATGTGGCAAAAATGATGGCAGTGAATACAAACCGAAGTTAAGTAGGAGGTCAGTTCAAAGTCTAGATAGCACTACCCAGGACAAAAGAGGGAAAATATCACAAGGGAGCTTATACATGAGAAACGCTTCCAAATCCAGGGCCCCACTGAGTTTCATCAAGTTATGAGTAAAATCAGGGACCTCATGAGGAATAACTGATCGTGATTATGCAGAAAAATTAGGCAGAAAATATACAATAAAATCAAATCATTAATCGGTAATGCTCAAAAGAGTTTCAAATCAGGAGATGCAAGTCCAAAAACAAAAAGACATCATTGTTGGATACTTAAATAAGAGGCATCCCCACAAATCAATGCAAGATGTCGCCATATGTTTTACAAGGCTGAGTCCTGATGCGAGGGTGCCACGGCCACTGGCAGCAACCGACAAGCGATGGTGATGGTCGACAGTGAGGACAACCCCATGGCAACCCTGCCAAGATCTGCACCATCGATGGGCAGCCACCGCCCATCCGAGTTCTGGAACTGTGCTCGTTCCTCAGACTGACGAACTACCGCCGGAAGTTCCGATTAGGGCGGGGCTAATCCAAGATGAAAAACAGGGAAAAGCCATGGGAGCTTTCACCTATAAATAGGAGGATCTCAGAGGTTATTTCAGAGTAAAACCGTATGATTAACACCACACCCGTCCATTCGATCGAGGAATCAAACTGGCCCAAACGGAAGCGGAAGGAGTCACGCAGCCTGACCATATTTTTTTCCAACAGCGCAAGGAAGACACGCAAACAAGGAATTACATTGAGGGGAAAAAAGCCACGAAGAATCTCATTTACGATGTTTTAAAAGAACAATCCGCACTGGTGAACATTTCAATCAGTAAATACATTCCCCGATTCTGGATCCCAGTGAATGCACGCCGTAGATGACCCTATGCTCACATTTCATACCCAAATTGGAAATCAAAAGCGACAGTGGGAAGGAAGGAAAAAACGGCAGCATCAGCGACAGGCGATGACGTGAAGGCTTACGGAAACAGCGGTCCAAGTAGGCTTCTTGCTTAATGGCTTCAAGGCAGATGGGGCAGCGGTTGGGGTCTTCGGAGGTGAGAATGGAGGCGGTGGAGCTGGCGCTGGTGCTGGTGCTGGTGCTGGTGCTGGCGCTGGCGCTGGCGTCGGTCTGTCCCCCCTCCATCTTCGGCTGCAGTTCCTGCTGAGAGCAGAACGCACGAGGATTCAGCTAGAGGTAGAAGATGGTGAGGTGCCAAGGAGCAGGAATCTGCGACCACGTCGACAGAACAGCGGCCCAGGGCCATTTAGGAGCGATTTCCTTTATTATTAATTCTTGGTTTGCTATCTATAATACCCTTGCAGTTCTAGAACGACGCAGAGAAGAATTTGAGGAATTACCTACTTTCGCTCCGTGGAGGCCGTGAGGGTCAACTATCTTCCACCGCCTTCATCCTCCACTGCCGCCGTCGTCTGTCACCGCTACGGCCTCCCACTGCGTCCGTCCACTGCCATTAACGGCCGTCCGTCCGCCGTCCATCATCATCCAACGCCGTTGATTGCCGCCGCCGCCGACCGTCAGCGTCGCCGCCTCCCGCCAACACCGCCACCGCTGTCCGCCATCGCTGCCGCCATCCCTTCATCCACCCCCCGCCGTCCGCCGCCGCTCGTTCCTCCCTTTCCGGACGAGCTCCCGTTCCTCCGGACAGGGATTTTTAGCCTCCCTAATTAGTTAATTTTCTTTGCCGAGTATTTATACGAATTATATAAAATTAAATGAAGAAAATATAATTAGCGATGTTTTTTTAAAAAAACTCGATTTAAATGGCCTTCGCGACTGAAAGGGTATTTATTCGACGTCAACAGCACGCTCTTCCGGGAGACCCGCCTCCCTGAACCCCACAGATTTCTCTGAGCTTCCCCCTCTTGCAGGAGCGAGATGGCTCCATTGATGGCGGAATCCGGGAGGAGGATCTCGGACTGCCCCGCTCTGCTGAGCTTCGCGATGTCCTGGAAGCGGTGGGCGGAGTAGTGGTGCTTGGCTATGCGTCTTCGCGCGCGTGAATGGGATGGCCTTCCGGCCACGGTCTTCTGCATCTCCCTAGTACTCGTATCCTCCTTCTTCGTCTTTCTCTTCTTGATCAGATCCTCGTCCCCTCCACGGTCCAGATCTCTCCTCCCCCTCCGCCGCCGCCTCGTCCAGTCGATAGCAGTGAATTTGTCCCGTGATCCGCCGCCGTCTCCGCCTCCTTGTGACTCGATCCCCCTGGTGCCCGCTGGCCAGCGCAACTCTTCTCATTCCCACTGCCATGGAGATTCTGACAGCATCTTCGACTACGCCTCGCTCCACTTCAATCTCTTATCTGAGAAATCGTTCCTCTCTGTGCCCCTGCTCTCCCTCGTGCTCGTTTTCCACTTCTACTTCCTTGTCAAGACGGCGGGGGACCACTTCTCGCCGGTCGTTTCCAAGCTCTCCCGGCATCTCAACCTCTCGCCAAGCATGGGGGCCGTCACACTCCTCGCCCTCGGCAATGGCGCCCCCGATGTGTTCTCATCGGTGGCCGCAGTCCGCGGCGGCCACGCGAGGACCGGCCTTGGGGCGATCCTCTCGGCGGGCGCCTTTGTCTCGGCACTCGTCGTAGGATTCGTGGCCATATACGCCGCTCCCTTCTCCGTGGACCCGGCGCCGTTCATCCGCGACGTCTTCTTCTATCTGGTTGCGGCGTCAGGCCTATTCTATGTGTACCTCAGTGCTGAGATCTACTTGTGGCAGGCTGTAGGGTTCGTGCTGTTTTACGTGTTCTTCGTCTGGTTCGTGTTTCGGATGGATTCAGCCGTGGGAGAAGGGAAAGGGGTGGAAAGAAATAGAGGCAGCGGAGAGCGAGGGGGCGGTGGTGATGCCGAGATGGAGGTTGAGATGGGTTTAAACGGGGAGACTCTGAAGAAGCCTCCAGAGCCATCAAACTGGAGCAGGAGAGCCAGAGTAACGGTAGAAGATGCAGATACATCTAAACCTGGTGCATTTTGTGGTCTCCTTCATAAGGTAACTTTCGAATTCTCCATTTCCTTGAGTATTTGTTTCCTCTTAGTGCCAATCGTTGGGAAGTGTCCTGGACAAGCTTCGGATTTCTGGATCTGCTGAGCGGATCAATCACTGGATTTTTTTTGTGAATGAAATAATCGCTTTGTAATCACATTATCCATGTTCAACCTTTTGTTTCATGCCCGAGGATACAATTTAAATTCCTGGGCTGGATGATGAACTGTGCTAGTCTGAAAAATCATCCGGCAGCGTTCATGGGAACGACGCATTGATTTCAGCGAAGCTGTAAATATGTGATTTGTAGATTCACCTTGATTCTGCTTGTACTAATCATGTTTTCGTGATCTTTCTGCTGGTGGCCTTTGCTGTATGAAAAGCTATCCTGTTCAGTAGATTCTTCAGTTTTAATTCATTTATCTGGAAACTTTAGATTCGTCCAGATACTAGTCCAGGGGTGCCCACAGTAGTTCATGTGTCCAAACGGTCACACATCAACACGAGATTCACTTCCTTATATGAAGAATCATCGTGATCATCTGAATTAAATTTTTAATTTTTTTATCTTACCTATTGAAAGCTGATATGTGAAGCATGTACAGAGTTTCACATCAAAACATTAAATTTACTGGTGGTATGCCATAACAGCATTTAGCGCTTTTGGCATGGATTCGAGGATCTAAAAGTGTTCCCACTGGCCAATATAAAGTTTGGTTTATAAGACTTGAATTTATTTTTTGATTCACAAAGTTTAGACCTAGTCATAAGCATCTGTCAAAAGTTTCCAGATAAAATTGTGTTTCAAAGATATTGGGGTCTGGGGGTGATTGTCAGTGCACCTCCATTACCATTCGGTTTAAATCGTTTCTTGCATGTTGTGTGATCATCTTCTGGGGAAATCTTTTGGCGGACACCAGATCATAGAAAAATATTTTATTATTTTTCCATAAAGGGCATTTTTGACATTTCAGTTTGAGAAACAAAGAATTTAATCTAAAAGTGAGAATAAGCATCATGCTAAATGTTTCACTGGAATCTTGCACGAATCATAAAAGATCTTCCCTAAACTGGAATTTGGGGCGGGGGGAAGTATTTCGAGTTCCATCAGTTTCCCTCTTTATTTAACCCAGCGTTGTGAACAAGCAAATCATCTTTTTCGGAGCTTTGATCAACATCAGCTTCTGCTGCCAGATTATGCTCTCTAGGAAACCGTTGTGTGCCTTATATTATTTATCAAACCAGCCTCCTGGCTGTATCCTTTTCTGCATTTCAAAATCTCTTACTTCTTTCCCATTAAAGTCAAGTCAACCCTTTGTCTTTGTTCAATGTCAACTATCCTTGGCGAATGAACAACGTCCGTCAAGTGATCCTTCTTCTCCCACATCATGGATGAATGCCCGTTCATTACAGACAAATCGGCAAATGTACATTGAATTGTTGATGAGTTGCTGGTTTCAGGATAAATCAATTCTTCCTTACAGACTTTGGATCTATCACACTCATCTCACATCAGATTGGTGGTGCGTGAGTAGTTATTTCAGTGAGGAAGGCATAGAAAGCCATGGGTATTCTGAGATATTTTTCCAATGAGGATATTTTTACCCACAGCTGGCCAGACCCACATGATTAGAAAGCCATGGGTACTCGGTGAACATAAGAAGCCCGATCTTTTACTGAGTGAAGATCATCGATGAAGATCACTGATCATTTTTCTTAGCCTTAATTTAGAACCGTATTCTCAGTTCTTTCGTGCATTTTTTCGCCATACTCCAGGGTTCCTCTCTGGCAATCCCTTTTTCTTCTTTTATGTGAATCCCGCATTTACTCTGAATTTTCTTAGAACATAAAATGTTTTTATCTGAGGAAATCCCGCAGCCTTGCACTTCCTCACACCGATGGGTTCTCTTTAAGATCCATCCTGATGATCTTGGCAGATAGATGTTCACATTAGGGAGAGAGGAGCATGATTTTTTTTTTTTTTCTGTGCAGCAGTCTATGATGCTTCTGATTGATCATCCTCCCCCCTCGATTTCAATTCTCATCTCTTCTGCTCTGTTCTTCTTCCAATTGCAGGTGGCGATGGCGTGGGAGGTCCCCGTCTCGGTTCTTCTGAGACTCACCATCCCCTCCACAGCCCCCGCCGACTGGAGCCGATTCTACTCCGCCGCCAACATCGCCTTCTGCCCGCTCGCGATCCTCCTTTCCTTCCGCTCCGTCCTCCCGCCGGCCTCCTCCTCCTTCCCGATCTGGTCGACCGCCGTGGCCGCCGCCGCCGCCCTCCTTCTCGCCGCCGGCGCCCGCTACGCCCTCCAGAAGGATCCTCCGGCGGCGGAGGAGGACCGGATCGTCGCCGTCATGCTCGCCTTTCTCATGAGCGTCCTCTGGATCTCCACCATCGCCGGCGAGCTCCTCGCCTGCCTCTCCACCCTGGGGCGCCTCCTCGGCCTCCCGCCGGCGCTGCTAGGCCTCACCGTGCTCGCCTGGGGGAACTCCGTCGGCGATCTGGTGGCGGACGTTGCGGTGGCGCGGGCGGGGCAGCCGGCGATGGCGGTGGCGGGATGCTTCGCCGGCCCCATGTTCAATATGCTGGTCGGCCTCGGGGCGGCGCTGGTCGTCTCCTCCGCCGCCGTCTACCCGGAGCCCTACGAGCTCCGCTTCCACGTCAGCATCGTCGTCGCCTTCGTCTTCCTCCTCGTCAGCCTGATGGGCTCCCTGCTGATCGTCACCTGGTGGCGCTTCCGCGTCCCCCGCTTCTGGGGCTTCTGCCTCGTGGGCCTTTACGCCCTCTTCACCGCCGTCAGTCTCGCCGTCTCCGCCCTCTCCTCGTGAAGGAAAGGAAACCGCCCTCGGTAACGAACGGAGCCCAGACGGAATATTCTTACCGAATCTTCAATTAACTTATGGCCATTATTATTCTCCCTATTTTTTGGCTCAGGTTGGGAATTCTCTGGCCTCTGCAAATTACATTTAAGTCCGATTTTGAAGGTGCCATTTTTATGCCTTGGATGCGGTCAAATTTAATCCTGTGTCTGGTCCTCTCTCTCTCTCTCTCTCTCTCTCCCCCTCCCTTTTATATGCACCACCCTATCTCTCACTACAATGCCCACCCCTCCCAACCTTATTCTCTCACTACCCATCTCCCTCTCTCTCTCTCTTACATGAACCACATTATCTCTCACTACCATATCCACCTCTCCCAACCTTATTCTCTCATTACCCATCTCCCTCTCTCTCTCTCTCTTACATGCACCATCTTATCTCTCTACCATGTCCACCTCTCCCAACCTTATTCTCTCATTACCCATCTCCCCCCCCTCTCTCTCTCTCTCTTACACGCACTGCTGCCTTTTCTCGCTATCCATATCTTTCTCTCTCTGACAAGGAGCAGCTAACTCCCCTCATAACTCGCATTAATAGAAAACGTAGTAATAAGACGCACTGATGACGCGGGAATCACATTCGCAAGCTTGGGCAGCGCATGGTCGACACGTGGCTCGGTCAGCAAGCGATGGGCCCCACACTCCGACTAACAGTTGGTGCGATCCGACTCAACGGTCTTTGTTAAGGGTGCCTTCCATTTTTTTTTAATTTCCATCCACGCTGCTTCTTCAAGAGCCACGTGGCTGGACAGACCGGCGGCCGGCCCACGGAGTTCCCTGCCAGACTGACCACCGCTGGTTCCAGGTGGGGCCCGCGTTAAAAATTTTAATAACTCCTCAAACAATATTTTATTTACGGTCACACCCTCTGAGAGGTGACATTTTTTATATTAAAATCACATCAGGACGTAAGAGTCGACACGTCCCCTTCTCCGCTCTCAACCACAGACTTCGAAGTCAGACCAGCTGACGGCCAGCGAGATCCGCCGATATGGACGGCCAACGAACGATCAGATCAAAATCCGCGAAGACAGAGATGGGCAACATTTTTTATACATTTTATTTATATGTTATTTTTATTTTATTTTTTTCCAATATATCGCGTTATAATATTCCTTTTATTCCCCGAGAAGATTACTCCAATATCCATCATTTTAATGCGCGATAATAAATTTAATTATTCTGGAAATAAGGGAGGAGGAGGGTCACCGTAACGAGTGGCAACTGGGGTGGTGACGGTGACTGTATCTCGTGCGCTCCTCTTTTGATGTGAGGGGGTGGGCAGCCGGAGGGTCATCATCTCAGGAGACCTTGGCCCCTCCACCCCTTTAGCTCGTGGCTTGCAATGCACAAGTACTCTACTCTTCTAGGTTAGAGAGAGAGGCAGACAGAGATAGAGGGAGGAAGGGAGAGATGGATAGATGGATGATAGAGAGAGAGAGAGAGAGAGATAGCTAGATAGAGAGAAAGAGAGATAGGTAGATAGATAAAGAGAGAGAGAGAGAGAGAGATAGCTAGATAGAGAGAAAGAGAGATAGGTAGATAGATAAAGAGAGAGAGAGAGAAGATACGAAGGATCTGTAAGATAGGAGTGAGAGAAGGTTCTGGGATAGTATGATGAGAAAGGACCTTCTGCTGTTCAATTTAGTACTGAGCTTTAAAAAAAAGTTTGGATACCGAGAGAGAGAGAGCGAGAGAGAGAGAGAGAGAGAGGAGAGAGGCAGTCAAATCAGGTTTAAGTGGGGGAGTATTATTAGTACTGGGAATAATTGTTGACATATAAATAATTATCGGAATCAGATAATGTACCCCGCGTTTTTGCTTGCATTTTTTTATCAGGAAACTAATTATTAGCACATTCCCACCCCTTGAAAAAACGTGAAAATAAAATATTTTTTTTCTCGGAGGAGACGAGACGGATTGGCGAACGTCGACCGTATACTTACAAATATCTATTTTAAGATCAAGCCTGGAAATTTTACGAAATGAAAAGGACCCATCGGAAAGAATCACAATGACGGCTCTCCGTCGACCAATTTTCCTGACGGAGATATTTTCCCCGGCGGCGGCGGAAACGGTGGGTGCCCGGCTCCACCCCCCCCCCGACAAGTGCTTGGCCGATACCTCCCCGGGTGGAGGAAGGAGGGTGGCCCACCCCCGACCGTGGCGCAAATCGCCCACTTGGGCCTCCTCCGCCGCTATAAAACAACCGCTGCCGCCTCCCTACTTCTCGCCGGTTATCTTTTTTCTTCTTCTCCTTCTCTTCTTCTCCTTCTTCTTCTTCTTCTCCTCCTTCTTCAGGTTCTTGTGGTGGTGGGGAAGAATGCTGGGAGTGTTCAGCGGGGGGCTGGTGGCGCCGCCGGAGGAGCTGGTGGTGGCGGGGAGCAGGACGCCGTCGCCGAAGACGAGGGCGTCCGAGCTGGTGGCGAGATTCCTCGAGGCCTCTGCTCCGGCCATCTCTGTGAATCTCGGCGGCGACGGCAGCCACCTGGCCTACTCCCACCGCGACGAGTCTCCTTTCAGCCCCAGGTATCTGCACCGATTCTGGCGGCGCCGCCTCATCGCCGCCGCCACCCGGTGGGGGAGTGGGAGTTGGAGGGAAAATTGTTAATACAAAATGACAGATTAATCCCCAGATAAAGTTAAATTACAGGTCTACAACCCTTCATTCAGAACCTTTTAATCGACCCCTTAATATATGGTATTTTCACATATATCATAAATCTAGGAGCTCATGTAAATTGTCTAAAAACATAGGTCCTAGAAGCTTATTTCGTCGTGTTCGAAAATCCGTTACTCGAGGGAGCCGGAAGCCCGGCGCGAAACGTCGATTCCTTCCTCCCTTCTGGAGGAGGTTTCTTCGATTGGATCCCGCCCTCAGACTGGTTCAGATCCGTCTTCTGCTTCGTGCTCGAGCGGAAATTCTCTCAATCCTCGCAGGAAATTCGTATTTCTTTTCGTTGCCTGACCTTCTCTGTGAGATCTCGGGGTTGGGGGTAGCGTTTCCCTCTGAATTCAGCGAGATTTCCTTCTTTTTTTTCCCTTTTTGGATTGCGTTTGATAGCTGATGGAGATCCGTTTATCGTCTCTCCGGGGATCTGTCTCAGGTCGTTTGCGGTGAAGGATAACATATTTTGCGTGTTCGAAGGCGTCCTCGACAACCTCGGGAGCCTGAAGCAGCACTACGGCCTCGCGAAGAACGCCAATGAGGTGTTGCTGGTGATCGAGGCGTACAAGGCTCTCCGCGACAGGGCCCCTTACCCCCCGAGCCAGATGGTGGGGCATCTGCGCGGGAGCTTCTCCTTCATCATCTTTGACGGATCGACATCGTCACTCTTCGTAGCCTCCGTAAGCTCCTCTGCCATTCGATTGATTTCCAGGAAAGCTTCCTCTCCAAGCAGCTCCGATTGACAGAGATCTGTGCTCCCTGTTTCAGGATCCCCACGGGAAAGTGCCTCTATACTGGGGGATCACCGCAGATGGATTCTTATCCTTTGCTAATGATGTCGATCTGCTGAAAGCCGCTTGTGGCAAGTCCCTCGCATCGTTTCCGCAAGGTAGACGTCGTTGTCATTCTCTGGCCAGTTTTTTTATCTGTTTCTACGCGGATTCTGCACCTTCCACGTCCTGGCTTAGAGTTACTGGACCCATTTTACCCTAGATTTAGAAACGAATCCAAGGGAGTTTATTATTGCTTCTCTGAGAATTTCTGCTGATCAATTACAGGGTGTTTCTACTCCACAAACCTTGGAGGGCTGAAAAGTTACGAGAACCCCAAGAACAAGATCACTGCCATCCCTGCATCCGAGGAAGAGATCTGGGGTGCCACCTTCAAGGTTGGAGCCATGAGCACTTCTCTTCTAACATGATTCTCATCTATCTATATATATTTGTATGTATGTATGTATATGTTCTTGTTGAGATTTCGCCAAGTGTGTTCCTCTAGAGTCGAGAAACATAGCCTCATCATAGAAATATGATCCCCCCTCTTGACCAGAAATGGAATTTCTCGATGAACTGGGTACAGTCTGACGGGTGGAGATTGGAAATTTCGTGTTATTATATATATACTCTGCAGATTTAAGGCGGCCAGAAGGTCCTGGTTAGTCCTTTCTAATTGCTTTGGAGAATCAGGAAAGATGAGTCACATTGGTATGCCGGGCCAAGAAAAGATCGTCGAAGGAGCAGCTTAAAGGAAATCTATGATCCTCAATGCTCGAGGTTTTTAAGGTTTCCTGAATCAAGATCACACACCGCTCTCAGGGATAGATAGCAACCAAGAACATATTGGATCTGCAGAATTAAACAAAAATCGTGATAATATTCTGCGTATTTAATAGGGGAGCTAAGGACCTGGGTAGCTCTTTCTTCGTGAACAAGAACATTTCTGAATTGCTTTGGGAAATCAGGAAAGATGATCAAGTTGGTGTGCAGTTCAAAGGCAGTCTCTGTTCTTGATCAAAGCTCGAATTTTTTTAGGGTTTCTGAATCATAGTCACTCACCACTCTCAGCGGATTGGGTAGAAAATCGGATTGGCTAATATCATGTTCTTGGGAATCCCCAGCTCTCAAAAACCCTCAAAATCTTTTCAACAACTTCAATGAACCAAGAATTCGAAAAAAAAAAAAACTGCCACTCCCCTCCTCATTTTTTGTTTGTTTTTTTTTTTGTTCCTTTTCGTTCTCATTCACTGGAGTTCATCCTCATCTTCTACCTTCTATCCTCGGGTTCAACTCGGCGGAGACTGACAGTGCCATCTCCTCAGGTGGAAGCAACTCCCGTCTTCGCAGCCACGTATTAGGGCATCTCCTCCTCCCGAGTCTTCCCGACGAGCAGGCCCCAGCTCCTGCGCTTGAAGCCACCAATAATGCTCGCTGGTCAACGCCATGTAAATATCTGGGAGTAGGTTGAAGACGAGGGCATCTGCTAGGGTTGTTTGTGATCTCTGTGCGCCTTCTGGGCTTGATCCCCCGTGTTGGTCCTCGGGTTCTCGGTCTCCCACTGTAAATGACGACGCCGCGTCCTGCTCTGCATTTGACTTCACCCCCTCGTTGTTGCTGTGAATAAACGCTTACGGAAAGCCTCCATCTCTCCTTTGACGACGACCAAGTTTGACTCTGGTCAACTCAGGGCCCCACTCAAAGATCAGGCGGGGGATGGATAATCTGCGCTGTCATCGAAGGAAAGTCAATACCGGCATGTTCAACTCTAGGAAAGTCAACTCCGAATGCAACCTCGTTTTCTTAAGACGAGTTAAATGAAATTACTGAAATATTTAGCACCGGATATTATTGGTTGATCGGAAGCGCTGTTTTTGACTCGAAGCCGCTGACATCCTCTTGCGACTATTGGAGCACGGTCTGCAGCTGTTGAACCCATCAGTTGACTGAATAAAGTGGGCCATTTTAACGGCCTGTTAAGCCCATTGTGTTGGCCCGTTTAGTCTCTTTCTAGATCATATTCTCTAGAAAGCCCACAGCCCATTTGCTTGTGCTGTAGTACACGACCTCTCTCTCTCTCTCTCTCTCTCTCTCTGGCTTTGGTGGTTGGCCTGAGCCTATATGGGCCAGACTTTAGGCCCATAAAAGTATAATTGAGGATGGTGGGCCACCCAGCCCAGCCCGTTAATGGCTGTAACTGGGGCCATAAGCGACGATTTTATGGAGTCGAAAATTAATGAGTTTATAAAAAATATGTGAATAAGGTGCGAATTAAGAGGGGAGGGCACGTGGCAGGCCTCGCTCCTCTCTTGCCCGGGTTTCTGTCGGAAGGAGAGAGAGAGGGGGGAGAGAGAGCGAGAGAGAGCGAGAGAGAGCGAGAGCGAGAGAGAGACAGAGAGAGAGAGAGAGAGAGAGAGAGAGAGAGAGAGAGAGAGAGAGAGAGGGTGCTGGGTGCGGTGGGGAGGCCGCGGTCTCCTCTCTGCTGATCCGGGTCTGAAGATGGCGAGTGCTGCTGCGGAGGTATTGAAGAGGGAGGAGGATCTGCTCCTGGGATCCTCCATCTTTGACTCGCGGATGGGTCAGCTCCCCTCTCCCTGTACGCGATGCTCTATGTTTGGCTGGGATTTGGATTTCTTTCTGCGGATTGTATCGTTGATCTCCCGAATTTTGGAGTTGTTTTTTTCCCAAAGTGTATCCTGTGCTCGTCTGATGCATGCTCATGCTGTTACGATTCGAATCGAGTGGTAATCATCTTATCGCTTGTGTGTTGGGGTTGGGGCTTTCTAGGAAAGGATCGGGATTGGGGCATTATCATTCTAATGACCCCCCCGTTCTAACGGTCCATGATTTTTCACCTGGAATTCCTTTTTGCTATCTTCATTAGGTTTTCGTTCTTGAAAACACTCTTCCTTTGCTTTTTTTTTTTTTATCATATTTATGTTAATCCGTGTTGTTACTATAGGAGGGGAGAAATTCAAGACGCGGGGGCAGCTGATTGAGAAGAAGATTGACCTCCTTGAAAGCTTGGCTGGCAAGGTACTGTGCGTTGACCTGATCAAGTTTCTAGACTTTGTATCTTTGGAGTTGTACTTGCGTCTTTCACTCGTCAGCTTTTTCTTATTAAAAACGAGTCGGCCCTCTGTTTCACTCTGTCTACCGTGACTCTGTACTACCAATCTTCAAACTTGAAATATCAATCTTCTTTAAAAATAGGCCTTTCTACTCTATATCTGTGGTTGGATTAAAATTAACTTCCGTAATTCAATAAACGTAGGAATCTGGTAATCCATAGCTTTCGTGAGCTTTCCGCAACTCTATTATTTTTTTATTTTAATCGTCTTCTTCGTTGAAGTTTGCCTTTTTTCTTATAATTTCTTAATCAATTGTTATGCTTTATCTGGAAGAACGTATAGATTAATTAAAATTTTATTTCATTGAAGGACATTTTCTTCATTCAACTTTTCCCATTTCCAACTGTCGAAATTGAAAGGCCACTTCTGACATTTCCAATTGCATCACCCCCGAAGTGATTTTACTTCTAATTTTTTGTGCACCTATTTTGTAAGAAAGGAGTAGATATTGCCATAAGGCACATAACTTCTCTATGATGAAACCATCTCAACTCCTTTGCCCAGTGCAAAAAAAAACACTCCTGGCATCTGGTTTTTCACATCATTGATGGCCAAGCTTGCCCTGGCTCCTAGTTTAACAGGCAGCAGCTGGACAGTTATCTCTCGAACATGAAGTTAGGTACTGTAATCATGGGCGATTTCTTGTGGAGATAGTCATGACATTATCAACTATTTCTGATTCCTTCCTCGAACCTACGCTTCATTGAATTCTTTGGTCATGTTCCAGTCCCTTTAAACGAGGCTCAATATGTGATAAAGTGACTTGCTCTTTTCAATAAAACATTGATCAGAAAGTATACTTTTTTGGGTGAATCAAATCAATATTATAAAATTAAATCGGTGCAATGCATAACCACAAAAACAGTAATAAACATGTTAAGAAGTCTCTTATATCATCTAAGAAGTTAATAAACAATTATGTGAAGGAAATCAAGATATTGATAGGAAAATTTCACTATTGCATTCTGTTTGTACTTTTCATTCTCTATGTCGTTAAATGGAAGATGTTGTATTTTTCAACATAAGAAAAGGTAAACACATGGATGTTTGAGCGTGAAACCGCAGGGTATTACTCCCGTTTTCTGCTTTCGTCTTAAAATCATTTATTTAATACATATACTAACTAACATCATGCAAATATAGAGTAATATGTTTTAATTTAAGCATTAGTGGCGCATAAAACCGTCCTTCTAAGATTCTGTTATGCGTGTAGGCCTGAAAATTGTATATCTTTGTTTGTATTCGATAGGATGAATTATCCAGCTTCATATTCTTTTGATGTAGTATATTGATAATTTTACCTGTTAACAGGTTAGTAATCGGAGATCACGCAGATGGTTAAATGATCGTTTATTGATTGAGCTTGTTCCACGTTTGAATGCAGAAGAAATTAGAGGCCTTTTTGCTCCACCACCATGGGGTATAAATTTCTTATATGAAATAATTTACGGTTTATTAGTTGTGCTTGTTATCACATTGTGCATTTGTAGCCTAAAAGCCTGAATAATTTTATTTTACAATCAGCCTGAGGACATCAGATTTCTTAAGCAAGTGCCGAAATTTTCTTGAAGGCTATAGTTTGACTGTCAAATTCAGTACTGATTATCACCAGGTTGCCTGGAAATCAAGTCTTGGGGATAAAAGTAGCAAAAAACATGAAATGTCAGGGCAAGGGGAGGGTATGCAAGAATATTAATAGTGGAAATAGAAAAAAATAAGAAATATTTTACACTACGTCGTTTAAATTTAGTGCTGTATGTACACCGATTTGCTTTTAACTCGGAATTTAAAAAATGTGAACGAAAGACACACACACGGGGAGAATTAGTTCTCATTCTAAGGCTTCTGTTCGTTTGTATAACCGCTCACTGTTAGTTTCTTCTAATACAAAAGCTTCAGTTAATGAAAATTTGACCTCATTATTACTTGACGTAGGAGAAATATTCTTGGCTATCGTTGAGAAGGCAGAAAGAAAATGTAAATTTTCTTCAGTTTACAATTTGATAGCATCTATTAAGAAAATTTACTGAACTGGTGAATTGCAAGTTGAATAATTCTTTGACAAGTATTATTATTATTATCATCATCATCTTTAGTTTGTCCATCCTGGGATTGATTGTTCAGTCATTTATCTAGCAAACATTGCATTCTTAGAGGGTCTAGGAATCGCTTCAGGTGAAGTAAACGAGATCTGGCTATGAAGCACCTCATCAGTTCGTAATTTCTAGAAATTTTTATCAGTGACTTTTATTTTCTTATTACTATATTTTTATCTGATTCTTATTTTAATTTTAATAAAGCTGATACCTTTTCTCATGCAGGCGATGAAGTACCATTGTCTGCATTTTCTATGACCAATGTAGGCGAGTGGGATTGCTTCAGAAGCATTGACATGGACAAAGAGGTTTGCTATTCCCTTTTTCCCAGTTAATGATTCTGCCAAATATGCCTCTCAAAAAGTGAATGATTCTTGTGTTCCTCATATTCTATGTTCCACTAATTCAGTCCCAAAAGTTGACCGGAAGATCCTTCACAAAATCGAATCGATTTTGTTGTAATCATGATCACTTGTTGGGTACAGTAGTGGGACGATACCTGGTCACAAAAAAATTCTGACGAGAATAAATAGGCATACTAATATTATCACTGATTCCTACCCCACAGACATCTGTGGTTCATTCATGTCAGAATTTTTCTATTTTATACGGCTTCCCGCAATGAAATTTACCGTAGAAAAAGGGAAAAAAAAATGAAGAACCAGTGAACAAACCATCTTCCTGTTAATTTCCATGGCCCTCCGCAATCAGAGTAGAGACCCACTTTGATCCTTGAATTCTGCTCGCCATAAGCCTCTCCAGTTTAAGCAATATGGATTCTACGAGGTGCTCTGCTGAATATTTCTTCTCAGGCAGTTCACTTTTTCCTTGCAATGGATCCCAGATTAGCGCAGTGCTTGATGGGATCTCTGGATTTCTTTCGGTTCATGCCTGTTTCAGACGAGGATGATCGAAGGCCTGGAGACCTTCATGAGAAAGCGAGAGAACCCTGCTGCTGCCGCCGCCGCCGAGAAGGCCATTGCGCTGCGCGCATGGCACAGAATAGACCGCCGGACGAGGGAAGCCTTGAGGCGTAACTTCCTCCCGGACCTCGTTCAGAGCTACGAGGTAGCAGCTGAGACCGCAGCTTGAGATTTCCCTTCTCGGCGGCCCAGGCTTCGTCCATCAAGCTCCCTCTGACTCCTTCTTGGGGCCGTCGGCTCTCCTCGCCTCAGACATGCATCCAGGAGTTCATCAGCGGCAGCGGGGACGGCGAGGCGATGGTGCTCCACGTCCAGGACCCCTTCCGTAGGCTGGTCCTGCACGGCGTCTGCGAGGTGCCGCCTCCCTGCCTTGCCAGATCTCTTCCGCCATGAATCTTCTGGTTCTTCTTCTTCTTCCTCTTCTGGGTTTCCCGTTTTGTGCTCGCAGTTCTACGACCTGGTGTCGGCGACGCAGACGAGGCCCGGGGAGGGGGAGGACCGGAAGATGACGACGATAAGGAGGAAGAAATCGGGCTCCCAGAGGCTCCCCCCCGGCGTCACCATGGCCGGCTTCATGCGGGCCGCCAAGCAGCACGGCGCCTCGTAGCCCCACTCCCCCGCGCCGAAGCGCCGAGGTTCTTCCTCGCCTTGGCTGTAGATAATAAGTACGTTCTTTCTAGAATCCTTAATCCGAAAAGACCGACCCCATGGGGGCGCTTCTCCTGCTGCTGCTGATTTGACTTGTAGCTTTGACTGCTCCTCCCGTGGGTCCCCTTTGGCAACGCTCTGCATATTTTCCATAAATAGTCTGGTGCAGGTGGCGGGCACCTGCATCCTCCAATGTCAACGCTGACCAATTTGGTGTCTTGAGCCAGCTGGAGATCAGATCCGACGTCGTGGGTTCCCTTTGATGGGAGTATGCATGTCTTCACGACGAAATGGGGAGGTCCCAAAAGTCAACGCTTCCAAGTCGGTTATTTGTGTCTGCAAGAAATCGGATGATCCGACATGTGGGCACGGGCTAGCCTGGACCGCGTTGTTGTCTCCTGGAGCTCTCGTCGCATCATGGCGGAGCTTGAAAGGTCAGCCACATACTATTGCCCTTGATCTGGATCTTCCAGGTCAACCACGTGGGCGATTAATCGATTATATAGATGTTTCCGAGTCAGCTCCCCGCAGAAGCGCCCATGGAGGAGCCGCTCCTCCCGGTGGCCTCCCCGGCGGCGGAGCCCAGCGACGGCGCCGCCTCGCGGATCTCGTCCCACGCCGTCGCGGTGCGGCTTGCCGCGTTCGTCGTCTTCGCGGCCTTCTCCCTCTGGGCCGACCACGAGGCCTCCAAGGGCTTCCAAGTCGCCGTCCTCAGTGGCGGCGCCGCCGGCACCGCCGCCGCCCGGCGGTTTGACCTCATGTTCGTCTCCAATGGGCGGGCGGTGCGCGCCCTGCTCGCGGCCAGCGGGGCGGTGGAGCGCGTCCTCTTCTCCGGCGCCGGAGAGAGGAAGCGCGTCGACCGCGTCACCCTGCAACTCGCTCCGGTGAACTTCTCCGGCGACGTCGCCGTCCTGCGCGGAGACCCCGCAGAGAGCGAATTCACTCTTCTGCTTAGCTCTCGGGTCGTCTTCTCCGACGCCGGCGACGGCGGCTCCGCCATGGCGGCGGCCCTCCGCCGGGGGATGGCCGTCGTCTGGCTATGGGACGGGCAGGGGGCGGCGCCGCCGGCCCTTCTCGACGCTATGGCGGAGTTCCTGTCGGCGCCGCCGGGGGCCGCGGGCGGAGGAGCGGCAGCGAGGCTTGTGCGGCGGTGCGAGGAAGAGAGCGGAGGCGGCTTCGTTGCCCGTCTGAACGTGGCCATGAAGGCCCCGTGGCGGCCGGAGATGGTGGCGGAGGCGGTGGGCTCGGCCCCGGCGACGGCCTGCAGAACGTCGGCATTGTCGGCGGTGGAGAGCCTGGGGTCGGAGACGACCGTCGGGCTTGGACCGCCGCCGCCGCGGCACGAGATGCTACAGGCCTCGGCAAGTGGATGACCGGTTACCCACCACCCCCCTGCAAGAGAGAGAAAGACGGAAGAGAGAGAGAGAGAGAGAGAGAGAGAGAGAGAGAGAGTGGGGAGATATTGGGCTTCATTATCAATATGGGCCAGGCCCAAAGAGAGACCGAGCCATCTGAAGTCAAAAGCCCAGGAAAAGTCAGGCCGGGGGGGGTTGAAAATTTTGCCGATGGCGTAGAAAATGAATTAAACCGAAGGAATATTAAGTGACGGGAGAAATAAAATGTTAATGATTCAAAGTCTGCCCGGCCCATAATTATTATTATTATCTAAATATACCAATAAATTTGTTCGTGGAAAAATCAGACATGTGACGCAACATTTATGCCTGGGATTACGTGTCCGGATAAAAAAATGGGAGTACAGGACCCATTTAATAATAAGAGTAATAATTATTATTATGGCCGGTTGATCTCATTAAATGAAAACCCGAGGATTTTTGATAATTTAGTTTAATTAAATTGTACAAAATTATAAGGACGCGTGGAGAGCTGTTCTTGGAATTCCACGGAAGTTTCCGAGGGAAGGGAGTCCTCCCGTCCCCCCTTCCTCCTCCCTCCCTCCCTGCTCTCTGTGCTTGGTCGCAGATCGTCCCAGATCAGGATCGCCGCCGGGGGCCGCCATGGGCCACGGGTGGAGCAAGAGATTGGACGACTGGATGTTCCCCCAGCGGTACCAGTACAATCTTCCCCCTCCGCCGCCTCGGCCGCCGCCGATGCATCCATCGCAGATATCCTCCTCTTCTCCGCAACCCCCTTCTTCCTCGGCCGCCGCCTCCTCCTCCTCCTCCTCTGCGAACCCTTTTCCTGCTCCCGCCCCCTCGAATACTCCCGCCTCCGCCTTCTCGCCGCCGCCGCCGCCGCCGCCGCCACAGCCGCGCTATATGTTCGCGGCCAACGCCCCGTACCCCTCGGGGGGTCCTTGTTATCCCCATAACCAGGGGGGGGCTTACCCGGCGGCGGTGCCTTACCCCGGGTCGCAGCCAAATGGGTACAGCTTCTACTATCAGTACCCGCATGGCGGTAACGCGCACCCGGCCGGCGGGGGATTTCTGGGAAGGTCGAATTACCAGTATTATACCGTAAATCAGGGGCCCGTCTGGTGGCCGCCACCGGGGCCGATGACCTATCCAGCTTCCTCCTCTTCCCTCATGATGCCGCAGCAACCGCCACCGCCGATTGTGGAGCACCAGCAGGCAATCACTATAAAAAACAACATTAACATTCACAAGGACACAATCTTACTCCAGAGAGATGAACAGAATACCGATCACTGGCTGGTCTCCTTCACCTTTGATGCATTGCTTGACGGGAGGTTAGTCTATTCAACAACTTCTATTTTCGTCCTTTTTCGTGAGAACTTTTTTCGTTGGCAGTTGTGACCTTGGGATAGAAGTCTGTAGAACACTAATCTTTTGATAACTGGGCGAAGTAATTAATCTTGCATTCGAAGTGTAATCCACTAAATGATGATTAAACCTCTCCAACATTACAGCATGATATCACCAGGTACTCATCTATGGAAAAAAATCTAACATTTGCAAGGTGGCAGATTTGATCCAGGAAAATTGAAACCTGAGACATTATTTCATGCCTATGATCATGATAGACGCATTTTGAACCGTTCAGCCCTAAGGAATCCTTTCTTATTGTATTTATGCTTTTGGTTACTTTCTGATGCTGATCTGCCGCACAAAAATCATATGTGGTGTTTGGTCAACCGTATTGGTATTATTCTCCTTTCCTTTTCATTTCTTCTCTTGATGGAGGGTTGTTGTTTCATGCATCAGTTGTGGATATTAGATGTGCAAAGAAAAAAATATCTTTACACGTTATTGTGCTCGTGGTTGTTATAGTGACTGAGGAGATGACCCGCTATTTATCTACCCAGATGATGCCTACTTTTACTTAAGACTCTTATAAAATTCATGATATTTTGTATCAACTAGGGGTAATACTTATAAGTTGAATGAGAGCTATTGCCACATGTATCGACTTCCTGGTTGTGCACTGGTATCAAACAGTCTATTGGCTCTGGCATAATAATTTAAGGAACTCATTTTAGATCATATATTAAGGGATTCTCTATCGGATAAGAATGCTTTTTTTTTTTGGCGAATGTATCACAATGTTCTTGATTAAGAGCTTCAAGTGTTTCTTTCACGATGATTTATTACCAATAGAAGCGTTTGCAAGGGTTTCGTTCATTGTTTTATGGTTAATTGCCATACGCTTCTTGCAACTTATCTATCTTTTAGGTACACACTCATCCAAAGCCCAGGGATGATAATAATGAAAAAAGTGCCCCATATATTTCACTGGAACCAATTTCAAATAAATGGTTAGAGACACATTTAAAACAGACGAAAAGAGTTTTTCTTGTTATGCACTCAGTAGGAATTTTAGAGTTAACCTTCTGACGCTAATCCTTGTAAACAATGGAATTGACGATATCCAACATCCATAAAGCGGTTGCGATTTGGTGGTTTTGTATCCTAAAAAAAAATTAAACAGATGTCACAAATAAAAATGGGGATAGGTGCATTTAAGCTACACATGTCGTGATAGAGTCTAGTAATGATTGGTTTCAGATGCTTAGACTTCATGGTTCAGCAATCGATCTCCAACACTGCTTGATTGGAGTGATGAAAGGATCTGTTTGTAAGGTGGCCATGCCCTACATGAAATGCTTCCTAATTCGTCCCTCTTCTTCACAATGTAGGAGTGCTCAGAATGAGGCGTTTTGGTCCGTGCATTTTACTCATAAGCAATCTCCCTTCAATTCCTTTATTTTTCTTTTTGGCATCTTTCCGTTTATAAAATTCCGCAAACCAAGCTCCTTTCTAGATTACAAAGTTCTCCGTTTGGATGACACTCTAACGTACCTGTCACCTTATCTGGATAAAACAAATCCTCCTCTGGAAATGGGGATGACCCTCAATTGAGAAGTGAACCGTGAGGGCTCTTCTGTTTTCGTTCTTTTCTTGCTCCTTCCGTTTGTAATTAAATTGGATAAAATGGAGTTCAGGCTTAATATGTGAGAATAGAGAGACCAGCTGTTCATTTTCCAATCTACATTTGCTTACAGAAGATGGAGAAGGATTTAGAATGGGAGAGAGTACAGGGGAGAAAGAATGAGGTGCGGTCTTCCGTTTTCATTTTGTATTTAGTTTTATTTAGAAGGGAATGTTACATCTGGGCATCTTTCACATTTTTAGAAACGGGAGGGGGTAGGCGATACTGTTCAATGGGGGCTACAATGCTTTGCTTTTTGCCAGATGGGGTGTGTGAGATGAACAAGGCTGCCTTCAAGAGAGGAGTGAGTGAGTGGCTGCTATAGTCTGTGATGAGAGGTGCTCAATGCTCTGCCAGAGCGCTCCAAACCCGTCCGTGGAAATAATTGAGATAAGCTGCTTGAATCCTCGACATTGGTGGCGTGATTGGGTTCCCAATCGCCATGGTTACAGCCATGCTCCTTTGTCTCATTGCAGTTGCAGCTATTGCACTAGCATCAGTGAGCACATTGTTGGGGATCACAGGGTACGGGTGGAGTTTGGCAAGGATGTATTTTCCGGTTCTTTGACATCAGCCTCTGGCAGCCGAAGATGGCGAAGGTTGGGACAATTCTTGGTTGGTCTGGATGCGGTTTGTGGACAGCCGAGTTGTGGGGGGTGGTTGTCGTGGGTTATTAGTACATTGGGTTATCTCATAATCCTAGTTGTGTTGGGCTTGTAGGAATTATTGGGGTTTATCCAAAATTTACATTCTGGAGGATGTATAACCAAAACAAAGTACTTTTCATATTCATTAGGGTTCTGAAACCAGGCAACCCGTTTCGAAAATATTGAGAGTTTACTTCTTGATACATGTTATACCCCTCATTATTTCTCAACTAAATGCGATTCAATCCAAAACTAACGTCATTGATCTCAAGGATCCTGCCACCTAGAGAATAGAAAACAAATCAATTGGATCACAAAACATTTTGATTTAAAACGTAAGTATTATTTCTCTCTCAACCAATAACGATCATGTAATTTCGTCAAACTCTGTTCGGATGACTGTGATGCTGTTAGATTACGCTAAAAATGAGATTACATAGAATGTCAGAAGCTATTATAATTGTCTTTAGCATCTCTTGTAAAATTATGCTTAACATAAGTACCACTATCATGTTTTGTATGACCTGAGGTTTTTAAAGCGATCTGGCTGATCGCGTTTATGACCTTTTTCCAAAGTGATGCCCTTTAAAAACAAATAAAAATTCAGAAAAATATAAATTGACTTAATTTTATCCAGAATTTATGAAAATTAGACTAATATGCCTGTAAAATGAAAAATAAAAAAATGTTTTACAAATGGCGAGTTGATTATTTACCATTTATGCTCACGTGACAACTTGTGTTGGGAGCTTGTTCTGCCGTGTGACCAGGCAACATGAATTTATCAAATTGCTAGTTCCCATGGCCTCACGCACTGAATCATGTCACATCAGCCAATGTCTTCGGGTTTCATGAGGCAAATTCATGGCATAATAGTTTATAGGAACACAAACACTCTTTGTGTCTGCACTGACGCCCCGGGGATGTCTTGAGAACCATGGTACAACAAATGGGGCAATAAATTGCTACCTTCTAGTCATTAGTCTCCTGACAACATTACGAATTGAATCAGAAGAAAGTTTGACAAAAACCTTGCTTGGATTAATGCAATTCTCAATTTAGATACTGTCCTATTTCTAGGTTGACTCAAAGTTGTTTTTATCTGAAATAATCTATTTAATTCTTTACTAAAATTTTGTCCGAACCAAAAGACTAGCTGACTAATGGTTCATATTATGCTTTATTGCTCGATTTATTTTTACATTCTTGCCCCGAAAATATCCCTGGCTTCAAATTGTTGATAAAAATTTAATTTTTTTTTCCTCCCTCTTGTAGAAAACTCCTTCCCGCTGCCCTTTATGTGAAACGCCTTTGGCTATTATATGCCCACGGCTTGTATGTTATAATACAAAATGTAATCCTTGTTTTTGGTCCGTTACCTACTCAATTTGACTATTTATCATTCCTCTAGATTTCTTACAATATTTCTAATTCGAGGATCTTTCCTCGGTGATTCTTCCCTTATGTGGAGATGCCTTAACTCGATGATAATCAAAATTTGGCGTAGGACTCAAGTAATGAAACATTGCTGAAGTTACCTTTATTAGGTCCTTTTTAGCTCCCATCCTGGATGGACTTGGGATAACAGACAGATAATAACCTGTATCAGAGATTCTTTTGAGAACTATATTTGCTAAAAAAGATATTCATGTATATGTTTTGATCAGAATTTTAATGATCCATTATAATATGAAAATTTGGGAGGGACAGAACTCTTTAAAATATGAAAAATTGGTGTGAATTTCTCTTATCAAATGGACATTAATATCCTGCTTACTGGATGGAATCTAATCTTGCACGATGTACATTCACATGGTCAATAATTTCCAATAATACTATATTGACATTATAACATCGGCTTCATCTTGATTTTGTGGTATGATAAAACCTTTGTGAAGTCTTAAATATCTTCTGGAGATGTGAGAGTAGTTGGAAATCGGCTTACCCTGGTCGATAGTGACGAAAGATCATGAGTTCCTCACCAAATCAACAGGAAATTAGCTAATCTCATTTGTCTTGGGCAATTTCCATCCGGACTTGATCTTTTTTAATCCATCCGTCTATATTTTCTGGAGAGAGACTGGCTACTGCTTGAGGAAGAAGGCTGTTGCAACATTAGCATATGGTGGGAAGAAGGTTGGAAAGAATAAGGACGAAAATTTAGTATGCCTACTATCACTGCCATCGGCTGCTTACCCATTTGGTTGCCTGGATTGGTTTTAGAAGTATCATACTTTTATGCTTTTTTCTATTGAGAATTTTATGAGCATCTAGTATAAACTCAAAAAGTGTTATTTCCACTTTATTTTACCCATGTTGGTCGTCTTTTCCCTGGGCCAGTTCAAAAGTTGGTTTGAACAAGAACAAGAATTCTGATATGATTATTACTATGTGTGAAAAGAAATGATAGTATTCAATCATATCGGGATACACTTCCCAGATCGGAATCTCCAGATCTGAAGATTTTGAAACAGAGAAGAGGAAGAATGAATAGGAAAAGAAAGAACAGTGAGTATGCAAAGATACTCCCACTTCTGCCTTGCCAAATGCAGCACAGGCCACCCACAGACGATCTCCTCGTTTTCCCCCCTCCTCCTCCTGAGTGAGAGGCCTTATATAGTCTCTGGTAATAAGGGAGGTGAAGTTACTGCCCTAATCAGTTATCTAGTCCTTGAACTGACTGTTTTTTTCCTTTTTTTCCTTCTCCTTACATATATGACTAAGGGAACTGTATCAAATTCCTATCTGGATCACTTTGAGCATAGGCCGCTGGGTTTAATCCTCCCATGAATATTCATGTAGCTGATCTGTTCAGAAGTTCTTGTTCAAAGCAACTTCTTTTTATCCTAATACCTGTACCTTTATTAAACTTGTGCTTTTATTTACAGCATCACAATATACTACTTTGCAAAAGAGGGAGAGAAAGGTAGTTTCTTGTCCATTGATCCTGACATTTACACTCCTGTGACGGAAAACATTTCAAAAGGTATTGGACAGAAATTTTGTCAGTCATCAGGTCAGGGGATTGATCTTGGATTCTTTGAGCTGGATGCTCTTTCAAACCCATCTCAAGAGGATGTCTTTCCGCTTGTTATATGTGCCAAGACATGGGCAGAGGCCACAGACACCACTGACGAGCAACACAAGAGTCCGGCAGATTCTGGGGCACAAATTACACAAGCCGTGATAGAGAAAAGTAGTGACGACAAATTCAAAGTGAAGGTGATTAAGCAGATATTATGGGTTGATGGGGAGCGATATGAATTGAGGGAGATTTTCGGTCTTGCAAGCAGTGGAAATGAAGATGCCAATGGGGATGATCTAGGAAAAGAATGTGTGATATGTATGTCTGAACCGAGGGATACTGCTGTCATGCCTTGTCGGCATATGGTAAGATCTGGATCATTGCGTTTTTATACTTTTTTTGGATAATTATGTCCATCTGCTTCTGAGGCATGATTCCTTTTATTTTCAGTGTATGTGTCATGAATGTGCGAAAACATTTAGGCTCCATTCAAGCAAGTGCCCAATATGTCGCCAACCTGTCGAGGAACTAATGGAGATAAAGGTAAATAATAGTAACTCATTGGGACCCAAAGCATAAGGTTGTGACCTGTGAAAGGTTCTTCTTCAATTGTAGTCCACTCGTTGGGTGGATTCTGAAATTTTCCATTTTTATTGTGCATATGTCCTGTTACAACTACCTGCTTTTTCTGTGTCAGTGTGACACAGTCTTCACAATTAAAAAGTGACAGTAGTTGTTGTACATCCTCCGCAAACCGTTCCTACACCAGTTGAATGAAATTTCTTACTATAGAGTATCTCTGAAACATCTGTGATACTTCGTTAGCTCTGCGGCTCTTTTTTCCTGCTATGTCCATTCTTCTTTGGTCCAGGCCTTGGTTTTCTTTGGAAGTGGCTAAATTCCACAAAATTACTAAATATTGCACATCCGATTTTATTCAAGTTTTTTCAGCTTGGAACTAAATATGTTTGAGCTTGTTAGTGTGTGAACCACGAGCTCTCATAAAGAACTCTATGCGTGCCATCACTGTTGCATATCCACTTGGAGTTGAAGATTAGTCGGTCTAGGCAAAAAATGGATTGTCTAGCTTTTTGAGGTTTCCCATGATATTTGGCCTCCATCTGGGGAGACGATCGACCAAAATAGAGAGTCAAGTAACCTAGATAATCCATAATGACATACCGTCGTCTTCCCGTTGTCACTTTGCCATCTTCAAGGTGATGTTTTCATTCATCTGAATAATTCATGTGCTTGCAGGTGAAAGAAGGCACCGTGTAGTCTTTTATCCATCTTTGTTGGGAAAAGATGAATATGGCTCCATCTTGTTTGAAGTTATCCATTTTGGGTAGGGTATGGTCATTTCATATCTGCTTTAGGCTGCATTAATAGTCAAATATCTTCAAAGAGGAACTCTGATGGATTAAGATTTTCAAAGTTTCATCTCTGCAAGGACCAAACACGTAAAAAAAAACTTTTTAAAAGACTGTGAATGATCACGGTTGAAAGTCTAATTTGTGACCCTTTCAAGATGAATTCATTTTAATAAAAAAAATGGGATTTCAAAAAATGTATGTCTTGTAAAGTTCAGTACCTACATCTCGAAAAACAAGTGTCTAACACTGGCCGAATAAGACGTTTGTCCTTTTTCCCTTTTCTAATTAATTCCATGTACATACCTTGGGGCATAAAATTGGTTACTTAGCAAATACACGCAAAGGAGTCTTCAGTCATTGAACTCCCCATCCTTTTGGCTCATGCTATATCTTGACACTGATGTTGATCTTCTTTTTCCAATTATAAGAGAGACAAGTGCAACAGAAATCTTGAAATCCTGTATTGCTTTGAAGAGACACCGGTGCTATATATTCAAGAGAAGGAAAAAAAATTGAAACAAAACCACAAAGGGACAGATTTGGTTTAAAAAAAAAATCGGTTGGTTGGTTGCGGTTTTGTTTAATTAGAGTACATTTAAAGCTCATCTTGGTGCGCAAAAGGAAGGAGATTGAGAAGTATTGCAAGAAAATTGATAAAAAGGGTGACAAAGAACTTGTCAAATACTGGAGGAAGAAAATCAGCATGCGTGGGAGTTTGATTGATCCCTCTCATCTAGTCTTCACCTTCTTAGCTTCTCTCTTGATGAGTTCGGGCGCTCTGTAGAAGTAATTTCTAGGCCTTCAGAGGAGCCTAGTGGGAGATTTTTTCTTCAAATTATTAGGATTTGATATCTTAAATCTAATGTTGAATCCCATGGAAGTAGGAAGCCTACGGGATGCATGGGTTTCATAGGCGTTAACTTTTGGCGAGGTTTTTTCTAATTTTTTCAGCACATGGCAGTCTGCTTCAGCACACATTCTATAAAGCAGACACCTGGGAGCGAAATGGGCAAAGGGCTAGATAGTTTAAGATGACGGTTAGGATATGAGAATATATGTCAGAGGCTTGTACTTTTCATTCGACCGAAGGTCTCTGTAATTATTAGGCAAATTGACTTTTTAGCATACAGCTCAAAAAAAAAAAAAATCAAACCCTAAATCCATAAAACTCTAGTAAACAAGTCATTTTCTTCTTGAATTCTATGATCACCAAGCTGATGAAATATGATTATTTTGAAAATTTGGTTGGACAGACAGACTCGGTGAATAACGACCATTTTGACAGTTTTTCCCACGAGTTTAATTGATTAATCCGTGATTGATCGTGATGATACGACCATTTAATTTTGATTTAGTTTGGGTTTATTTTTCTCTGGACATCCTTGAACTAATCGAATAAGCTTACTCAGATGAATGGCAAGCACTTTACGGTTTGGAGGGGCGTCATAAGTTTGAGCCCGAGGAAAAACCCCAAACTTTGTGCAGTGATCTTGGGAGCACCACCACTCCCAATAAGTAGGCGCCAGTCAGGGGAGTTGGGAGCTGAGATTTTGACTAGAGAGTTGGGAGCCTGTGTGAGCGTTAGGTTTAGGTTTAGATACCCCACCTCAACCAAGCCCAGCACAATAAATAGGCTTCTCCATCGAACTAGGAGGGATCAGATCGGGCAGGCGGCAGAGAAGGTATTCCAACAGAAGCTAGATGACTCTTCAACACATAGAATCATAAGTCAGAGACCCCTATAATCAGACCTTTTTCCTTGGAATGGCGTTGATGGTTCTGCGTTCTGAAAAAAGAACGGGATTTTATTCATGTAATACTCAGTTGGACCACTGGTCTCTATGGCCGCCTAGGCCTACACTCAGGGATGAGTCAAGGTCAGAAGATTTCTGTCCATCACCACATGGTCATCGGTTCAAAGAAGACGGCTTAAACAGTAGAGTTCATTGAAGTTGGCTGAATAGAGATGGGAAAGCTAGATCATCTCCTTGAACTAGTAATAATGCATTCAAACCAGCAGCTTAAACTGTGAGAATAAGAAGTCATTATAAAAATGTGGTTCTGGAGCACAATGAGATCATAGGTGAATGTTAATTATTTGTTTCTGCCCACAGAAAAAAAATATTTGAAAAAAAAAAGCAGTGTAAAGATTTGTTTTTGCCCTCTATCTTGTCCCTATAAGTAGCTCTAAATTGTAAGAACATCGTAGTGTTGTTTGAGTGAAGTTTCTTTAATCACCATCGCTCTTAGTTATGGTAGGTCGTGAGTACTGTTGACCACCCATGCCTTCCTCTCCTTCCCCTCCCCCCTCCCATCATCCACCATCATCCGCTCATCATCTGGAAAGTTGAGGCTGTCCAACCTCCCAGATTGATTGGAGATTCCATTGCAATCAAAGGACCTGCCAGTACAAGTCAAATGGTGATGGATTCTTCCAGCTCTAAGGTGTCGTCCTCTCTCTAATTTATTTACTTAATATCTTATTCATGCTCTTAATCTGTCAACAATAAGTTTGCCATTGATATTTCTTACAAATTGAGAGATCACCCCAAAACACATTTGAGTCAAGATATCCTAAGGGGTTTGATCCCCTACTCATGGACTTTCTTAAAACAATAAAGTCAAAGTTTCCTTGAGGAGAATAAGCCCAACATCATCTATACTCTTTAAAATTTCCTATCATCTCTCTTGAATTTTACATCTTATTTGGCATCAAGATCACACATTATTTATTAAACACTCAACTTCAAGGTGGATCACAATTCTAATAATATATGTGGATGATAAAATAATGACCAAAAATGATAATTCCAAAGGAGAACTTCCAAGTAAAAACATATTAAATAAATTTGATATTAAGTAATTGGGGAAGTGAAGATAATTATTAAAAATAGAGGAATCTTACTCCAAAATAGGATGTTCATAATGCAATGGAAATATATTTTATAACTATCACGAGATATTGGAAAATTGAGCTGTAAGTTTATAAGTATTCTGATTATTCTAATCATAAACTTAATGATTTTGAAGGAAGTAACAAATTAGATATAGTATAATACCAAAAACTAGAAGTAAAAATTAATACATCTTTATCACACTAGGCTAGATATATCTTATGCCATGGAGTCAACCAATTTATACATAATCTACTAGAGAGTCGCTTGCTACTAATAGAGTTATTTAATATTTGAAGGGTACATTAAAAAGAGTTATTCTATATAGTAAGCAAGATAAATTAGGAATAAAAGTATACATTGGTTCTGATTATGTAAGTTTTATTACTGACTGGAGATCCATCTCAAGGTAATGTACCTTCTTAGGTGGAAGCTTCATTACTTGGTGAAGCTAGAGGTAACATATCGTGGCAAGGTCAAGTGTGTAGTCATAATTCCAAGCAATGGACAAAGGATGTAAAAAGAAAGTTGGAGGACCTATTGATCAAATGGTCTGAATCTATTAGATTGTAATGTGACAACTACTGAGTGATAAATATAATTCATAATCAAGTTCAACATGACTACATAAGGTACATAAATATAGGTTAGCACTTCAATAAAGAGAACTTGGAGCGAAGCTACAAATGCATCATATCTCTCAACCGCCGATCAGATTACGAATGTGTTAGCCAAGGGATTGAATGAACTAACTTTCATCTAACTTGTATCCAAGCTGGGATTTGATGATATCCGTCACCAGCTTGAGGGACAACGTTATACAATCATGAGTTGGCTTCAATTTAAGTACACCCATCAGTGAAACTGAATCGTCTTGGTCATGCATATCAACTACACATCTTTGACTCCCTTGCGTTGTAGTTTCATCAATGTCTGATCTTGGAGACCTACCAAAAAACTGAACAACTTGTTTTCTTCGAACACATTCTTCATGTGGAGTGAAGAAAAACTTCCTCAAATACCACTTCATGGAACCAATTGCCAAAAAAAACCCTGTACCATGCAGCTAGCACAAGAAATATACTCAGCAAACAGTAAAGCATATTTGTCTAATAGATGGTGGCCACATAAAACGCTACAGAGTTTTTAATGACCATTGGAAGTATATGTATTATTACAGGGGAAATATGAATGTTTAACAACAATCAAGGGATACAAAGGTTTACCTTGATACTTGACCAAAGTAATAACTCACAGGGAAGCATTGAGGAGAAACAGAGAATCGTGTAACAAGGGGGCAAGAGGTGGTGGTTTGGGCTCTGTACCCATCGGCGAAGTGTTTCGGCGGCATCCCCGGGCGGCATCTATCCCGCATAGAAAATTGCAGAGCGCAACTCGACTGTTAATTCGGAGGTCGTCCGGAGAAGCAGGAGCCTTGGAGGTCGTCCTTCAACAGAGGGAGGAAGAAGAGCGCCCTCTCTGTCGACGGAAGGAAGCGGGTCGGCTTCTGTTCCCGCGCGAATGCCGCAAAAAGGAAACGATAACAGAGGGGACGGGAAAGGAAACAGCTTCCCGTCTTGTTATGGAAGGGTACACGCCGCCGTTGGATCCTGGTTGAGAGGATCCGGCTATATAAGTGTAAATTCTTGGAACAGAGAAGGAAGGTTGGCGGTGAGCGAGAAAAATTGGCGGAGCGTTGGTTCTCAAGCGTACAGCAGGTTCATCAGCAAGGGGGTTACTCGCCATGGTCCGCATTCGGACGCCGCTCAGGTTGATAGAGCCCGAGAGGCACCGCAGCTACGCTTTCCAGAGGAGGAGGGAGGTGCTTAAGAAGAAGACCATGGAGCTGGGCCAGCTTTGCGGGATCGTCACGCTGCTGGTCTGCTTCGGCCCCGGCGGCCAGCTGGTGACGTGGCCCGAAGACCCCGAGGAGGTTCGCGGCATCATCCAGAGCTACCGGCGAGTCGGGCTCGACGGAGACGGCGTCAAGCGCCGGTACGATCTGGCCGGATTCTTCGAGGACCACCTGAAGAGACTGCAGAGGGAGCTCGGGCTGGTGCGGGACGCCTGGCTGAGCACCCTTCCCATGGGGTCTTTGGAAGAGCTGATGCGGTCTCTCGACTCGAGGCTGGCGGCCGTAGAAGAGAGCATCGGCAGAGCGCAGATCGAGGAGAAGGAACAGGAGACACCGGCAACCCAGTTCCCTCGGAACCCGTTGCCTTCGGTGGAGAACATAAATTCAAGCACGGACTTGGATGTGCAGCCTCTTCAGGGATTCGACAGCCCGGATTTCCACAATGTCAGGCCAGAGTTGCTGGAAGATGTCGTTGGCCTCAGGAGAACTTCCATGGACCTGCAGAGCTCGGAGATGCAGCAGCTGTGGAACGGTCTTGGTCATTCACCGCCGGGCCCATCCTCCCTGCTTCCCCCGGTTCAAGGGGGCTGCTTCGACCTGGGCATTACCTATCTCGGCGAACACCTGGTATGTGATCTTATGGCTCACTCCGCCGCCGGGGAAGTCTTCTATCCGACGATGCCTTGTCCTACGAATGTCTGCCGCTACAGCTCTCTGCACGGCTCCGGCGACGTAGGCTGCGGTGGCCTCCAATTCGACAATGCTCCATTGTTCGAACATTCTGCTTTCTCCTTCGTCTCCACTGAGTTTGCCACCTACCTTGCCGCCGGCGACTCTTACAACGACTCCCTCCGTGACCTCTGCGACGGTGGCGGCGGCGGCGGCGGCGGCGTCCATCTCCCCAGTGCTCCATCGTTCGAGCCATCTCCCATCTCCTACCTCTCCACTGACTCCGGCACACTCCCTGCTCCCGGCGACCTCGGCCAGCCGACGATGGCGTTTCCTCTGACATTCTGCCACGACGGCCCCCTCGGCAGCTGGGATCATCCACTCGGTAGCCACCCAATCCAGGAGCCTTCCACCAGCTCTCTACCCAACCTCCCTCGGCATCTCCCCGACGACAACCATTCCGCGGAGCTCTACGAAGCCGAGGCTCTCCGAGGAGAGCTCACCGACCTTTGGCCGCTTGCCGACGCAGGGTCCTCGTTCGTCTTCCCCGACCCGCTGCCCAATGCCCTGTGCCCCGCAGAGCACCAGAGCGGCTGCATTTGGTAATGGATTCTCTTCCAAGTTCTCGACCGAGATGCATTCATTCATTGTAGGCGGAGCCACCGCCGACCTTCGCCCACAATCTGAGAGGATTTGTAGATGATTGACACGATGTGAATGAGAATTGGACCCAGAAAAACCGATTCTTCACGGCACCCAGTCCCTGATTTCTCCTCGTCGGGAAAAAAAAAACAATTTTTTTAGAATCGAGAGGCATCACAGAAGGAAGGAGCGAGGATTGGACTGGGAGGGCGCCGTCCCTACTCCGCCGTCGACCCAGCGCTGCCCCGACGGGCTTATCCGCTGCTCGGAAGAAGAAGGCAGAAAGTACGGCGACTTCTCAAGCCCGGCCAAGAACAAGAGCCGGACCGGCCCGGCCAAGAACACGAGCCGGACCGGCCCGGCCAAGAACCGACTGGCGGGGATCCTCCTCCCAACGGTCATCAGAATTTTCCCGCCTTGGGCTCCCGCGCAGCCTCTCCCATTCGAAGCAGGCGATCTTCCACCAACGGGCGAGAGACCTCCCCAACGGTCGGCAGATCTGCGCGACAAAGCGCGGGAGCGGGGGGGGATATAACGCAAGTCCTGGGGGGCGGGGACGGCCATCAAGAACCCGTTCCTTTCCTTCTGAGCCCCCTTCGCCCACCATCAGGACAGACAGACAGAGAGAAAGAGAGATGGCTTCCGCTTCCGCAACGAAGAGGGGCGCCCAACGGAGGGGGAAGAAGCCGTGGGCAAGAAGGGAGCAGGGTCTGAAGAAGAAGGCCGCCGAGCTGTCCACGCTGTGCGGGGTCGACGTCTGCATAGTCGGCTACAACGACGCAGGGGATTTCTTCTCCTGGCCGGACGACTTGAACGAAGTTGAGCGCATTGCCGGGCGGCTGAAGGAGCAGCAGGGAATCGGCGCCGGGCAGGGCCCAGCGAGGAAGAGGAAGATGGGGGCTTCCACCTCTGCCCTCACCACCGCGCCGAAGCGGGGGAAAGGGGCCTCCAAGGCGCCGGTTTGCCCCCAGAATTCCGGCGGCGACAGACGTCCGCAGAGTCCCGACGTCCAGCTCTGTCTGGATGTCCTAGACGCAGAAGAGCCGATGGCCTTCTGGAGGCGGATTCTCGAGATGACGTCGGGCGTCAGCGGTCCGACCACCGACGATCTTGGACTGGCTGAAATTATACCATCTTCACCAGTGAGTCCTCCATGGAATCAGGCGGCGTGCGAGGGAGGGGCAAGCGCCATTCGACCTGTAGACGCATCGGAAGCCACCACTGGGATCTTGGTGGCCGCCGGAGTCACCTCCATGATTCCTCCTCCTCTGCTCCCGCCTCTTGAGATCTCCGACGACCTCCTCCCGGTGGGCGCCTGCTGGGGATCCTCGCCGTGGAACGGGGAGTATGCGGGAGATTTTTCGGCGACGAGCAGCTGGCCGTTCTTCCAAAGGCCGGCCTTCGCCGATGTGGCCTTCCGGTGCCCTTCGCCGGAAGAGCTCCTCTGGGGGGTACCGTCAATGTCCGGTGGGCGTACCCTTGAAATGGAGGCACAGAGGAGCTGTCTGTGCTCATGTCAGGCGGCGTTGGGCGTTCCCGGGCTGATCCCCTTCCCTCATCGTCTTCTCCCTCCTCCAGCAGCTCTTCCCTTTTCCGCCGCGAATCTGGGTTGGACGTATTTTTAGGTTCACGCGGCGGATTATTGCACCATAGCCGTCTGCTGTAAATCCCTGCGACCGACCGACCGGCCGAATGAGTCCACTTCCAGTTTCTCCTGGAGAGACATTGCTGTGAATCCATATGAAGCATTGACGTAAATCAAGATGTCCCTTTTATGGCAAGCCCCGTGGCCTCCCCCTCGTCGCTTTCATAGGTTTGACTTTCGACCAGAGTCCTCCACTGATTATAATGCTCAACGAGGGGCCACCCAAATCTCGCTCGAATAGTTTTCCAGTCTCCGCCATGCCCGGCCAGAAGAAATGCGCAGCGGATGCGAAGAGCGGCCGGAAATAGCAAGCCTGAATGAGCTTGCACAGATATGCATGGCTAAAGATCCCAGCAGCTTGAAGTTGGATAGAAATGCATTCCTAAAAGCCCCACAAAAGAACAGATTGCTGCAGAGTAAGTATAGGGCAGCTGGCCGGGGAAGGGAAGCCGTCGTTTCTGGATTTGGGGAGAGATAGTCGGTGGGTTGCAGGGGCAGCTACTAGGAACTGACAGGCGAGTCTCCTTGTTCCCAGCTAAATCAAGATGTCAGTACCTGATGGTCTCGTCGGTTTCAGGGAGAATGCAAGATGAGCCAAGAGAGGGGCGAATTAGCCGAGAAACGATCGATCAATCAGAAAACAGAGTCGTCTCCTACTGTCAGGACAGAGAATCCAGCACAGGAATGGAATTGTCGACGCTCAAAATGAATCGATTTTTGGCAGAGGTGCAATAACTGAAGTGTCCGCCGCTACACAAGGAAGAGTAATCTGAATGGTATCTAATAATATGGCTTTTATCGGATCAAGGTGAAGGTGATATGACAGGCAAGAGCTTCGAGATAGAATGGTCGCGCAATGGGTTTAGAATGTGGAAGATCAATCAATCAATCAATCAAGTGAGGGAAATGATGGGTTCTGATTTGAGATTATCCCGCAACAGATACAAATTAGTCGATTCGCTTCAGCTCATCACCGGATTAACCTAAAAAATCACAGCTTCGAGGGGTGTCATCACAGACATCTCAATCCAATCGACATCAAAGCTCGGCGACAAAGAAATCATTGATTTAACAAATGATGTCTCCCTGTCAGAATCGTGACTGATTTTTCACAACCACATATATTTTATGAAAAAATAATTTTACTGATTAAGTTCTAGTAATCGCATCTAATGAATACAAGCTAAATTTCAGGAATTGAAAATTCACGGGCTCAGTAATTCAAGATCAGCGTTTCAGAGACACTGCAAACTGATAATCTAAAATCATTGCAAACCAAAATTCCAAATTCAGATCACAAATTTAACAGTTTTTGTTTGAACATATTTCACAGGGTGAGACTTCAGTAGTCAATATCTACTATTCTCACTGAATACAGAGTACCCAACTCATGAATTCCATGGTCTTTAGAATTATCTCAAGATCAGCAATTAACAAAGAAATATCTATTGAATACATATAATCATTTTAAAATTAAATTTATATTCATAGTTCAACTCTTCTTTCTCACTATAAATATTTCACAAGATCGTTATTGTGTAATCAATGCCCATTGTTTGTATGTAATCATCTCAAGCTAAATTAAAGTTTAGAATTCATAAACTCAATAGTCTTAAATAATCCTGAAAGATAAATTCAGTAGGCCTCAATTAATAAATTAATCACTCTTGGCTACATATAACCATTTGAAACTAACTAAAATTTGGAATTCATGCCCCAACAAACCTATTCATTCTAATATGTCTTATAATAATATTAAAATCGAATCTTTATTATGCTAATTTTTTGTTTCCAAAAAATTCAGCTGTCGTGTTTTTCTATTGGCATGATCTCTATTGAAGATCATGCCAATAAATTGATTAATATTAAAAATTATATTCATATTATTTTTTCTGTAGTGTATGACGGGTTTTTAACAGTTTTCTTTGGATTAATATTATCAGATAGAATTATAATTTTATTCATTTTAATTTCACAATCTTCAAGATGAGATTTTGTTGTGAAAATTCGTGGGCAGCATAGTGCTACAATGATGTGTTCAGGTTCATTTGTGGACAAGGCCATTGATTCTTGCTTCCTTGAGGACCAGTAAATCATGTATCCTGCAAGAATAATGCAACTGCTACTTGTGCTGTTTCTATCAAAAAAACAGAATCATGCAAAGCCCAGTAAATTGAAATCCTAAATTCCAAACTCAATGATTGAAGACAAATGGAGTAGAATGTATTTCATTATAGTCAACGATTCTGTTGTAGGAGTTTTTTATCAATTTATTTTCTGTGGTAATCAGAATCAAGTGTGAGATTGCAATCTATGACAGTTTTCTATCTTTCACACCATTCATGTTGAATTTCTCGAATAGTCCATTAGTATATTTTGATTAGGAGATAGGTTTTAAGGAACGAGATCTTCAGAATAATTGAAGGTAATATCGAAGAATGCATTTATTTATAGTTAACTGTGATTCTTCTTGATTTATCTGAACTTTAATATAGGAAAATGCTAATAATTTTGTTGGGCATTCTTGCTGATAAATATAGCAGAAAACCAATTATTCGTTTATAAGAGTTTTTTATCAATTTAATTTCTATTGTAATCCAAATCTAGAGTGAGATTACATTCTATAGCAGTTTTACATTTTTCAGACCATTCTTGTTGAATTTCTACCAGGAAGTAGTTTTTTTATCTTCGACGAGGAGACCAAGGATCAACACAAGCTGTTATCTTCTGTGTTCATCCAAAATGAACCCGCTGTTGGGGAAGATGAGCGTCCCTGTTCCCCTTCTAGAACAGCGGACGACTGATGCAGACACACCACGAGAAAGAGCGAGAAAGAGTGGCGAGAAACAGAACACTTCAGCTTTAACTTGATTCGGAGAATCCTCATACGTCCACGTACTTGCCGAAGAGCACGAGTACTCGCCGAAGATTCCAATAGAGTCCAATAAGGCCTCTGGAGCCCAGTAGAGCCCACAGAGTTCGATCGACCCACTTGCATATGCTTCATGAATGGTCTAACCCTTCTCTCCTCTATGTTCATCTTGTGAAAATGTCTATCTGTTTGATTGTGAAACTCGACTTACATAAACTTCTTGGTCCAAAAAAAAAACTTTTTAGGCCTGGAACTATTTAAGAGGAAACATTTTTCGCGGTTTGTGGGTCTCATGAGAGAGAAGTAGATGACGCAGCGAGTACACGGGCAAGATTATTATTTTCATATCCCCAGTATGATTAAAATGGCATCATATGATATCGACTGTAGCGTGCAAATGACTCCATAAACTTTACTAGATATGTTAAAATCTTTAAAATGCCACAGCTATAAGAGTAGGAAGATGCCTGGTCTAAAAGCTCTGGTTGTCTTCCATAAATCCTTTTTGTGCCCTGACTGCCTGTTTCTATGTTTGATGGAATTCGTTTTCTGATGTAAGTGGGATGCAAATGGCCTTGTATAGTAAATGCCACGGAAGGGCGCAAGAGTAACCACGTACACTTGCCACCTCCCGGGGCACGCTGCTGCTCACTGACGCTATGGGCATTAACAGACCGCCAGGCAGCTGCTAACTAGAAGCGTCCGGCGCGCGCGCGCCGCCGTGTCACGGCCGCATTGCCGTCTTCGCCTGGCGGCCTTTCCGGAGCAGCTGCTCTCCCTCCATCGCGAGATGCCTCTTCGCCAGGAACCCGTTCATCAGCTCTATTGAAGGATGAAAGCCGAAGATAGAGTGAGAGAACTTCCACACAGCCGGCACTCTCGTCTCTTTAGGCTCTCCGTCACTCCTGTCCTCCAGTCAGCCAAGAATATGTGTGTAAGCAACACATTAATCTTGAAAGCTTCCATTAACGAGGTCGTCGAGCCCGTAATTTAAATCAACCGTTTACTTTCCGCGAAGGGCCATGTGGTGACGTTGACCTTATTGACAGCTTCGAACTGTCTCAATGCAGGTTATGGGAAATCAGATCAGATTCTAAAGGCTGCTTCGTCTCAGGACCAGCGCCATGTGCAGATTACCGAGGATTGGGCAACTAACTGGATCAGCCATGCCCAATCCGATCTACTGGAAGGCTCGAAGTCAACTCAAAATAATGCCAAAAGCTACGTAGGGATGGGATCCTGCGAGTCATATCGTTGAAATTCAAATTTGATCGTCCGATTCTCCGAACCGAGACCAATGAGAGAGGGAGCGGATCTTCTTTTTAACGTTTTTGAGGCGGTTACGTCTGAACCGATTTCCTAGATTACGCGCATGTAGCGCCGAAAAAGTTGACCAACATAAAAATTTTTCGTTCACTTTCGACGAATTGGATCAGCTCGGGTGGGTTTATTCCTCCACCTTCTCGGCTTCGAGCTGGCTGGCGTCCCATCCGAGGCGCATCTCTCTCTCTCTCTCTCTCTCTCTCACACACACACACACACCCCCTTCCATCCTCTGTAACCCTTTTCTCTCCTTCACGCTCGCCACCTCTAAGCTAGTAATTGGATTAGGATATGGGGGCGCCGCTGCTTTCCCTCGTCTCCTTATTTCTAGAGAAGCTTAGCAATTTGAAATACGAGGAAGTGATGCCGTGCGGGTTACAGTCCGCGCTAGAGGAGCTCGAGGAGAAGATCAAGGAGATCAGACACTTCGTCCCCGACGCAGAGACCCAGGCCATCAGCAGCGAGTACGGCCGCCTCTGGCTGAAAGCGCTGAAAGACGCGGTGTACGACGCAGATGACATCCTCGACGACTGCGCGATCAACCCCGGAACGGTATCGGTGCAGCGGGAAACGTACTCCTCGACCAGCGTGGTACGCCCCCGTTTGCCCTCTCCATTGTCTTTCACGAGTCAGATTGAATTTGAACACAAAATGGGGATGAGGATAAGGAGTATAAACTCTAGGCTGGAGAAGATCTCCAAAGAGAAGGCTGAGCTATACTTGACGCCTACCGATGATGATTTCTCAACGACAGGCAGCAGATTTCAGACATCATCTCTAACCGATCTGGAAATTACTGGTTCAATGCTCGAATTACAATTCCAAAAATTGCTGAGACTACTTGTGGGGTATGAGAAAGAGAGCAAGCTGATAGCGATCACGGGGATGGGGGGAATCGGAAAGACTACTCTAGCTAAAGTTACATTCAACGATCGATTCATCGCAGCCTGTTTTCACATGAAGATTTGGATCTGTGTTTCCAAGCACTTTAACCATATTAGGATATTAAAAGAGGTCATAGCATACGCAGGTGGGGACCCCCGGATTGGTGACTCTAAAGAACAGCTGGCCCAGATCCTGAGCAGCCTCTTCAAAGACAAGAAAATTTTTCTTGTTCTTGATGACGTCTGGACGACAGAGGTCTGGGAAGAGCTACTCCGAGCGCCCTTGGAGGGCGCCGCCGTTGGCAGCAGGGTGTTGATAACGACTCGTCTCGAGTCTGTAGCGATACAGGTGGGGGCGTCGCACCTTCATCCTGTCGAAAGAATGTCTGGTTTTGAAGGGTTCTGCCTGTTGTACAAGATGGTGTTCGGAGATGGGGAGGAACAGCAGATGGGAGCCATGCAAGATGTTGGCATTAAAATTGCCGAGAGATGCAAGGGCGTCCCTTTAGCAATAAAGACGATCGGAGGGGTCTTGAGATGCAAGGAAAAGAACGCACGAGAGTGGGAGGAGATACTTGAGGATCAAGTATGGTCTACATCCATTTTCCCAGAGGATGAGGAAAGTGTTATGAAACCTTTGTATTTGTCCTACAGGGATCTGCCCTCAAGCATCAAGCAGTGTTTTCTATACCTATCGTTGTTTCCCGAGGACTACGTGTTTGTGCGTCCCAATGTTGTGGAGTACTGGATTGCTGAGCATTTCCTGAAACCAGAGGGCAATTTGACCATGGAACAGATAGGAAACAAGTTTTTCGACGAGCTAGCAGGCCGAAGTCTTCTCCAACCACAGTTCTCACTAGTGGAGGGGGCTCTGTGCAAGATGCACGACATTGTGCGTTCTCTCTGTCAGTATCTGGCTGAAGATGAATGCCTCTTCGCCGACATGCCGCGACCAAGAGGCAGGTCCGGAAAGCTCCGTCGGTTGTCACTGGCAGATTGTGACTTTCCTTTAGACCTCAATCTCTTGAAAAGAGAACAACGCCTGAGGACACTCCTTATCTGTAGGAACCCATATGGCGGGATGGTTCTAAGACAGGATGTTATTGAAGCTCTTGGGTATTTGAGAGTTTTAGATATCAGTGAGACACCCATTGAGGAATTGCCACATTTCATTACAAAACTTCGACACCTGAGGTACCTCAACGTCTCTGGGACTCCCATTGGGGCGTTGCCAGATTCGATAGGCGATATGAAGAGCCTCGAGTTCCTGTTACTGAAGAACTGCCAGAACATCACGCATCTTCCAGATGGCATAACGCAGTTGAGAAATCTAAGGTGCCTTAGGATGAATGAGGGACCTAGAATCGACCAGATGCCGAAGGGAATCGGCGGACTGCATCAGTTGCGAGTTCTGAATGGATTTGTTGTAGACAAGCGGGAGGGAACTCTGCAAGAATTGGGGCCTCTTTTAAAACTGAGACTGCTGGTGATTACCAAATTAGAGAGGGTATCAGAAAGAACGCAAGCGAGAAGTGCTCTTCTCGAAAATAAAACCTCAATGAACTTCATAAGCTTCGAGTGGACCTTCCCCCCCTTGGATACAATGACTGTTGCCCAGATAATGAACATGCCCGATGTCTTTGATGAGCTATGCCCTTCATCCTTCCTGCAGATGCTCAACGTCGTTGGGTACCTTGGGCTCACCCTCCCTCGTTGGATGTGGCCTTCGTCGTCATCTGGCGTCTCTCATATCCATAATCTCACATGGATAACAATGACCAATTGCATGAATTTCTCTCAGCTTCCTCCATTCGGACTCCTCCCTCATCTAAAGACCCTCTGGATTAGTGGTTGTGCCCAGCTCGTAAGCATTGGAACCGAGCTCGCAAACTCTTTTGTTTCCCCACATCCATCTTCTTCTACCTTTTCTTCTACTGCAATTCTTGGCACAACTGTTGTTCTGTTCCCCAAGCTAGAATCCTTTACGCTCATAGAAATGCCGAACCTTGAAACATGGTCCTGGAAAAAAGACAACGGAACAAACATGATGGCTTTTCCTTCCCTCAAAATTCTGTACCTTGAGGACTGCCCCAAGTTGAGATGCATCCCCGATAGCTCTTGGAGACGACTCAACCAGATATTTATTTTCAACTGCCCTTCAATCTTGGAGGTGGGAAGTCTTCCTGCTCCGGAACTATTGCATATAAGAGATGACAGCTCGGAGAACCTCCCGCCATGGTTAGAGCACGTCTGCGTCGATCCCCGGGATGAGGTGTCTTTCCTTCTTCTCATGGTCAGGTTTAGTCTGCTCAGGAGAATGTTGCATCAGAGAGAGGCGGGCGGTAACGACCAAGACGGTGGCTGGAATATCGTTAAACGATTTCCTCGTAGTCACGTTGAAGCAGCTGACGATGAAACAATATTTTTCTCCTACCGCAAAAATCAATCATTCTTCAACACTAGTGTGCAGGTCGCTTAAGATGAGGCGTCGTTCCTTCTCCTCAATGTCATGTTGACTCCGCTGAGCAGAATGTTTAGAACAGAAAGATGGACACGGCAACGATCGGGTTGGTGGTTGGCATATTGTCGGCTACATCGGTGCTCGCCTAGCTGGTGGAGAAGATGGTCACTGTAGTCACTGAGCTACGTCTCCCCACCCCCCTGTAGGGATCCTTGGCATTGTCGTGTACATCTGACTCGCTCTCCATCCTTCGGCATGGCTCTCCACGACCCCGGCGGTCTCTCATATTCATAACCTGAGTCACTCATTGTTTACCCAAGTGTTATAATTAATCTCAGTTTCCCGCATTAGGACTGCTCCTTCGTCTCATGCCCCCGTTGCAGTCGAGTTGGAAGCATCGCTCCTGAGCCGTTATTGGGCCCTACCTACTTGCTATTGGAGTAAACGTTATGACTTTGTAATTTGTGGCATTTTATTTAAGATGCTTGTTTTGTGTTTGTAATAAATGAGAATTGTTGAACATTATTCCTTCATCATTGTCTACATTCTCTTCTTGATTTTTCTAACAAGTTGTATTAGAGCATTTTGATCTGGAGGCTTACAAAGATGTTGATGAGAGGTCAGATGACATCGAACGCAAGGAGTTATGCTAGTGGAGGTTCATTGCAGGTAACGGAGACAACAGTGCCAACACATCTGCTTCGTTTTTCAAAGATGAATTATCATCATTGGACAATGATGATGGAGTGTTATCTTGAGGTGCAAGGTTGGGCAGATGTGATCAAACATGCTGGTGTACCAAGGAAGATGGATCATTAGGCACTATTGACGATTCTTGGAATTATTGGTGAAGAGTTCTTGGAGCATCTTGATATCAAGAAAATGACAAAAGAAAATTGGGAAGCCCTATGTATTGTCAATATTGGGATTGATTGAGTTGTCCAGTCTAGAATACAAAGATTGAGGCAGGAATTCGAGACTCTTTTGATGGGAAGAGAAGAAAAAGTTGTTGACTTCTCTTTTAAATTCACCAAGATTGTTTCTCAATTGAGAAATCTTGGAGAAAGGATTGCTAACAAAGAAGCTATCTACAAGCTACTTTGAGCCACCTCATCAAAGTTTAATTCTTCGACTCTCTCTATGAAATAGTATGGAGATTTAGAGAAGATGATACTTGAAGAAGCTATCGGATCTTTGACTATCAACAAGCAAAGGTTATTGGAACGAGAGTCAAAGGAAGAAGAACAACCCTCCTAACACAGGTAATGGGAAAAATGAAGACCAAGATGGGCCCCGAGCAAGCCTATCAAGGTTGAGGTCATGGTCGAGGAAGAAGAAGACACTATGGTCGGGGTTGTGAGTTTGAAGATCAGTCTAAAGATGAATGGTGATGACTATTTGACAAGTCTTAGGTAAAATGTTTTAAGTCAAAAATATGGTCACTTTGCATTTGAATGCCACAATGGTAAGAAGAAGAAGAAGAAGAAAAGGTAAATGTGACTAAGCAAGAACATAATGAGGAATCAATTTCACTTGTGGGAACTCTTGAAGAAGTCGGTAGCATACTTTTACAAGGGCTCAAAGGTGATTTTTCATGTGTTGATCTTTAGTATTTGGATAGTAAAGCTAGTAGTCATATGACTAGCCAAAAGGATATGTTTAATGATGTTATTTTTTTCATCCTTTGGCTGTGTCAAATTTGGTGATGGTTCCAAGGTCAACAATGAAGGAAAAGGCTCTATCATGGTTCAACAATAAAATAGAGAAGTAATGAAGTTAAGAAATGTTTTATACATTCCTAAGCTCGAAGCCAATATTCTTAGCCTTAGACAATTAGATGAGCAAGGGTTTTGAGACTATGATATAGATAAGGAATCTTTCTATTTATGGTCAAAATGAAAAGTTTTTGCTGAGGTATCAAAAACTCATGGTATGCATTATCTGTTAAAATTGAATGTGGTGTAGTCCTGTCTACTAGCTGAAAAAGACAAGGGTTTGGCCTAGTTGTGACATTAGTCCTATGACCATTTGAATTTTCAAGTATTAAGATTGATGAGGAAATAATAGATGGTTAGGGGCTACCACTATTTGACTCTCATAAAGATATCTACAGAAGTTGTTACTAGAAAGTAACATAGAAACTCATTCTCTTTGTCATTAAGTTTCAGAGCTTCAAAGTCATTGGAGTTAGTCTATGGAGATATATGTGGTCTCATCTCACCACCAATATTAGGAAAAACAAGTATTTCTTCTTAATAGTTGATAATTTCTCTAAACTTTTGTGAGTTGTCTTGCTAAAAAGTAAATTAGAGGCATTTGATACATTCAAAAGATTCAAGACGATTGTTGAAGCTGAGATAGAGGTGGAAAATCTATCTAAGATGAGTTCAACAATTATTGTGATATTCATGGGATCAAGAGGCAAAAAATAACTCTTCATTTTCCTTTACAAAATGAGACTATTGAAGGAAGGAACATGACTATTATGTCCATGGTTAGGAGCATGATCAAGGAGAAAGATCTTCCAAGAAAATTGTGGGGTGAAATGGAAAGCACAAGTGTTTATCTTTTTAAATCATTCACCCACTAAGAGTTTGCAAGATGTCATACCATATGAAAAATGGACAAAAAGAAAGCCCTGCATTGATCACATTAGGGTTTTCTGTTCAATTTGACATGTCAAAATCACTAGCAGGCAGCAATAAAAGCTTGAAGACAAGAATAGACCAATGATTTTCATTGGTTATGAAGTTGGGACCAAAGCATATATGTGTTATGATCCTTTAACATCTAAAGTCTACATTAGTAGAGACGTCATTTTTTAAGAAGAAAGTAAGTGGGATTGGAATGGGAATAAAGAAGACAAGAATGATATACTTTCATTCACATTTTTTCCTAATTCTCTTATAAATATTGATGAACAGATGAAGATCACAACTGATAAGAAAGTTGTAGAAGACATCAACTCTAAAGTCCTAACTTTTGAGAAAACTGATCAAGACTAGTTTAATCCAATTGTTGATGATGATTCTCCTAAAAGATTCATATCTCTCAAGCAAATCTATAGAGAAACCCAATGATTGCCACCATTGATTGAAGACTATTTCTTTTTTAATGAAAAGCTTGCTATATATATAGAAGCTTCACGAGAGGAAGTTTGAAGACAAGTTATAAAAGAGGAGATAGATGTTATTGAAAAGAATCATACTTGAGAAATATTGCCTCCACCACCTAGTTGTAGATCCATAGGTCTCAAATGGATATACAAAATAAAGAAGAATGCTAAAGGAGAGACAATTCGTTCCAAAGCCAGATTGGTGGTTAAGGAATATTCTCAAAGGTATGGGTTAGATTACGATGAAGTATTTGCTCATGTGGCCAGGTTTGAATTAGTTCGAGTATTTGTGGCTCTTGCAACACGAGCAAATTGACACATACATCACTTAGATGTCAAGATTGTCTAGTTGAATGTTGATATCAAAGAAAAAAATTATATTCAATAATAGAAGGTTTTATTGTAGAAGGCTATGAACAATATGTTTTGAGACTTAGGAAGACCTTATATGAGTTAAAATAAGCATCGATAGATTAGTACATCAAGTTAGATAAATACTTATTATTGCTTGGCTTCAATAGAAGTAAACATGAGCGAACAATTACTTCAAACACTCTAATAAGTCGCATATGCTTCTTTGAGTCTATGTGGATGATCTGATCATGATTAGGTCAAGTTCATTTCATATTAAAGAATTTAAAAGGTAGATGATGAAGTTTTTTGAAATGACTGATCTCAATTTACTCACATCATATCTATTGATTAAAGTTCTTCAAAAATATACTTGTGTTAAGTTGGAGGACTTATGCACTAAAGATCTTTGAGCAGACAAAGATGATTGATTATAATTTACTACTCACATCAATGGAAGCACGTGAAAAGTTTACCAATAATCAGTCATAATCTCTAGAAGAAGTTACTTACTACGAGAGATTGATTGAAAATCTATAGTATTTGATGCATACCAGGCCTAGTCTTGTGTATTATGTTGAAATCCTAACCAAGTTCATAGATAACCCAAGTGATATACACTTATCAACACTTAAGAGAATCCTCAAGTATGTAAAAGGGATAATTGACCTTAGTTTATTCTATGATAAGGGTCAAACAACATTAGATTTATATGAGTACATCGACAACGACTTTGTTGGAGATGAGAACAACCAAAAGAGTACTTTAGGACAAGTATTTTTTTTCTAATCAATGGTAGTTTGTTGGTCCTCTCAAAAACAAAAAATCATTGCTCTATCCTCATGTGAGGCATAGTACATTACAATTAATGGTGCTGCTTGTCAAGTAGTATAGTTGAGATGTCTAATCAATGAGCTTAAAAGTTATGATGAGAAACTAGTAAAGCTATTGGTTGACAGCAAATCAACCATAATTTTGAGAAAGAATCTTATTCAACATAGCTATATAAAACACATTGATACTCCTTATCATTTCATTCGTTCATTTGTGAAAAAAAAATGAGTTGAACTAGAATATGTGAAGTTAAAGGAGTAACTAGTGGATGTGTTTACTGAAACACTTAAAAGACTCAAATTTTCTGAGATATGTTCTAAGCTAGGACTCTAAAATTTCTCAATCTTTGAATTTAGTTTTATTTTTTATAGAGAAGTAATGTTGACATTTTAGTATTACTCATCTATGTTGATGATATAATCATTTTTAGTTTGTCACTCCTCAATATAGAAGTAGTTAAAGAATTCTTGAGTACTAGGTTCAAGCTCAAAGATCTTAGTACACAAACATTTCTTGGGATTAGAGATTGCTCACATGACACAAGATAATTTTGTCTCAATGAAATTATACTCTTCAACTATTTGATGATGTCAATTTCTTAGCAACAAGACTAAGCAACACATCTATGGATCCAAGACAATGGATCTCTATTGATCAAGGAGAACTCCTTGATTATCCATCAAAATATTAAAGATTAAGTGCAAGGTTGATGTTTTTAACATTACCACGACTTAATATCACTTACGTTATACACAAGCTTAGTCAATACATGAACAAATCACGAGACATATTCAAGCCCTCTATCCCATACTAAGGTATATAAAGTCTAACCTCAAACAAGGATTATTATTTTCAAGTTCTTTAGAATTGAAGTTACATGCCTTTTCAGATGTTGATCGGGTAGTATGTCCTAACTCTCTAAGGTCAGTAACTGGTTTTTGCATATTTTTTGGAGATTAGTTGATTTCATGAAAGTTCAAGAAATAAAAAACCATCTCCTAGTCTTTAACATAGCTCTCTCAAGCACTACTACTCAAATCTATTGGTTCATCAATTACTTGATGACTTTAGAACTCAACATTATTGTCCTACAAACCTTTTCCATATTAGTCAAGCACATTGTAATTGACTACCATCTTGTGTGAAACAAATTAATTAAAGGTGTACTCAAGATTCTCCTAGTAGAATTGAAACACCAATTAGTAGACATATGTACAAAGGCACTAGCATCTACAACATTCCATTAGATATTATCTAAAATGAAATTGAAAAATATTTTCCAATGTTCATAATTCCTCTATTCCATGGACAAGCAACAAGAGTGGAATGCGTCAAATGAAATGACTAGAAGCTGCATTGTGTTCTTTTGTTTTCATATTCCTCTTTATTTTCTCTCTCGCTACACTTGTTTTTTGTTGTTTCTTGTCCTTCACTCTCCTCTATAGAGAGGAGTTTCAAAACTACCGGGTCTATCTCCTATGGGCCAAATTAACTTGTCAATGTTAGACATCAATGGATGATTTCCTAGAAGAGAAAAGTTTTTTTTTGCCTCAATTGTTACTCATAACAAAATGACGGGCATAATATATCTACCTAAAGATTGATATAACATTAGCTTTAGTGCCACAAAATATCAAGCTTGTAACCTATGTCAGGAATCAAGACTTCTTTCCATTTAATCCTATCAAAAAGATGCAGCCAAGTTGTTGACCACCACTAAATTCTGTAACCTGTATTTTCCCTCTAACCATACGAAAACACATATTATTGACACGTTTATCTTAACAATATCAAAGAAGCTCAATTTTCTCAGCCTTTATAACGTTTATGAACATCTACACACTCCCCCGCCGCATACAGGTTCTATAGTATTTAGTGCTTATTACCGTTAAACAAGTTTTCGTACCATATTATCCTCCCATACACAATTTATGATTACAGGTACACATCATGGAGCCAGGTCACAACGAAGTAACCGATAGGTTATTTGCCTACTATGCGAACTGTGCCAAAAGCAAAAAAAGCGAGCACGTCGCCGTCCCCTTAGCATACCATCTCCACACTCCTGAAGGGGAACCTGCGGCAGGAACGGGTCTCCTCGTCCAGAAATTTAGAGCGATAGCTGTTCTTGCAGTGGCGGTCCGTGTACAGGATAGCCTCCCGCTCCTCCGTGTACACGAAGTGGAAGCCACTCTGGTAGCCGGTGAGGTCGAAACAGCCGCAGCCGTTGATGTCCTTGCTCCGTCCACTACATCCTGGTCCGGAGAACACCGTTAGCGTGCTCGCTGACGCCGGCGCAATCAATGCGACGGTAAAGAGAACGAGGAGGGCGGCGGCAGCCGCGGGCCTTCCGGTGATGGCCATGACTTCCGGTTGTTGACGGAGGTGGTTATAGCGAGCTGATTCGCTTAGGGCTTGGGATTGTGCTGGGTTGGAGTAGTGAAGAACTCTTGCCTGTGCGCGGAGGTTAATTTATAGGATAGGAAAGGCGACCATCGTGCTGAAATAATGCGGAAGTCCATTCACGCCGAATAGAAAATCGATGAGCCGTCGAGACAATAGATTCCTTATCGGCGGCCATTTACTATGATAACCATTTCATGCGCGGTAGCTGAATTTATGTTTTGCCGTGTAGCTATAGAACTACGCGTGTTTTGAAGGATTCAGTTGACCGTACGCTGTCGGAGTTTGATCAGGTCAATCTACATGAAGGGAGCCCGCTTTCCCAGGTCCGTCGTCAAAGCGAGTATTCATGTGAAATGGACGTCCGTGCAGTTTCATCCAGCTTCTCACATTTCAAACAGGTGAAGCCAGAATATTAGATGAGGATAGAATAAATAGTGAGAAACCAGTTACATCCTATCCAAAATGAATACCAAGCGGTCAGAGGATTAGGCAAACTTTCCTACGCCTATTGACGAAGCCAATGGGTCGTTGATCGACGGAGTTAGAACTCGTAGTCGTGTCCATGGCGGATTCAGGTTAGCTCCTGTATTCCATTATTATTGTGCGTCAAGTACGGTAGGTAGAACGCGGGAATAAATAATGTCTATCAATGAATTTTACCACCATTACTGAGTTTTTCCTTCTGAAACAGCTGGTTGCCTAGCTGAATTGTGTCTTTGGCTCTTTCTAGTCTATCAATGTGCACATAGTATGTATATTGGTGGGGCATCGTTACTTGTGGTAATGCCCTCCGAATCCGTCCGTCACTTTCTGACCGACACCGGTCGCACCTGGGGATTTTTTGGTTCCATTCGTGTCAGGCAATGAAAAATTTAGCGCATAGATATCTACGTTCCCCTCGGTCGTTATTTGCCCATTTCAGAGATAGCTGCTCGAAATCTCTTTCCCTCTCGCTCTGTCAGTCTTTTGCACTGGTCGTTCGCTGCCATAACGGGATTCAGAAGGGTTCGGTAGCTAATTTCGTACCTTTTGGATTTTGTTTAATGAGTTTACTTCAGTTCCGAAGGACATATGTTTTGGGGTTGTGGCCGTAATTTTTGCTTTTGACCCCCATCGGATTCTCTTAACGCCAAAATTTTATAATCAAACATAGTATTTAAGCATGAAAAGTTACTCCACCTATTGTTAGAAGATGGTGTACTCTGGTGGTCTGCTGGGAAAACTTCCCGCTTAACTTACTATCAAACACACTTTCCTTGCATATATTTATCTCTGCCTGACAAGCATCATTTGGATCGGAATTGCCTATTGTGTATCGTATCACTTCATTCCATAGGTAAATTATGAATTATCTAGTGTAAAAGAAGTAACTTAAGTATTTGAGTATCCCCTAAATCATTGGTAGCATTTTGCTTCTATAGTTTTTAGGTGAGCTTCTCGAAATGACGAGCACAATGGATTGGCCAATGACAGGACTCAGAATTAAAGTTTGTTAACTAGTTCACCAGTGATTAATAAAACAACAAAAAATAAACCAATGTTTGCCTATAAAAGGTCAAAATTTCAATGTATGTCATCACCCAACCAAATCGTCTTGCAAGCGTCATATTCACCCCTTCCCACACTCCTGCTGACCAGCCTTTGCACCTATGTCTGTTGTGCCCTACCACTTCAACCAGTTACAACCATCCATTTATTGACCCATGCGCTGAGCTCTGCATATCAGCTAGTTCACATACAATTACAACTATTCAAAATCTGGGATACTACCTCCCTCAAATCAGGTATATGCTAACCTTGTCTTTTTTAAATTAACAATTACATCTGAAATTAATCTTGATCTTCTTTTAGTTTAAATGAATAAAATTTTCTATTTAGCAGAATTACGATCTCATTCACGATTTTTCCTTTATTTTTCTAACCATCACTCTTCTTTTATCCTCATAAATGAATAAAACCCTCTAAATGGCCACATGGTCCTAATTCAATGGTTGAGAATGTTTAAAACATTTAAATTTAATATATTTTAATGATTTACTCTGGTGTCAATTATCATGATGTAAGTTTAGTCTTTCATTCACTTTATTGGTACGTTTTTCTCTACCTAGCCCTGAATCATTGATTTTAGCCATAGATTTATTATCTTTATTTTCCAATTTGGTTCAACAAATAAATATTTAGAGATCATTACCAAGGAGTTTAGCAGAAGAAACTAATAAATGAAAGCCACTTTAATGGAAAATTTAGAAGATTAATTTTTTTTAACTTTTTAGTCTTTTTTTATACATATGAACATAAATTTGATTGGACTACATATCTATTATTTAAAAAAATTTAAAGGAAATGAGTGACAAGTTAGTGGCGATGATGACTAATCAACAATTTTCATGTCATGCTGTGCATTATATCACATATTTTTCACTGCAGTTTTACAGTATGAGCATTATTATATTTGGTATATTTAAAAGTTTTTTCCGACTTATATTGTTTATTAATACGTTATGCTCTGTTTACATTTAAATTATTACTATTTATATTTTTTAAATTTGTCATTTAGTATAAATATTTGGCCTTCTTTCCGGTTAATTTTATACTACTACCAAGCATCATGAAAACTTTAAGCATTAAATATTACCTCTATTAAATTTGCCATGTTTGGAAAAAACGATTGAGGATTGCAGCATGTTAGATGGTATACTAGTTAATCAATGAAATTATCTGCTCCAAAACATGGAGATGAAATCCTTTTGAAACTAATACTTTTCTTCGTACCTAATGTCAAGGGTTTGACTTTGTTTGGGTATGGAACAAGCTATTTGTGAGAACGCTTAGCGGCTGTCGAATAGAGTATATTTTGAACAAAGGCGAAAAGAGGTCAGTAGCTTACGGCCATAAGACAATTTAGCAGACGAGGCGAATCCACAAACATAAAACGAGATGTGCATTATAGTTTACTATCATCACCTTTAAACAGGAACCGATTGTAAATTTCATCTTAATTTTTTGACAAGAACTAAACATCATGTCCCCGGTGCATAACGAAACCGGTCAGTTGTTTACCCTTGTCTGATTAAACAAGTCCGAAAACCAAGAACAAGAAGGCACATCACCGTATACGATTAGATGTGGGGATCACGAAGCCGGTTCACATCGAAGTAAACGGCCATTTATTCACTCATATCTACTCAGACAGTACTGAAACCCACAGCCAAGAAAGCACGTCGCCGTCCCCTTAGCATACCATCTCCACGCTCCTGAACGGGAACCTGCGGCAGTAGCGGGTCTCCTCGTCCAGCAATTGAGAGCGATAGCCGTTGTTGCAGTGGCGATCCCTGTACAGGACGGCCTCCTGCTCCTCCGTGTACACAAAGTGAAAGCCTCCTTGGTAGCCGGTGAGGTCGAAACAGCCGCAGCCGTTGATGTCCTTGCTCCGTCCGCTGCATCCTGGCCCGGAAAACGCCGTGAGCGTGCTCGCCGAAGCTGGCGCAATCAATGCGACGGCAAGGAGGACCAGGAGAGCGGCGGCCGCCACGGGCTTGCTGGAGATGGCCATGACTTTTGGTTGCTAACGGACGTGGTCCTAGGAAGCTGATTCGCTTAGGGCTTGGGGTTGTGCTGGGTTGAAGTGAAGAGCTCGTGTCCATCCGCGGAGGTTGATTTATAGGGGTGGGAAGGGCAGACGTCTTGCCGAAATAACGCTGTAGGTTCATTCACGCCACCTGGAAAATCCATGGGTTCTCGAGACCGGGTTCTTAATCGACGTGCATTAAAAAGTATTATTTTTTTCATATTTGGCCAGTAAGAATGTATTTTATTTGGTTGACATTCGCTTATGGGCACATAACGACGGTGCCGTTGAATGATTACTCTGTTCGGATGGACGCAGTCAGCTGTATACATGCTGATTTTGACGCGGTCGCCTTTCGTCAAGGGAACCCATCGTTTGAGTGCGGTCAGAACAATAAAATATGGATAGGAACACGGAACTTACGTCATTTTGTCAAATTCCCCGCGTGGAATCCAGATAAGGACGATACTTTAGACGAAAAATATCTATTAATATAAAAATCATTTGGACACTGTACGAAAGAATGTAGCGGTCGGATATGAAGGAATTTGCTTACGTATCTTCATAAAATCGAAGGGTCGTTGACGGGTGGAGTTTTAAACGGGAAAAGGTTGTCCTGAGCCTCGTCCCTTACAATGGCTCCTCTAGAAGCTTTTCCGTGGCTTACCTCTCCCAAACGCGGAAGTACGCAGCCCCTTACGGAAGCTCGCTGTATGATATTAACGTGGAGAACAAGAGGATAGATGCTGCTCATAACCGGCTAGCTTTCCCAGTGGGAAAGTCCTGTAGGTTTGTAAATTTGTCTCTTTTGTCTTCAACGAACCTATTGATGGGGACCTTGTATGAACGTCGACGAAAAACAGCAGAAGCCTTGTTGGCGTCTGTCCGGCAATGGTCTCCCAATGCATCTCAGTTATAACTCAAGCTCGTACTTCTCAGAGTAATTTCCCTTTTTTTACACTGGAAGAGTGCTGTTCTGTTCATGAAGCAGACAGAAAATCGATCACAACTTGAATGGCAGCATAAAATATCTACGTATAGATTGATGTGATCATTTACCTGAGTGCAAAGAAAATTTTGAGTTCTTCAGATTTCGGGTCATAGAAATTATGCAATAAAAACTTCTTTGCATTTTGCCCCTTTTATCTTACCTAAGCCAATTCGTTGGTCCCTACTATAATTTCTGCCGACTGAAAGACACATAATCGATTACATCTGTTTTATCCATATCAAGGATTAGATGTAATCTATTAGAACTTGAACCTAACCGCAGCTCGGCATTTGGACTTTTAACTTATTTAAACCTTTATAACGATCACACGAAACAGTATCTAAACATTCCGAGGGATGCACATTTCCTACAGTATTTCGGACGTATTACCATTAAATAAAATTTGAACGCATATTATTCTCCTTGGCATGATTAAGCATTCATCGTACACATCGTGCAGCCAGTTTACGACGAAGTAACCGACCGTTTATTCACCCATTATATTTCAAACACTTCCGAAGGCAGCGGAGGAAAGCACGTCGTCGTCCCCTTAGCACACCATCTCCACACTCCTGAAGGGGAACCTGCGGCAGTGGCGGGTCTCCTCGTCCAGCAGTTCAGACCGATAGCTGTTGTTGCAGTGGCGGTCCCTGTACAGGACGGCCTCCTGCTCCTCCGTGAACACGAAGTGGAAGCCTCCCTGGTAGCCGGTGAGGTCGAAACAGCCGCAGCCGTTGATGTCCTTGCTCCGTCCGCTGCATCCTGGGCCGGAGAACACTGTGAGCGTGCTCGCCGACGCCGGCGCAATCAATGCGACGGCAAAGAGAACGAGAAGGGCGGCGGCAGCCGCGGGCCTTCCGGTGATGGCCATGGCTTCCGGTTCTGACAGAGGTGGTTCTAGAGAGCTGATTCGCTTAGGGCTTGGGGTTGTGCTGGGTTGTGGAGTAGTGAAGAACTATTGCCTATGCGCGGAGTTGAATTTATAGGATTGGAAAGGCGAACATCGTGCTGAAATAATGCGGTTAGTCCATTCACGCCACGTAGAAAGATTTCAATTGGGCGGTCATTCATTATTATACCGTAGTCATATGCGGTGGCAGAATTTCTTTGTTCTTTGTTCACTTGTAAAAAAATGACAGACATACGACGAAGGCTTGTTTGAACGAGTCGTCGTGTTGAATGGATACAGTCGGTCGTAAGATGTCGGAGTTTGACCTTGTCGATCTACATGAAGGGAGCCCATAAGGTTAGGTGACTCATCAAAACTAGTATTCATGGAAAAAGGAAGTCTACTGGGTCTTTTCTAATAGATATCTTCGTCGAAGACATCGTCCTTATCCGGTTTATCTCGAGAACCTCGACAAAATGGATACCAGTTCGTCTCCTGTGGACACTATTGTTCTGACAACTCTAAAACGAGGGGCTCCGTTTCGAAGGTCGACCGCGTTGGAACTACACCGCCGTAGAGCCGACTGCAGGACGGTCAACGACACCGTCCGCGTGTGCCTTTGAGTACATGTCAAGCAATAAAAATAAATTCAGTCAGCGCGTATGAAAACGGAATAAAATATTACTGACCGCCCAATAGAAATCTGGATCTCGACGATCCAAGGATTTTCTAGGTGACGTGAATGGACTTACCGCATCGCATTATTCAGCACCGCGGCTGCCCTTTCCCCGTGCCTTCCCGTGGGACATTGTCAAAGATCTCACCCCTATAAATTAACCTCCGCGCATGGGCAAGATCCAAACCAGTGCAACTCCAAGGCCTAAGCGAATCAGCTCTCTAGGACTACCTCCTTCAGCAACCGGAAGTCATGGCCACCACCAGCAGGCGCGCGGCTGCCGCCGCTCTCCTCGTTCTCTTTGCCGTCGCATTGATTGCGCCGGCGTCGGCGAGCACGCTCACGGTGTTCTCCGGCCCAGGATGCAGCGGACGGAGCAAGGACATCAACGGCTGTGGCTGTTTCGACCTCACCGGCTACCAGGGAGGCTTCCATTTCGTGTTCACGGAGGAGCAGGAGGCCGTCCTGTACAGGGACCGCCACTGCAACAACAGCTATCGGTCTGAACTGCTGGACGAGGAGACCCGCCACTGCCGCAGGTTCCCCTTCAGGAGCGTGGAGATGGTGTGCTAAGGGACGTCGACGTGCTTTCTCGTTATTGACTTTCAGTCTTGCTCAAATAAACATGGTTGAATAGATGGCCGATTAGATCGTTGAGTGTCGGCGTCAAGCTGTACTTGATCCAAATGGAAAGAAAAATGCACTATTAACTTTTACTTCAACATTAAGCAACTACAATAAATTCTGCATTCCAAGGTGAAAGTAGTTTTGAATTAAAGGGGGTAAGGTTTAGTTTACTTTTTGCTATGTTATAGTTAATTCCTGGTGATAGAAGAGTATTATATTAGTCGAAGCCGATGTTGCATGCACCTGGGTGATTAAAGGGCTGTAAATTCTGAAATGGGTGGCTAGCATTTGGATCCGATATGTTGGTCCTCTATGATCGTACCTTTATAGTATGACGCTAGTTGATACCGTATCTTTCAATAGGTGTACTTCGAAGATGCTAAACAGTATAGAACGACGCCCTTCAAAATTTTGAGTTCAAGGGTGATTGATGACTATAAAAGTTAAAAACCTTTGTCTCAAAAACGAGTCAACTTAAGAGAGAGCGAACCCTATTTCTCCAAATCGATACCAAATATTTGGAAGCTATTCAAAAAAGACAGATCAACCTCCTCAGTAACATTTTAGCCCGATAGACTAGGTCCTAGAATTCTTGTAAAGGATTGAGGTTTTAGTCCTTAAAATGGGGGAAGTGATTCAAAGGGATTTAGTGTCTTATGGGAAACTTAATGCTGAGATTTAATCGCCTCGTTTGAATATTGTTGTGCATTTGAGAACGCCCTTTATGTTTCAGAAAACTTATTAACTTTCCCCTATTCTTATCAACTCCAGACCAAGATTTACGCCGTCAAACTAGAATGTGTTACTCAAAGCGCACTGTTAATCTAATCCTACTTTCCATGCAATTTTCTCCTGTGAACGATTTTATATATTAAAATAGTAATATTTAATAGAGATATCCTAGGTTGGTCAAGAAATTACTTTCTTGAGCTATAACTCTGAAATATTTACCTTTGTATGGTATGAAGAAGGATTTCTTCAGTTAACAAAAAATTATCGAGTGCCGAAGCCAAAGATCCTGTGTGACGAAATTCCTTTAACAATATTTTTGTTGGCTCATTCAATATTTTTCAACTTTCTAGAGCTAGGGAAATAAAGAACAATATGAAGTCATGGAGAGAGTGAGATGTATTAATATCATGTTGAAGCGGTCATTGGCAATGAAAGAGACATTCATTACTCTGTGCTCGACCAAGATCTTAATAAGTCTTCATAGACATTAATTGGAAGTAAATTATGACTAGACATAGATAATGAAATAAATTTTAATGAATTTTAGTGGAGCACATTGGAAGGGAGTATGACTGCGGATTCAAACTACGTGGGTCCCTGACCCATTTTCTCGTAAAGAAAGGTCGCTAAATTAACATCATCTCCGTGCACTTGATCTTCGTTTTGGGTGGCATCCTTCAAATCTCTCGGCATACATCAATACCTTCAGCTAAACTATTCCCTTGCCTTCATTTTTTATGAACGTCAGCATAAAATTGCATAGATTTACTTTCTGCGTAGATGGTTTTATGACCGACCAGAGAATTTTGTTTCTCTTGGCGAAGGTCTGCAACCTCAAACTCAGACAGTGTGCTGCTGACCGAGTTCATTCATGTAGACCGAGTCCACGCTGCACAATGTAATAATTTTCACGGATCGCACTTGAATGGCGTAGGAGTCATTGGACCCAACTACAGGCTCAGACTCCCCCGTGGATGATCCACTTCTTTCCTGAAGAAACTTATAATAATCTTTCTCTAGAAATCCATGTCTTCATGAAAATAGTATCATGATCTGCTTCTGTTATCCGAAAGTCAGAAAAATTCAATACAAGTAATTTTTTAATGCTTTTTTGTTCTTATGTATGATCTGACGCCATGGGCTCCCTTGACAAAGATCTTCCAAGTCCAACTCTGGCAGCGTACAGCTGGCCGTGGCTATTCCTAGAGACGAATCCTTCAATAAAGCCTCCCCTTTCGCCGGTGAATAAAATATCAACGGATAAAAACAGATTCAGATGCAACACGTATAAAATGGGTAAGACCACCGAATGACCAGAGATTATCAATCACCCGAACAACCAGCTACTGATTCGGGCGGTGGCGTGGACGAGTTTGTGGCTTGATCTCCGCACCCTCTCCGCCATCTGAAGGACTATAAATTCCACATGCTTCATGGGCTGCAGCAGCTCACTGCTAAAGAATAATATTGCCCCTGACACGAATCGAACCAGCTTCTTAGGAGCATTTCCATCACCAATGGCAACTGATGGTCACCATCTGCAGGGCCGAGGCTGCCGCCGCTATCCTAGTTCTCCTTGCTGTCGCATCGATTGCGTCGGCGTGGGCGACCGCGCACGCGGTCTTCTCCGGGCCGGGTACACGGAGGATCATGAGGACACCCTCTACAGGGGTCGTGGCTCCAACAACGGCTACTATCCTAAATTCCTCGACGAGGAGACCCACTACTGCTGTAGGTTTCCCATCAAGGGCGTGGAGATGGTGTGTTAAGGGAACGGGGATGTGCGCCCTCACGTTCTTGGTTTTCAGTTCATTTTCAGTGGAAATGGATGAATTAATGGAGGCTTCATCCTTTGATTAAAGTAAATACATCCTTTGATCAGTCATTACAATCTAGTTAATAGTTTGATCATATTGAACTTTTAATGTAAAACATTTCATCACTAAGATGAAATGTAAATACCTGAAAAACATTTTCAACGGTTTCCTTTCACTTTTATGTCTTCGCCTACTCCACTCTCTCCCTCTCACTTGCTCTCCAGAAAGTACCCATTATGTGCAGAGATGTCGGAGATATATCAAAGACAAATTTTGGATGTCTTGCCCATCTATTCATGCAAGATTATAAACATACATAGTTTGATGTTAAGTCTAAGCAGTTTATTTTCTAAGGATATGGAAAGGGTGTCAAGGGTTGTAACTTATGAAACGCAAAAACCAAGAAAACAGCCCAATTGACATGGAACATTTGATGAAGTATCAATATTGAAGAACGTTCAGCGTGCAAATTTCAGATAACAGTCATACTAGTAGCTCAATTTGGATAGAGCTAAATGAAGAGAAAAATAAAGCTAGTGGAGAATCATCAAATCAGAATGAGTATACTACACGAGCAGACCAAGATAAAGGTCATTATATTGCCACAAGACATCAAGAAGAGAAGTGAAAATGCCATTGAGATTTGCTCACATAACGGGTTCTAGTTATATTGGAGAGCAAACAGCTAATTCATTCCACTTATTGAATATGATTGGCCCATGATCCATGGATGCTGAATGCATCCTTGGGATTAAAAACAAGTTCACTCTAAATTTCATTTCATCTTGAAATATTTTTTGTATCTTCATGACAGTGATTCCTTGGCTTGCTGAAAATATATCAAACACATTGGAACATCATTTTTGAATTTATTTTAAACGAAGAAAAATATAAATTTCCAAAAATATTACAAATAAAATGAAAATTTATATTATTATTCTTTATATAAATTTATATTTTTTATTCTGACATGAAATAAGAGCTAAATTGACAAAATAGTTCATTTATTAATTCAAATGTCAAAATTTCTAATTTTTTGACATTAGTGAAAATTTTATATTTTCATTTGCTTATAGCGAAAATAATTCCTTTACTTGATTACTTTTATTTTTAAGAATGGTAGAGCTTGAATGGAAATTATCAAATAAACTCATGTTCAAGGCCACAATCTAGTGAGATTGATATACTTTCTTTACCGTCAACTGGTCTAATGTGACAAGTTGCATGGTAATACCTTCTACCATTTTCTTGAAGAGTAGAAAACATTGTTGAAATCTCCTAGCAACGTTTGATCCATGCAAGTCGCCTTGAAAAAAAGACATAATAGCCAAGTGTCAAAAATTTGGAAAATTTACTGTCCATTGTGTTCCTTGTTCTATTTCTGTGGCATAGATTTATCCAGCCTTAAATAATGATGGTTAAGGAAATTCTCTTACTCTCTCAATGCGGTAAAAAGTGGTGTTAATGTTTAATACTCATGATCAACATTATTATCCATTGAATCAATCTTCTAGAAAATGTGACAACTTTCTTTTGAAGAAAAAAGCATATAATTTGGTCAACCTTGAAAATGGAAGCCATTATCATGTTGAAGGGTGAAAATCATGTATAATGAATTTGGTTATACTGTGGGATTTCTAAACATTTTCAATCAAATAATCATTAAACTTTTTCATGCTCCAAATATCTTCCTAGTAATCCTTGAGAGAGTTTTGCATGAAATAAACATTTAAAACACATTTTGATTTGTTCAAAGAAATAACTTCTCATATAATAGAAATCCTTTTCTTTACAGATCCATTGGTTTCATCTAAGCCTTTGAAGAGATATAAGCTAGTTATGTTAGCCCAAAAACTAGACATTATAAAGGGTACACAAACTATTTCACATTTATTGACTGTACTTCATGGTAAATACCTAGTACTTCAATCGTAACTTGGTTTCCTTGCCACCCATGATGCATGGTTCCACATGTTGCAAAATACGTCCCTTCTTCTTCATTGCCCAAAAAATAAAAAAAAAATCATTGATCGATCCATAATAATAGGTCCAAGCCATAAGGAGGAGCGTAGAAGGCATTTGGACGAGGCTCAGTTGTGCTGGGCTCAGTTCATAATAAGACTAAACTACGAGGCTAATATGTAATATTTTTAAATGAGGCCGTATAGATTTAAAATAATGTAACGTTTCGCGGCCTATAAATATGCTGGTATCCCTCCATGCCGCTGTCCGTCGTCCAGCCTTTCCTTGGGTCTCACACTCTCTTTCTCGTTCATACTGATTGGACGGAAATGGAGGAGGTCGCAGAAACGGAAGAATCGCAGGTGAGATTTCCGCGGATATTTACTCATTTTCCGTTCCAGCTTCGGGTAATCTCATCTGAAAATGAATGTCGTCTCTGTTGCGTTCTGTGATTCGTCTGAAAATGGCTCCACACCAGGTTCATCTGCATGAGTAAAAAAGAAAGACCAAAAATGACGTTCTATTTAAATTTAATGCAGTCCAGACGTCTGCATGAGTTCGGTGACGAGATCGATCCATTTGTTCAGTGTTAGAGTCATTTAATTTACTTGACAATATGTCACGACGATGCTTCTTGCGTGGTATGATGAGACTCAGCTACACGACGAGGAAGATTGGTGGCTGTCGGAGTAATATCATCCTAGGTAGGACGGAAATTATTCCAGACGTTGTATTCGTGGCGAGTGATATTGATGGCTGAATATTATTTGTCCAAAGGCAAAGACGGAGAACTAAGCGTTGTGTTGCTTCTCTGCTGTCCTGCTTCGATTAACCAAGCTAATTCTCTTTCCGTGCCACATCCAGCTTTGTTTAAGACATTCTGATCAAGTTTTACTCGTCTGTTGTATTCGTTTAGTCTACTTTTACTAGGACCAGACGTACTTTTAGGTAAGATGCTTGCAAAACCATGCAATAGTCACACTCCCTTTGTTGTACAGTAGTAAATAGAGTCACAATGTGTGGTAATATGTAACATGCTGAGAGAATTGCACCGACAGTTCTCTGCCATGATAATTTTTTCCTTTGGAACAACGGTTTATGTTTTTTTTTTCAGAAAACTCGATGACTTCTAAGAACCAGAATCAACCTTAAGTTTTGTATATATTTCATTGTGGATATGAAAACAAATTTAATAGGACTTACTATCTTGGGAAGGACGGAAGGAACTGCTATTACAGTGGTCCGTCGAGAATTAATGTCTCCTTAGGGTATCACTGATTGATTAATAAATTGAAACATGCCCGCACTTTTGTGTCTGAAATTGACTACTTCTCATCTAACTGCTTCTTCTTCTTCTTCATGACGTTAGTTAAACCCACCTTTCAAATGTTATTCGTCATCTCTGTCTTGGATTATTGGTTAGAACTAAGAAGCACACATTATGCAGCCTAGAGGAGCAGAAGGGTTTTTCGATGTAGGAATTTTCTTGAGAGTTAAGTCCTGCTTAGTTGTTTGTTATGAAAACAAATTGGATTATGAATTTTATGAGATCATGAATATTTTTGAATAATTCCTTCCTCCATCAAGGAAGAGTATAACCTTTAAATTTATGGTATACATAATACTTTTTGTACGCCATCTGTCATGAGCCAAAGGATCCTGTACGCCTCAAAAAATCATTTTGCTTACCATGAGTTTCTCCTTAGAAGTTTTTTATATTTACATGTTGTTAAATTTTAATCTTTATCCCCGACTTTGAAATTTCTCGTGAATAAAATAGTTGAAAAATTCATCCCAAACAATGAGGGACATATCTACATGTGGATGGCAACATGCTCAAATTTTTGTCGCTGTCCCAGAAAGATGGAAGTATTATTTTCTCTAAATTAAGATATGTTCTTGCATTATACCTACAATCTCTGCAGATGAAACACAGGCTTGGACTTCCGCATTTTTCTTTTTTTATCTAGATTTTATTTTTGAGCTTTTTTGTTGTGCTTTTAATGTGAAATTTCCGGAGTTCATTTTTCTACATATATTTTTCCAATTAAAGACCACTGATACCTTTCCTTCAGTTTTTTTATTTAGCCTCATATCAGATTTTTGACTGATGGTTTTTATCTCTTTGACTAGGCTATTTTAGGGTCTAGGAAACAGTTGGGTTTACTCTCCGTGGTATACACTTAAACGTTGACAGTTTCGTTGACCTTCACCATATTTTCATAGAGTTGTCAGAAGTCCTTTGCACCACCTTCTAGGGCAGCTTTTGATAAAATCTCACCTACTCTTCGGATGATTGATTGATGAGATAAGACTTCTGTTCTTGTCAGTAAAACTAAGAAATTCCTTCTTCCTCAGTTCACATTCAGGTTTTTTTTCTTTAATATAAATCTTGGTTCACGTAATAAAATACATTTCTAGTCCCAGAAAAATTGCAACTCCAGGTAGGGATCAGGGCTCTTTGAAAAAATTTGATTAGATAGGAAACTATATTTACCTGTATGGCAGTTAAGGTCAGAAAGGAAAATAGCAACCATCCAAAGTTCTTGGGAAGTTGAAAGATGGAAACTAATCTAATGTTGCAATAATAAGCTTGAAGGGAATCCGAAACAGATTATTCATTTTTGGTTTGACTTGCTTTGCCTTAGAAGTAAAAAAATCACATTTACATGACCGTTGTATTTATGTTAGCAAGCTAAGAATGACTCTGCTACTACGTTAGTACTGCACCATCTTGGAAGATTCGAATTTCCATATTGAATGGATAATTCTGAAGTCTAGTGATCGAAACCTAATGGACTTATAAAATATTTTGATTAATTTACTTGTGCCCATACCTTTTCCTTTCGTGCACAAGTCATTTAGGAAGCAAGGAATTCCGCAAAATCTATGCATAATACAGAGTACAATTGATGGAACCCGTGTGATTCTGTCAAATATTGTTGTCTAATTTTGGCTTTAAACTGCTTTTTATAGGTTTATATGGCATGTGTCCTGCAGAATCATAGGTATGCACTTACATTTCAGTATCTAACTCTTGAACTGGTGGATTCATCAATTTTATGTTAACAGTCTTTTATGATTGGGATTACAAATAGGAAATCATTTAATGCCTCAATGGGATCTGTGTGCCCGCTATATTTTTTTTGTGGCTGAAAAAGATTGTTTGATGACTGTAGCATCACATTAACGAATTCGAAATGCGCAAACCAGTATCTTCATAGCAGAAGAGACTGATCAATGTGGCCTTTATCAGCTATTTAAATATGAACAGAGGTAAAATCTGTAGCATTAAAGGTGAGCGGATATGCTGATAAAAAATCGAGCACGCACAGGACTGGGAGTCGTCAGTGGCATCAGGCTATTCCTATCAAACTTATGGCTTACCACTCTATATCTATCTCATAATTAGACGTGCAGTTCTGTTGGCTGCCAAATTCTCCAAGAAATTGGATCCCACATTTTCCGAACCTGCCTGTGGCTGAAATGGAGGATTAAACTGGAAATTAACGAAGTGAAGCATGGGCTTACCTATCCAGAATATGTGAGAAGTTTTAGGCAATATGGTACTAATGAAAAAAAAAGTAGACATTATTTATGAGCCATTTTACAGCTCAATCAATGAATTTTCCTTTATGCCGCATTTTTCTTGTGCAGAATCGGAGTGGCATATTATGACTCTGCAGTCCGTCAACTCTATGTTTTGGATATCTGGGAAGATGGGAATGGGGATTTTCCTCTTCTAGATCTTGGTACATTTGCGAACCTAGTAACATCATACTCTTGAGCTTCCCGCACTTTTACTGATTTTACATGCAAGAAATATTAGTTACTTGTGCGTTTCACTTATATTTACTTTTTCAGTGAAATATCAAGCTAAACCGTTGGTTATATATGCTAGCAGCAAAACAGAAGATTCCTTCTTAGCTGCCTTAGGACATGGTGGTTCGTCGTTGTTCCTTGTCAATTGTTGCGTAAAGAACAAAGTTTTATACTTATTGACGTCATAAAATTTATCAGATGGGAATGAAACCCCGGTTGTCAAGCTAATGAAAGCCTCAATATTCAGCTATGAACAAGCGTGGCACAGGTTTGGTATTTCTTTTATAATTTAGCAGATAATGTTTCTCTTTTATGTGATTTTGAGTGGATAGACGCATCCTTCCTAAGATTAAGCTCCCTGGAAATCTTGATACTGATTGCTTTAAAATAAAGCCGATTGGCCGCAAAATGAAGACCTGATATTATAGTTTATCTTGGCCTATTGAACAGGAGTCGTCATTGATTATTGCGACCATTTTTTGCTTCCTTAGTTTCTCTAGGGTTTACTCAAAAATAACATGCAAAACCTGAAAACAAGTCATATTTATTTCACTTGACGTTCATAAAAAATAAAATTAAAGTTGACTGTTGAGGTGATGGAAAGGATACTATGCAGCTTACACTATTAATATTCTCTCCAGTTTTTCATAATTCTTCTTTTTTAATATTACATGTATATTATTATGGCAGCTTAAACCTCACATATCCATTTAATCACATGATAAGTTTTTTTTAGCTTCTTCATTATTTCATGATTCTTGAGTTAAACTTTAGTGGAATCTTTTTGTCCAAATGCTCGATATGTCATGAGCCATGAATTACGTCTTCTTGTTCAGTAACATGTGTAAGACATTCATCTTATTCTGGCACATTTTGAGATTTTGTTGGTTTCTAGGGCGGTTTCGGTTCATTATCGTTCTCTTAAAAATTCTTATAAAGTTTAATTTTGTATACTCGCATAAAAATGTTGTCTCTACTTTACCTGATCATTTTCTTACTTGCCACGAAACTGTCTCGTTGCACAGTCACTTCCTGCATTTCTTTAAGCTATTCCATGCATATGTAACTTTAGATACTTAGGTTAAGTTTCTTGCGTGTAAAATTTGGTTGTAATTATCTCTTGCGAAATGCTGGTGGTTTGCCGACCTTTCTAATCAGACCCTGTCAGGATATATAACTGCAATTATTTCTTCTGGAGACATACTCTCATTGTTTGTGCAGATTGGTAACCTTTGTTCGAGTTATCTCCTAATGGAACCAAACCAATGTATAAAGAAGCGACATTAAAAACTGAAGGTTATGATTATGACATTCTCACCAGAGCATGTAGCATGCATACAATCCCTTACCTGGGGCAAACTGACATTCTTTTATTTTTATCTTCCATCCTCTCTCTCTCTCTCTCTCTCTCTGTATGTATGTATGTATGTATATCTTATATGTATAATGCGTATGCATACATCAAAATGCATATAAACCAGCGCAAATACGTATATATACTACATGTGCATACATACTAAATGTGCCATAGAAGAAGAGGAACCTATGGTAATGATTTCATCTTCATATGACCTCTTAATAACCTTTTTCTCAAATGTGATGGGCTTTTCACATGCCAGCTTGTTTTATGTTCTTGATGATTCTTTTGTGCTCACCTACCAAGTTTATTTGGTATGATAATTTCAGGAAGTTTGTTTGACAAGCATAATTGTCTTCATTCTGGTGTGTTATATTGATCTTAAGTTCTTTTTTATTTCCAATCTCTTATGGTTTTTTTCCTGAAAGTTATTCCTATGTTTCTCCACTTCAAGTGCATCAAAGTAGCTACTTTACATCAAAATATTTACACGAATGATGAAGCTATTATTTTCCAGATTAATATACCTAAGAGTTACAGGGATGGACGATGGTCTCAGCATCAGGGAGAGAGTTTGTTTTGTAAGTCCGAAATAGTATCAATTCTTTCAGTAATAACATGTTTCAAATATTTTGACTTATAGGAGTTTTCTTTTCCATACCTCGGTTTTGTATTTATTTGTCTTATTTCTTCTTGGATTGTAATGATTAGACAATAACCCATTAAATATGAAAAAAAGATGAAAAGTTAGAAACATAAGATCATTAGTTGATACTAACCTAGGCATTGTTCTATAAAATTAAAATAATAATCAAATAGCAAGAAATATTTATTTTAAAATGAAGTTATCCTTCTACAAGTTTTCTAGGTAACGAGAAATTATAAAAGCAGAAAAGAATAGAAATTGAATAAATTTTAAAACTCCTATATGTAATTTCGTTTTAAATGCCTTCTAGAGAATATGTTTGATGTGAAATATTTAGTTACTGTAGTCAGGGGCTTTTACTGTCTTCAAAGTTCAGAGCTAGTGACATGCTGTAAATAGCGGGACCCTTTGCTTGGGCTCATATGTTCTATTTTGGCGTGGCCAAGTTGATAGTGATCTCGAAATTTCTATTCGTATATTAATAACTTTTCACTACCTTCATGTCCATTAGCTTTTTTATGAAAACTCGATCTCGTTCTTTCAAATTAATAGATGATTTGGAATTGAAACTACTACTAAAGAAGCTGACAACTTTCCCAGTTGGAGCTATCCATGAAACCGTGGGATAAATTAAAAAATATGCCTCTTTGCATGTTTCTGAAGTTCTCCAAAGATACTGTGCAATCCATATCTATCTCTAAACAATCTTCCTGGATTCGCATCACGGAAAAGATTGTACCAGTTACACAATGATAATAATTAGAAATGTATAGTATTGGAAAGGGCCATTGCTGTGTTGCCTAAACATCATTACAGTTGATCGCAGTTTTTTAGATCAGATGTATTTAAAGAGTTCTATTTTATAGGAAGATTTGACAGAACCACCGTGCGTCAAACATGTGATAATGTATAAATTTACGTTTACCCCTTCAATTTTTTTCCATTTACTGTAAATAATACTGTGTTCTGCTTCAACAGTTTCATCATACGTTTCTTTGATTCTTGTTTCTATTTATTCTTTTCATGTATCTTAAATATTGAGCGCATTTTCAGCTGAATTCTATGATGAACATTGGAAGTGACGTCCAAGTTCGTGCCACTGGAGGCCTCCTGGCAATTCTGGAGAGTGAAAGACTCGTTGATACGCTTGAACAGAAAGAATGTGGCAACACGTCAATAACCATTGATCGTGTCATAGAGATTTCATTTTATCCAGCCTTTAACTGAATTTTTTTTAATATCTAGTTATTACCCGCATAGGGTTGAAACTGACGTGCAGAAGATTAATATAGCTGACCTTACATCAGTAAACAGAAACAAGTTTCTCAAACTTGATGCATCTGCATATGAGGCACTGCAGATATTTCAAATTGACAAGCATCCCAGCCACATGGGAATCGGAAGGGCAAAAGAAGGGTACGAACATAATATGAAATTTTTTTATGCTTGTACTATGTAGTGATTGAAATGTGAAGAGATTATGTGTTTTTAAAATGCAGGTTCTCGGTGTTTGGAATTTTTAACAAGGTTGGTTTATTGTTTGCTTGTCTTTCGTTATCTTCTGAATTGACTTTTTTTATTTCTACCAGTGTGTTACACCAGTGGGCAGACGTCTTTTAAGGTACTCCTGAGGCTGCTCAAGAAAAACTGCCTTCGAAATTTATTTTTTCATTAACCCGTTGTGAATCTTATTTTCAGAACTTGGTTTCTGAGACCTATTCTGGATCTGGATTCATTGAACGAGCGCTTGAATACTGTATCCTAATTTTACTAAGGAGAGTAGGGGAGATGTCATGATTTTTTTTTTCATTGGATACCTTAAGTATATTTCAGGTTTCATTCTTCTTGTGTAGTGAAGAATTGATATCAGCTCTAAGGGAAACACTGAAGTCAGTTAGGGATGTGACTCACTTGCTCAAGGTACGTGGAACCACTCTTGTACTATTCTAATGTTGGACATAAATGTATCCTGCAAAACTTTACTGTTATAATTTTTGTGGCCAAATGGTTTTCTTGTTTGTCTTACATGCGCTTCATGTAGACCATAGAGTACAATCAAATAATTTAACACATAGATTCTATTGCATCTAATTATTTTTATAATCAAAGAGAAGGTGATTTTTCTTATATTACCTCGTATTTCATAGCTTCATTTGCTTTCTGTATGCGGTTTTATTTGTGACGAGTCATTATGTTTTGATATGGGTAAATAGTTTGATAGTTTTATTTCTACGATCTCCTTCACTCATTATTATAGAAATATGATTAAAAATTATTTTATCTGGAATTGGTGCAGCGACAGTCTTCTCCTAGGAAAAGTGCATGACACTAGTTTTTATTACTTTCTGGTGCAAATTTTCCTTGGACATCTTTATTTAGCTATATCTCTTATCTATTGAATATTCTGTTTCGAGGTGTGTATGAGTTATGTGATTTCGACGGTATTTAGGCATGAGTGTTTACATTTTTGAGGATGTTATTTAGGTGATATTTGATGCATGGTTTTCCTTTTGAAGAAATTAAACTCCCCAAGTTTCACGTGTGCAAGTAGTGATTGGACGGCGTTTTTAAAGGTAACTTCAACTTTTGATTGCGATGACATTTTTTACAGAAATATCTGAATAAAAGGCTTTTTGATGGTGGAATGTTAAACTTTATCCCTCTATGAAATTAAATGATTTTGAGCATATTTGAAATGGTTAGTTGTGCGTTGTCTTATCAAGTGCCAATATTGATCGGATAGTCAGACGATTTTCAGAGGTGAGACCTAATATGTGTCATTATAAGATGAACTGATAAATATGGATGACTCGTTCAACACATCAATTTGGTGTTTTGAGCCTTAAAGCTATGGCTAATGTGAGGAAGGCTGAACCTGATTTGGTACATAATCTGTTAATTTGGTGTAGGAAATCCAGTTCGTTAAGCTCCTTATTAATCTGTGCCAGAAATATTTTAGAGAAAGCATGATCTATGTTTTTACGTAAAGATCATTTAAAAAGGATTCTTGTATAAATTCTGATTCGTTCTGATGTTTTATCCTTTGAAAACCCCAAATTTAAGTGTTGTAAACTCATTGTTGATTCTCTTAATAGATATTTAAACAAATATATTGGTTATTTTGTTGATATTGTGGCTTTAATAAAGAGGTTGTATTAAAAATATAACTTTTATATCATTAATATTTATTTAATTTTAATGTATATATTGATTTCACAAAATCACATTTCCTGTGTTAATGGATCATTTTCCTATCCCCCTCACAATGGATGCGACTATTGTGAAAACCATGTTTCTAATGTAATAACATAAATTTTGAGGATATGTTAAGGCCATAAAGAGCTACAACTGACTTTTTTATGAAAACTATTGCAGTGCGTTGGTGCATTGTTGCACTTAAAGAAAATCTTTGAAGTAGGTATTTCAGAGCACCTTCAGGAGAAACTACACCAGTTGAATTTGAATATTCTTGGAAAGTTATGGATCTTTTATTTATAGCCACATGACTACTGTTCATGGTTTTCATTTCTATTATGATGATTTTTCTGCTTTGCTTATTGTCTTTTCTTAATTAACTGCAGGCAACGTCAAGCATCACACCAGATCTTGCTTATGTCTTTGATCTGGTCAGAATAAATTGTTTCTCTTAGAAAGACTTTTACTATATTCTGTTATTATATAAAGTCACTAACTTCTTGATTGCTATTTTAATGTTACTCATTATGATTGCCATTTATTTTCCTATTTTAATTTTACTCATGATGTTACTCCTGTCTGATCGCGTGTAGTAAATGTAAATGCTATTTTCCACATTATTTCATTGTACGATTGTTTGCGAGCTTTCGGAAGTATCATTTTAGATACATTGTTTTACTTAGCGTTTTGGCCTGGGATGCATCAATGTTGAACTAAACAGACCGTTTCTGTTAAGATGGATCGTCCAGTTGATCTTCAACTTGTTTCCTTCAAATATCAGTCAACTTCCATTGGGTGTGTGGGTTTCATCGTTTGGCGTGGGTGCTGAATAAGAGCGAGAAGAAAGGGTAAATGATGATGTGCTAAGGAGGGAATATCGACAATGATTCCCATATGGGCATAACATAACCAAGACACTGATATTGCACTTAACCTTTATAGGTGACAATATTCTCTTAAGATCGTGAAATTCAAAATTTTCAGAATTTCAACGTAAAGGACCAACCATGCAAACAGTATTGGGTTTACAAGATCTGAGACATACCTAGCATAAAGGACAGTCATATTCTCCATTTTCTATGCAATAATGTGAAATAAAATCAGGATTCCAGTGTCCCATATGGATAGATGATCCCTAGGGGTTTTTATAAACATCTTATTAGTTGCCATCGGGATTTTCTTCATACTAGGTTCAAGGAACTTAATTGAAATGGTAGCTGACATAAGCTGTAACTTTCTTACAGAAATGGAAAAGAGAAATAGCCAACTTAAACTGACAAGTTTTTCTTGTTCCTACTTTTAGATCGAGCTGATTATTGGGTCAACAGTGTACAATAAGTCATTCCATCGGAGCTGTTGAGCCTTACTCGTAATTTTTCAGCAACAAAAAACGTACACTGCAGATTTCCTTCCGGAATATTAAAAGCCGTTTATAGATCATTTGTTTCCAAAGGAACATCAGGGAATGATCCAAATTCCCGGACATCCTTTATTAGCAGAAATCCTTATTGAGTCTCTGAAACCTTTAATTTTTATGCCCTGTTTCTCCCTTCTCAGCCAGTATGTCACCCGGCATTACACTAGCAGACTGTGTTACAGAGCTCAGTCTAGTATGTGTTCAACATGCTGAAAATGCACAACACCCCAGCATCTGGTACGTCTAGCTATCACAGGTGTCCATGTTCTCAACCAGCACTGACCTGCCCATACTAGTCTTCATGCTAATTTTCACGACTCCACGAAGATCGATTGAATGAAATCCGTTGACAGTTTCTCCAAGTTTTTCTGAAAATTATTAAGCTTGTCCCAAGCTTGCAACGATCACATGATGTTTCACATACGAACAGATACTTCTGTAATTGTACATGCTACAGCAAGAGGCAACCTCTACCTCTCCCGCTTTGTTTTCTGCACGTCCCTTAGTCCATTCACACTAACCCGAACACAGATTCACGATTTTTCTGTGTTCATGCGCCGGCCCAAGTTGGGCATAATATTCAGCAATATCTGGTGATTGGAGTATACAATACAGAAAATATTTTAACACCATCTATTCCCCATTAGAGAATGCTGATTAACAGTTACGGATGCCAAAAGTATTGAAATATAGTTTTGTTGTAGTTGTAACCACGCTGACATCAGTTAGTAGTGGTGAGTATGGGTACCAAAAAGGTGTCGTTGTTAGAGTCGAACATATTTCGTATGAAAATGACTTATTTTCATAAACATGTTAATTCCAGATTAGACACTTTATTAAACTTTATTTGAACTCTGAATGACTCCATAACGAATAATATGGAATACAACATATGTATACTACATTACGTTTTTTGTAGTCCAGTTCAACTGCATCATGTTCATAGTTATTGTTCACCATGTCATGTTTGTTGTACTCAGATGCCTTATTAGTTTATTTAATATGCCATGTATTTGTATTTTCAATGCTTCAATTAAAGTTTCAGTACTGTATACTCCCAAGAAAATACACTTCGAAAATTATTATGCGGAAGATGTTTGACTATCAACATAAAAGTCATTGTATAACTGGATTGGAAGAATCCAGTGAACGAGTACATGTTTGCAGGTGATGGGTGTACTTGATCTTCAGAGAACTAATGAGAAGAGATACGAAACATTGGTAAAAGAGGGATTTTGTGAAGAGGTCAGTCTTCTGCGATCCCATTTCGTTTCAATTTGATTTTTATTTATTTATGTACTCACACTATCGGATATTTTTTTAAAGATACTATCATGTCAGATAAAAAATTTTAAAAATAAGGAAAATTTATGTTTCTTTGCAATTGATGTGGTTGCTTCCCAAAAACAGAGAACATACTCTTTTCTGTATTATGAGATTCATTATTGGGTATTGATGGATACAAAAAAGCCTCCATACATTTTCACTACATGATTAATATACCTTTTCCTTCCCTATCTTACCTCTGTTGACGTGCAACATCTTGCAACGCCCCAGATGAGAAGAATAACAATCAATTGGTTTCATAAGTTAAGACAGCAAATTCTCTTCACATTACACTTTTATGTATCTTAAGACGTAATCTTTGTCCAGATGCTTATTTATTCCTTATTGTTATGCCAATAATTACTAAATTATTAAATTTTGATATCTCTGCTGGCATCATCTTCTCAGAGTCGATTATAGGATTTATGAGTAAAATTCTCTCTTTTATGGACATCTGGATGTACTCTTAGTCGGCTTTCAACAAGAATAAATGTCTTTCTACATTAGAACTTAAAAATAACTTCTAAGATTGGTATCTCTGTTCTATTCTTTTCATTCGTAATAAATTAATGTTCGTTCTCTTTATGAAACTGAGCATTTTTGAGGGGCAAAGGTGGACATGCAAAAATTCTATCCGAAATTTTAGGTGCATATTTTATTTTCATTGGTTCTGTTCAAACGTTCTTTGAATTTTCTTCTCTCAATACAGCTGGATGAGCTGAGAAAAATTTATGAAGAACTACCAGAGTTTCTTCAGCAGGTAAAATGCTACGTTTATTCTTTAGCATGTTGTGATAGTTAACATCGGCTAACATTTTCAGGTCTCTTCTTTTGAAATTTCATTTCTTCCTCGGAATCAATACAAGAAACCTCCATGCATCGTTTATATTCATCAGATAGGTTAGTGCTTGCTTTCCTTCCATGTTGTTGAGGTGGGATGTAATCTGTGTTTTAAATTCCAGTCAGCAGTACCCCCAACCTTGGCAAAACTTTTTCGTCTGGTAAAAGGATGAAAAACATTTATATTATATAAGACACTTAAAAATCAGTTATTTAAAACTGTGCATCAACGACACAATGATCTTCAAGGTGGCTTATACCGTCCTTGTATTGGGGCAATTGGCTTTTTCTCCCCGTTTTTATTTAACTAACCTGCTTAAGTTCATTATTAAAATTCGATCAAATGCCTGATTATTTTGAACTGTATTACTAACCAGACGACCTTCCAGATAGCTTATGCTGTCTATTTTCTTTTCCTTTTTCTTCTTTTGCAAGTTTTCTTAAAGTCGTTCAAAATAGTTTGAATCCTCGGATATTTCGTGATCAATAAAACTTTCATACTACGGGATTTTACGGAAACTACTACGTATTTGGTGTACTTTACTGCTTCACTAAAGACTTATCCATTTACTTAGTCACCCCTACCAGGCTCCCTTGCCCGCGATGTGATTGTCCTCATTAAAGTGGGTCTGCTAAACACCTTTGCCTATAAGCAAGCAACCAGAAATCCTCTTTACTGCACGCAGGTTTCATTTCCACCTGTTAAAGGCAATTCCCAAAGTGTTCAAGACAGACGTCAGCTGATGGACTTTTTACGTTTGTTTCGGTTATATCTTATGCTCACTTTGAATCCGTATTCGTATAATCATCCTTAAAATATCAGTATTAATATGTAAAAATACCTAGCTGATCTGCATCCAAATCGAGTTTAACTTCCTTTCAATCATAAGAGTAATTTTTTTCTCTTCTGGGGCAAAATCAGTAGTACATTGCATAAACACTCTCATGGGGGGAAATGATTACAGTGTGCCACTAGTGACTCATTTCCATAGTGATGGAGAATGAGTTACTTGAATATCTGCTCTCACTGCAAGAAACACGGAAGAAAAAAAGAAGTTACTGTTTTATCAACAGAAGTTGTTTTTTAGCATAATTTTAGATGTCAAGTTACGAGTCAAAATGCTCATATTCTTGGAACTAAACTCAATGGTCCCTTTTGTAAACCTTTGCCTTTTGCCCAATGTCTGCAGAATCAACTTATATTTAAATTTAAACCATAGAAATCAAGTGTCATCAAACTGAGTCAGCTACATCTTGCCACTTTGAACTCGTTCAGCTTCATCTAAAATACGTTTTTTTATATTATTTTTAAAAATAAAATTTATTTTGAAACGTTTGGCAATAATGAGAGTTGTGTGACAACCTTAGAAAGTTAACCTGGCTTGTACAGATCGAACTTCTGTTGCGTCAAGTTGACAGATCACGTTCTGCCCTAATGTTTTATGGTTCACTATCATGATTATAACACAGTGCAAATAAGTATTTTAATGCCCTTATAATTCTATCAGTAATGTTTTATGGCCGTATTGCTATGTCTCTTCACGAAGCATTGGTTTCCTTTCTTGATGTTAAAATTTTATTGAATTGGTTTTTTCAACCAGTTTACCGACCAGTTTTAGGCATCGCTACCGTAGAATACATTAAGCTCGTAATAACAGATCCCCTAGTGCCTTGAAATTCACTATGTTCAACAAACTTACAAGAATACTCATCACTGTTACTCTTTTCTCCGTTTTCCAAAAGTATCCACTTTTCTTTTGCAATTTTGTATGTAGAAAGGTTAGGTTTGATCAAGGGTTTCGCTATGGTTTGCTAGGTATATTGTGCTTTGATTGTATGAATATGATATGATCCTCTTCAGGAGGATCAGATCCAAGTGGATGAGAAGGAAACTAGTAGCATAGATTCTCAATCAGAGTAACTGTTTGACAAGATAGAACGTTGTGATGACGGCTCTATCACAATACAGGAAATGGAAAAAGGAAAAACAGGGGTGGGAAATAGGCTCGAGAGGATTCTATTCCTTTGATGTCTGTTTATTGCCCTCTATCTGTCTCATCTGAGACTTCCAGTCTGTGGAAGTCTCCTGAAGCTTATCCCACGTGCTGTGCACGTGTCTCCCTCTTCTGCTGTGTACACTTTACTAATGGGGTCATAACATAATATCTTTCTCTTCACTCAGTATGAGTTCAGAATCATGCGGGGAAGTATTACTTCTCCAATCAAAACGGGGTCACTACACTGACTTCACTGATAAAATTTTCGTGAGATATGCATTAAACAACAAATTATCTTTCTCCAAGTACCTACAATGACTTATCATAGACGCTCGAAATGATGCCTCCTACAATGATTTATCTTTTTCGATTTTTCCTGACGGACAAGTAACATTTTAGGTTATAAGAATAAATACAATATTCAAACTGAGTAAAACTTACTTAGAACATCTGCATAACATAGAGCAAAGAATCATAGTATTTCATTATCTTTCACTGATATTTCAGTTCATCAGTAAGAATTTCTAAGAATTTTATGCTTTGTCCCATTCAACTTCCCTTCCCCAGGCAAACTACAGGTTTTTCTTCCAAATGATTGCGCGGTCTTCAACTGATCGCACTTTATATCAATTGCGAATCACTAATGTTTCACCTATTAGTGTTTCTTTATAAGCTTTTCATCAAGGGTCTTGCGTGAAAAAGATTTCTCCTTTCAGGATACTTGATGTGCATTTTTGAAGAGAAGCTTGATGAAGCCACATTACAAAAACTCCCAGATTTTGAATTTGCGGTATGTTCTTTCTGAATCTACTGTTAGCTGCATGTAGTAGGGAATTGATGTGAGAATTGGATCAGTTTTTTGAAGGTGATGACAATGAGAATAAATTCTACTATCATACTTCGAAGACAAGGGAACTGGACAATCTTCTTGGTGATATATATCATAAAATTCTCGGTATGTTTCACTTTCTTATCATTTCTATTAGTATTATGGTTATGCTTGGAGAACGTTTAATTGTATGCTAACTTAATTGGATCATGACTTCTACCAAACACTCTGTACTTGAGACACTTGGAATCATTATGCTCCCCATTTTACCAGTTATTTCAGAGTTAGAGTCTAACTGATTAAATATATGAAAGACTCTTACGAAGGTAATTTTCCCTTTCTAAACTTAAGCTTTGAATCAAACGTACTTCTCTTGTTAGACATGGAAAGAGCGATTATCGGGGATTTGGTCTCTCACATCCTTCAGTTTTCATTACCTCTAATCAAGGCAGCAGATTTTGCTGCAGAACTTGATTGGTAGGTGCATGTGTATAAATTTATTTTCTTTATATAACCTCCATTTTATTTTATTTTTCTGATATTTCTTGTTCTGTGAATGTTTAGTATATTGTCATATGCATTGGTTGCCCGCCAGAACAATTATGTAAGGCCCATTTTGACTGAAGAAAACTTGCTTGATATACAGAATGGAAGGTATGAGATTTACACATTTGTGATCATATAAAACAACATTTTGTTTTATGAGGTTGGAGAGAGAATATGCTTGCAATTACTGGAAAGTAATTTAAATCTGTAATCCAGGCATGTGTTGCAGGAGATGACAGTCGACACTTTTGTGCCAAATGATACGAGGATTTTTCATGATGGTAACAGGCTTATAATTGCACTGGAAATGAGATTTACATTCTAAGATTAATGATGCTACTTCTCTCATCTTTCTGAGGACATTCAATGTGTCCGTTTCTCAGGAAGGGTCAACATCATTACTGGTCCAAATTATTCTGGAAAGAGTATCTATATCAAGCAGGTTATCGATTCATATTTTCCATTGTGAAGGCTTTAATATTCCTTTCTTTTCTTTAAAAAACTTTTCACTGAAATTTTAGCAAATAAATAATTCTGCAAAATAGAATTTATATCAGGCAGGTTATATATTGATATTTTCCATTGTGAGGATTTTGATGTTACTTATTTTTCTTTAAAAAAGTTTTCAACAAACTACGAGAAAATAAATAATTGGTTTGCCCATTATATTGTAGATTTTTTGTTCATAAATGTTGCATATTAATGGGTTGCGTAGTAAGTTATGGTTTGCTTAAAAATCACAGGCTACACAGTTTAAAATGTTCCTTTTTTAATTTATTAAATGTCTCATTTCAGTGGAAATATTCTCCTTCTTTGGCTGACTACTGCTAGATAAATCAGAGTTGATATCAATTTAATATTTCTTAAAATTTTATGATTTTTCTGCAGTCTCTGCATTTAATTTATTTTTTTTATGTATTCTATCAAAAAGAGCTTGCTGATTCCATGATTTCCTCTCGCTCAGCCCGATCATGCAAGAATTTTTTGCAGAATTCGTTCTAAACCAACTCCAGGAGGTTCCATTGTGACTGTTCTCTTTTCTGTGTGGATGTAGTGTACACTTCAGAAGTTTTATGAGGTCTTATTAGCTTCTTACTTCTGATTATCTGTTTTCTTTAAAAGTTTATGACGTAAAAATTAATTGAGAATACAAAATTTTATTCCTCTATTTAATTTGTACTGCAGATTCCATTTGTTTGTGGAATCATATTTTCCTTGACCGCATTTTGTTAGTTGGCGCTGATCATGTGTTGCAACGTTGTATTGCAGGTGGCATTAGTGGTTTTTCTCTCTCATATTGGAAGTTTCGTTCCTGCTGATGGAGCTAGAATTGGCCTGACTGACAGGTTGCACACACAATCCTGGGAGAATTCCTTTGTCTTTTATGTTACATCAGTCCACTTATCTAACTTTGTCACAAACAGAATATTCTGCGCAACAGGAAGCAAACTTACATCTGCTGAACAATCAACATTTATGATCGATCTTCATCAAGTAGGAATGATGCTCAGGTGCTTTTTAGAATTTAATCTCCCCCGTGCTACTAATTTGTTCCAATTTATTTCATTCATTTGATTAGTCTGTATGCTTGCTAATTGTGTGATATCTGTGATTATGTAGGCAGGCTACACCCCATTCTCTATGTTTGTTGGATGAATTTGGGAAGGGCACTCTAACTGAAGGTCGGTTTCATCATTCGTTTCTTGTCCGTTTGCATACATTTTTTTCCCTAGGAGGCGTGACTCACCTATCATTTGCTTTTACTCATGTAGATGGCATTGGTCTTCTTGGAGGAATCATAAATCATTTTGCTCAATCTGAAAATTCTCCGAAGGTTACTTATATTTTTTTCAGAATAGACATATTTTGATTTTTTAAAATGCTTTATGTTTTTGTGCAATTCATGTTTCTATCTCGAAGTTGGTGTACGATTTTCTCATATTCCTTTTTAAAGCTGATTTGTGTAGGCCAAGTCATAGGTATTTGTGGCTGAGATGTCCTTTTGACGGTATTTCTTAGTTAACCTTTCGCTTGTTTTGTCCTTATAATGGTTCTTGAAAAATAAACAATAATACGAAGTACAGAGACAACATTGCATCACAGAAATAAATATCTAGAACTACTGAATCACAATTCAGCTGTGTTATATTTAAGTTATGGGGAAATTTAGTTGATGAACCAATTGACGATGAGTGGAGTGGTCTCTCTTTATAGTCATAGATGTTATAAAATAACCAGGGTAAGATCATTTTAGCCCACTCCTCTAGTGCAATTTGACTTTTTGAGTTTTCCTTCTTTTCAAATGTATCAAGTGCGAGATTTTTTATACATGTCAAAATTCCACCAACGGGGTATCTGTTCCTCTATCTAGACACTCGTACTTGTTTCAAGCTCAAAGCTTCGTGGAGGCAGTTGTGTCTGTAGATTAAATTAAATAATTTATTGTAGTGACATGAGAAGGAGAAGTTCTATTCCCATTATATTTCGTGCATTCTCCAGGAAGCAACTGTTCCCTCTGTTTCAATTGTATCCACTGGTATTTCAGCGATAACTAGGACTTTCATCGTAATTTGGTTTTCCTTGGAGATGAAACATGACTGCAATTCTTCCGCGTTTTCAACTTGAAGATACATTCCGATATAGAGCTTATATGATCCAAGAGATAGAATTCTCGTTAGTGTCGTTTTCTGAATTTAACATACAAGTCTGACTCGCAGGTTTTACTGTGTACTCATTTATCGGAGATATTCAGTGACAGTTGCATATCCCAGGTCTGAAACGCTCACTATGTTCACAGTTCCAGACATGCCATTTCACTCTAGCTATGATTTAGGAGCTAACAAGGTTCTGATTCATGGTCCAGTCTGAGAATATCAAATTTTACACCATGAGTATTCTGAGGCCTGAAAACTGCTCAAGCACCGAAGACATCATTTTCCTGTATCGGTATTGCCGTTGTTGTACTATGTGAAATTATTTTATTTTTCTGTTCATATATCACGGTTACAATATCTTTATTTAAACTAATAAACGTGAATTCTTGTGTTGTCTTTGTTTTGGGATGGAAGGCTTAGTCCTGGGAATATATTTCTGAGCTACGGTAGGTTGCTATTGTTTCCTGTATCCTTCCGATTTTTCATTCCTTTTTGAGTCATAAATTTCGCTGTTAATTGTACATCTTGTAGGACTGCACTGTGCCCTACTTGCTGGTACGGCTTAACTTTGGTGATTTAACCTCTTGACAGTCGCTCGGTAATCAAGTCTTCATCTAGATGGATGTCAAAGACTGAATCTAGATTCTTTCTTTCCCTTAGTTGATATTTTACTGGCGTTGCGGTTCAGATAGAATCACATATTTCAGTGTGTTACAATTAGTTCCATCACTGATGCATCTTTCACGGAGACTCACGTTTGCAAATTGTTTCTCCTGTGTTTGTTGATAGCATTTCTGGTGATGATCTCTCCATCGTTTGTCTTTCATTGCTCTACTTTTAAAAATATCGCTCTCGCATACAACTAAGAATGCATAACTGTATTAATGTGCATTTTCCCATTGCTGACGTAGTTCATTCAAAATCCATGCATTCTTCCTTTTCCATCATCTCCCAAACGCATAGCACTGTATGCATTACTATCAATACTCTGCCCTAATTTTGTTCCAACTCCATATCTCAGTGACTTTAGACTATCATGAAGAACATACTGTGGAAAGTGACTTAATATAGCGTTCTTTTTAAAGCTAAAAAATCCCTGTTCATGTGAGATTACAGTGATGACAAACCTTCTCTGAAGTATAAAATCATTGGCTATGTTCACGAGAGATATTGCGAAGAAAAGCAGAAGAGCAATATGACCTATAATCTAGAGCACTGGAAAAGAATTTTTTAGCTCCCCCTTCGAGATTGGAGCATATTCATGTGGATACATTGATATATATATATCTCATTCTACAAGTGATAGACAACCTTGCACCTCTACGACTTTATCATAGATCTACAAGTTGATTTCATGATCTTGTGAATGCAGCACCAATCTCATAAATAAATTTCTGCTTCTATTATAAAATGACAGTCTACATCACTATGTTTCAAAATTCTCGAGTCAAACATCTCAATTAATTAGTGAGATTTTTTGGAACTCCCAGTTAGTTATCTCAATTTCTCATTCAATAAATTTAAGATTGGTTTTTTCTTACTGTCAGATATAAGCTTCCTAACTCTCTGCATGATATTGCTCGCATTGACATATGTTCCCTGTCATTCGCAAATCATTAGACTTGGTTTTCTTCTATGGTATAGTTTTCAATCTTAGAATTAAGCATTCTAGCGCCCTGAAGATCAATAATTTACTATCAACAGTATGTATTTCTACAATCAATGGGATGAGGATTCGTATCCAAGCGTCTTGACAGTGGAAAACCCTCACTAGATAGATAGATAGATAGATAGATAGTGAAGTCGGGCAGACTTGGACTATTGTCCAAAAATAGATGAGTAATAGTTAACCTCAAATTTGTGATATATCTGAATATAATATTGTCTAACACATTAACAAAATCATGCTGCGACTAGCAATGTTACATAACAAGCTAAATGGATATTATTCTAGGAGAGAATAAACTGCGATTGATCATGAGGGATGGAGAGGATACCTGTAGCATCAGCGGCCAGACTCCATTATACTATACTCTCGGTGTCAATGTTTTTTCAGTGGTCAAAAAGGTAGGAACAGAAGAAGGTCACCATGATTCAGAGTTCTAAGTCGGGCATGAGAGGAACGCCATCTCCAATGGAGTCCTGACTCCTCATGTCCGAAAGGAGATGTCCCGTTGCAGAAAAAGCCTCTGTCTTGGTGTCCTTGTTCCTGGGAATATTAAGGAGGTGGTAAACAACTCTACTTCTACTCTGAGACCATCCCCACCGGTTAAAAAGACATTTGCATTACGGCATGTCTAGCTCAGATTATATACGCCAGCGTGTATTGACGAACGCGACGAGTGTGATTATTCCGTTTTTGTGTGGTCTTTATACAGATAACGCCTGCTTTCTATATCCTCTGTGTTATTTAGGAGTGCCCGATGATCTTGTCAAAAGAGCTGCATATGTATTGGAGATGACCGAGTCCGATAAGCCTATCGAGCGTCTGGACAGCCACAGCATATCAGACATGGACCGCCGGTACAAGGTGATGTGAAACAATTCCTCACTGCGCCCTCCGCTCTCCCAACCACTTACGGCGCTCGCTGCTTCAATTTGTACTTCCTCGTCATATGCCGACGAATGAATGTCGCCGATGTTCTGGCATTGCCTTCATGATTTTTCTTTTTTTTTTTGATCTGGCAGGATTGTGTGGTTAAAATGTTGGCCTTGGATGCTCACAAGGGGGATCTTCAGTCATTCTTTGAAGATATCCTGCCCCCGTAGCTCTTCCCGCTCTGGGAGAATCGGATAGTTGTTGTTCCTCCTCTCCCTCCTTCATTGATCGACAGGATATCGGAACGGCATTTCATTGTCATAGATGAGAATAGTTTCTGGCATTTTTTTTTTGCCGGGTATTGTTTTCAAGGCATTTCCAGAATTTACTAATTTTAGGAGAAGTGTTCTGTTCTTCGGAGTTGTTCTGTTTTCTGGCAGATGACGCGCACCACGTGATGAATATCATTACTGGTGCACTATAAGCAGAGGACTCGAAGATCAGGAATCATCTAAGAACCTATTTGGAGACCCATCAGCCAGTTGAACCAACTCACATGAAACTTGGTTCCTTGTTTTCTTTTTTTTTTCTGTTTTTTGAGCTGTTGTCGACGATGCGGAAGTCAATGATTAGTTACCCAGAGTACGTGACACCATGGTCCAAGATTACTGCTGTTCGTGTAAAAGTCAATCAGGGTTCCAAACGGCAACTTTTACAGGTGAGCAGGCAAACAAGCCATCCTCTAATGAATTTCTCTTTTTTTGGTAGTAGACATCAAAATCGAAGAATTGGACTAGTAGCACAGATGCTTGTTTATTCTTAAAGTGTGAACTCCGAACTAATGATACATCAATGCCTTGCAATCATCTGATAGCAACTTTGTGATTTAAACCATCCTAACAGAATAAATGCTATTCTGAACCTGGATGATCAAAACTAGGCTGACATCAAAATTGCAGATGCGTTTAGCTACAAATTATTTTTTTTATACGAAAATCCCATGGAACGAAAGATGATTAGGATCTTGGAATGTTTGCATTGCAGAAAAAGGAATCGTACGTTCTTCAAGGATCTAAACTTTTTTTCATACTCTTTACCCATTAATTGTTTGAGTTAGTGTACGAGGCATCGTCTCTCTCAAGGGCGCTTACGCCATGGAGTTGGCGCGCCCGAATCCCACAGTTGAGCTTCATAATAATGACTGTGACAAAGCTGCTGTAAAAATATTGTCTGGCATTATAGGCCATTCTAGGCCATTCTAGGCATGTTAGAGCTTCATAATAATGACTGTGGGTTTCTCTCTCTTTGTCAATTAGGCGGTCGACGGTGCAAGAACTTTGATGGGCACATTCTGCATTGTCACAGGGCCATTTATTGCCCTGCGCCGAGCCATCAAGCTTTGGGATGGGTAAGTCATTTTGCAATCGGCTAGTCTTGGGCACCTGATGGCGCCTGCCAACACACAACACAGGACTAGGATAGAAACAGGGGAACTGCGCCTGCCCACCCACGCTGGCGAGGAGGCTCTGTTGCCCCTGCAGCTGGTTTCCGACTCGGCTCCGCTTCCCCTACATTTATTATCTTCTCCATCTCTACGCGCGACGAACCGCGGCGGGCAGCCTTCGGATCTGCCAGGCGCGGCTCTGCAGCTGACACAGAAATGGTTAATAGACAGCAGCAAACGGTTGTTTTGTGGGCTGTCTAGGAATGCGTTTCTGTCCAACTTCAAGCTGCTGGGATCTTTAGCCATGCATTCCTGTGCAAGCTCATTCAGGCTTGTTAATTCCGGCCGCTCTTCTGCGGTGCGCATTTCTTCTGGCCGGGCATGGCGGAGACTGGAAAACCAGTCGAGCGAGATTTGGGTGGCCCCTCAATTGAGCATTATAATCAGTGGACTCTGGTCGAAAGTCAAACCTATGAAAGCGACGTGAGGGGGAGACCACGGGGCTTGCCATAAAAGGGACATCTTGATTTACGTCAATGCTTCATATGGATTCACAGCAATGCCTCTCCAGGAGAAACTGGAAGTGGACGCATTCGGCCGGTCGCAGGGATTTACAGCAGGCGGCTATGGTGCAATAATCCGCCGCGTGAACCTAAAAATACGTCCAACCCAGATTCGCGGCGGAAAAGGGAAGAGCTGCTGGAGGAGGAAGAAGACGATGAGGGAAGGGGATCAGCCCGGGAACGCCCAACGCCGCCTGACATGAGCACAGACAGCTCCTCTGTGCCTCCATTTCAAGGGTACGTCCACCGGACATTGACGGTACCCCCCAGAGGAGCTCTTCCGGTGAAGGGCACCGGAAGGCCAGGTCGGCGAAGGCCGGCCTTTGGAAGAACGGCCAGCTGCTCGTCGCCGAAAAATCTCCCGCATACTCCCCGTTCCACGGCGAGGATCCCCAGCAGGCGCCCACCGGGAGGAGGTCGTCGGAGATCTCAAGAGGCGGGAGCAGAGGAGGAGGAATCATGGAGGTGACTCCGGCGGCCACCAAGATCCCAGTGGTGGCTTCCGATGCGTCTACAGGTCGAATGGCGCTTGCCCCTCCCTCGCACGCCGCCTGATTCCATGGAGGACTCACTGGTGAAGATGGTATAATTTCAGCCAGTCCAAGATCGTCGGTGGTCGGACCGCTGACGCCCGACGTCATCTCGAGAATCCGCCTCCAGAAGGCCATCGGCTCTTCTGCGTCTAGGACATCCAGACAGAGCTGGACGTCGGGACTCTGCGGACGTCTGTCGCCGCCGGAATTCTGGGGGCAAACCGGCGCCTTGAGGCCCCTTTCCCCGCTTCGGCGCGGTGGTGAGGGCAGAGGTGGAAGCCCCCATCTTCCTCTTCCTCGCTGGGCCCTGCCCGGCGCCGATTCCCTGCTGCTCCTTCAGCCGCCCGGCAATGCGCTCAACTTCGTTCAAGTCGTCCGGCCAGGAGAAGAAATCCCCTGCGTCGTTGTAGCCGACTATGCAGACGTCGACCCCGCACAGCGTGGACAGCTCGGCGGCCTTCTTCTTCAGACCCTGCTCCCTTCTTGCCCACGGCTTCTTCCCCCTCCGTTGGGCGCCCCTCTTCGTTGCGGAAGCGGAAGCCATCTCTCTTTCTCTCTGTCTGTCTGTCCTGATGGTGGGCGAAGGGGGCTCAGAAGGAAAGGAACGGGTTCTTGATGGCCGTCCCGCCCCCCAGGACTTGCGTTATATCCCCCCCCGCTCCCGCGCTTTGTCGCGCAGATCTGCCGACCGTTGGGGAGGTCTCTCGCCCGTTGGTGGAAGATCGCCTGCTTCGAATGGGAGAGGCTGCGCGGGAGCCCAAGGCGGGAAAATTCTGATGACCGTTGGGAGGAGGATCCCCGCCAGTCGGTTCTTGGCCGGGCCGGTCCGGCTCGTGTTCTTGGCCGGGCCGGTCCGGCTCTTGTTCTTGGCCGGGCTTGAGAAGTCGCCGTACTTTCTGCCTTCTTCTTCCGAGCAGCGGATAAGCCCGTCGGGGCAGCGCTGGGTCGACGGCGGAGTAGGGACGGCGCCCTCCCAGTCCAATCCTCGCTCCTTCCTTCTGTGATGCCTCTCGATTCTAAAAAAATTGTTTTTTTTTTTTCCCGACGAGGAGAAATCAGGGACTGGGTGCCGTGAAGAATCGGTTTTTCTGGGTCCAATTCTCATTCACATCGTGTCAATCATCTACAAATCCGCTCAGATTGTGGGCGAAGGTCGGCGGTGGCTCCGCCTACAATGAATGCATCTCGGTCGAGAACTTGGAAGAGCATCCATTACCAAATGCAGCCGCTCTGGTGCTCAGCGGGGCACAGGGCATTGGGCAGCGGGTCGGGGAAGACGAACGAGGACCCTGCGTCGGCAAGCGGCCAAAGGTCGGTGAACTCTCCTCGGAGAGCCTCGGCTTCGTAGAGCTCCGCGGAATGGTTGTCGTCGGGGAGATGCCGAGGGAGGTTGGGTAGAGAGCTGGTGGAAGGCTCCTGGATGGGGTGGCTACCGAGTGGATGATCCCAGCTGCCGAGGGGGCCGTCGTGGCAGAATGTCAGAGGAAACGCCATCGTCGGCTGGCCGAGGTCGCCGGGAGCAGGGAGTGTGCCGGAGTCAGTGGAGAGGTAGGAGATGGGAGATGGCTCGAACGATGGAGCACTGGGGAGATGGACGCCGCCGCCGCCGCCGCCACCGTCGCAGAGATCACGGAGGGAGTCGTTGTAAGAGTCGCGGGCGGCAAGGAAGGTGGCAAACTCAGTGAAGACGAAGGAGAAAGCAGAATGTTCGAACAATGGAGCATTGTCGAATTGGAGGCCACCGCAGCCTACGTCGCCGGAGCCGTGCAGAGAGCTGTAGCGGCAGACATTCGTAGGACAAGGCATCGTCGGATAGAAGACTTCCCCGGCGGCGGAGTGAGCCATAAGATCACATACCAGGTGTTCGCCGAGATAGGTAATGCCCAGGTCGAAGCAGCCCCCTTGAACCGGGGGAAGCAGGGGGGATGGGCCCGGCGGTGAATGACCAAGACCGTTCCACAGCTGCTGCATATCCGAGCTCTGCAGGTCCATGGAAGTTCTCCTGAAGCCAACGACATCTTCCAGCAACTCTGGCCTGACATTGTGGAAATCCGGGCTGTCGAATCCCTTAAGAGGCTGCACATCCAAGTCCGTGCTTGAATTTATGTTCTCCACCGAAGGCAACGGGTTCCGAGGGAACTGGGTTGCCGGTGTCTCCTGTTCCTTCTCCTCGATCTGCGCTCTGCCGATGCTCTCTTCTACAGCCGCCAGCCTCGAGTCGAGAGACCGCATCAGCTCTTCCAAAGACCCCATGGGAAGGGTGCTCAGCCAGGCGTCCCGCACCAGCCCGAGCTCCCTCTGCAGTCTCTTCAGGTGGTCCTCGAAGAATCCGGCCAGATCGTACCGGCGCTTGACGCCGTCTCCGTCGAGCCCGACTCGCCGGTAGCTCTGGATGATGCCGCGAACCTCCTCGGGGTCTTCGGGCCACGTCACCAGCTGGCCGCCGGGGCCGAAGCAGACCAGCAGCGTGACGATCCCGCAAAGCTCGCCCAGCTCCATGGTCTTCTTCTTAAGCACCTCCCTCCTCCTCTGGAAAGCGTAGCTGCGGTGCCTCTCGGGCTCTATCAACCTGAGCGGCGTCCGAATGCGGACCATGGCGAGTAACCCCCTTGCTGATGAACCTGCTGTGCGCTTGAGAACCAACGCTCCGCCAATTTTTCTCGCTCACCGCCAACCTTCCTTCTCTGTTCCAAGAATTTACACTTATATAGCCGGATCCTCTCAACCAGGATCCAACGGCGGCGTGTACCCTTCCATAACAAGACTGGAAGCTGTTTCCTTTCCCGTCCCCTCTGTTATCGTTTCCTTTTTGCGGCATTCGCGCGGGAACAGAAGCCGACCCGCTTCCTTCCGTCGACAGAGAGGGCGCTCTTCTTCCTCCCTCTGTTGAAGGAAACTCTTCCACGGTTCTTGCTTCTCCGGACGACCTCTGAACTCGACGACGTCCGGCCATCGTCCTCTGCAATTTTCTTCGCATGATTCGCGCGCAGTTTGTCTGAACAACGTTCATAATAATAATGAGTATCGATATTACTTCGTTCTTGAAAGGAAATTAACTTTTTATTATTATTATTTTGAAAAGATTAGAGAGAATGGAGGTTCAATTGGAGCACTCTGCCTCTCCCACTCTCTGGAGCTGCTGGAGGTGGCGGTGGTGATAGCCAGGGCTTCCCGCCCCTGCAGCGGAGTGACCGTTCTCAGAAAAATTTCGAAGGCGAGGAGAGGCGCCGCGGTTACGCGTGCTATGGCGCTGAATGCTTCTCTGCTGACGACGGATCACTAGCCATCTCCACGGAAGGAAGACGGCGAGCGCCACCGCGGGTCTCTTCGCGGTCGGGGCTCTGCACACATGAGCCCGAGTACATATATATATCCAGATACGTGGTCCTGCTGCGTCCTTAGTCGTTTCTCTTCATCCAGACTGGAGTGGCGTCCCTTCTTCCCAGTCGAGTACGAGCACTTCCCAAAGCCGTCTTCAATGCGCCATAACGTGTTTGACTTCATGTTTCCCCTGAGTTGCAACTTCGATCTCACCATATATCCCACCACAAACCTGCGTCAAAGAAAGTGCCGGGTCAAGCCTTTTTATTCCTGATTGTCGTCAGACCGGGATACTTCCGCTGTAAGAACAAATCTACACTTCCAATTCTTCTAAAAAAATCTGTAGCCTTCTACGTAGCACGGTCTGTACGTCATGGCTGTTTGAATCATAGAACCGTAGAAGGCAAGAGCTCCTCTGATTACAATTATGAGTCTCTTGGCCGCTGGTTTAAGTCAAAGAAATTTACCTCCCATCATAATGCGACCCATTTTCTCTAGAGTACGCTTTTGCTGGCTCTTGTGATCTTTTCCACCATCCGCTTTCTAGCAACTTCTTCAGGACCTTAAATCTAAAATAGTTCATGAGGATGGCACAATGCGGATCACACAATTCACTAACAATCGCAAGTGGCCTCAGGGACCCAAATAAAATAAATTATTCAACAATGAATTTTAAGCATACATGCAGCTCTGTATGAGTGTTGGATACAACATGAAATGTCAACCAATTTAAACCAGTCACCTGTACAAGTGACATAAACCTCTGATTTAGACATAACCACAATGATTTATCGATAAGCTAAAAAACAAAGTTCAAAGATTTCTGACTACATTATCATTTAATTTTCACAGATATCATGCCTCAAGAAAATTTGGAGAAAGCGTGAAGGAAATAGGCTTGTTGCATGGATTTTCATTACTTTTATCATACTTAGTTATAAAGCTTATAGCGAGATAATACACAAAGCTGCACACAACTATCAGCATGATTTTTTTTTCTCGTGATCGGAAATGTATTTCTGGTCTCCTATTTCTTCTCATTCCCAAATATTTGCATCCCCGAGAATTTCATTATTAAAACGAACGAGTTTTTTATTGATATATTGTAGGTCTCAACATATGACATAAAGAGCTAATCAAAATATCTAGATGGATATCACATTTAGATCATTATCATTTCTCAATTATTCTTAATGTAGTGCATAGCTTGATTACATATAATTTTTCTATCACCATTATATCTTCTATGATATGCAATCCCTCAACTTTGCAGTACACTACTTATGAATTGTCAAAAATGCGAAAATTTTCCCTGATAACAAGCTAAATTTGTTTTCTTGTTAAGTTTCTTTTCGTCCTAGGTCTCAACGCTTAAGATGTTAAGTTTTCTAGGTTTTACACAACTACGTATCGTGCAACTTAACGTCTTGTAGAAAAATAACTACATTACCTTTTTCAAAACTTCATTATCTTGAAATATAGTTCTTAATGTTGTAGAGATTGATCTCCTATTGGGCTTTAATGAGCTCTTCAGCTAGTACATGGATCCAACTTCCTGTGTTTAAGAAGAGGTTCATGACCATGTCATGTAATGAAGGTGTCCAATGGCATTTTGGCGCAAGAGGTCACAAGGGATGATATCTATAAGGAGCCTTGCTATGTGGATGACCATCAACATAGGAGCTTTCTCCAAGCCATATATATCTAGTGTGTTCTTTCTTATAGTCATTACCTTCCTCTCCCTCTCTTGTGTTTCATTTTGCATCAGACTAAGGTTGTGCAACAGGGGGAAGATGATACTCTCTGGTCCACAATAGTTCCCACTTTCAAAGTGTTAATAAAGTTCTATCTTATGTTTAGAAATAGATGTCTTATATTGAAATGCTCTATTAAATATGACATTTTTTTTGTCACTGTATTCTACCATTTGTTTACAAGAAAAGCTTTATCACTTGTTGAGGAAATTATTCTCACTAGTATCACTATAAGGATATAATTTACTATTTTACTTCACTCTAGTAATTTAATTATATTCTTGTACTAGTGTATTGATTCAACGCTGAACCACCTCAATATTGTATTATCTTAAATTGATAAACATTTGTGAGACTATGTACAGAATATTATGTACCAAAAATATCTTTTAATTAATTATTAAAAATCAAGTATTTGACATAAGAGTGATTTCTCTTATTTTCTTGCTTTATAAATAAATTATCATTTTATTTTCGATTTTCAATTTTTCATAATAAATGTTATGAAGAATCAAGTCTATTTTGGTTTGTAGGTGTTGGCTTTGGGAGTCTTGATAGATTTCATGTTCACAAATGGGTTAAAATAAAAACTGCTAATTTTAAAATATCAAGTTATGCTAAGAGTGGATAAAGAAACAACTAATTGTGAAGCCAATCATGAAATTGAGGAAGCTATAAAATATAAAATAGTCATTTTATATATAAAGAATGGATTAATGGGTCAATGCAATAGAAAAAATAGTCAATGTGGTGTTATAAAAAAGTATACAAATAAAAAAAGTGTTATTACCCTAAAAATGTTTTTAGTAATTTCATTTTTCAAGATATTAAGGCCAAAGTGGAATCATCCTCTCCACTTGAGACAACAATCAATGCATACTATTTTATGACTTGTTCATTTAAGGCTTTCACTTGACTCAATTAGTCTATACTCACCATCAAACTTCCATTAGAATTTCCTGTTTAGACAGTACATTTTTTAGGAAGGGTAAGTAGGACTTCTTGCAACCATTTTAACCCATTACTTGAATCACATCAATACGTTTATAACATTTAATAACTAACACGTTTAAAGTGAAAATGGAACTAGTCTTAAAAAAAATAATTTCCATTCAGATCATATCCATTTTCCTTTGTCATAGTATAACACTCAAGGAAAACAATATCATGAATAGTCTTCTCTTAATTGGTTGAAAATAAATGCGGTGTTGTCAGAAAAAGACAATGATTAGAATTTCTTATCAATTAAGGGGTCTAATGTACTACCTTAATAGATTTCATGAGAATAAATCAATAAGGATGAATTAAAAAATTTGACAGTCAATGGTTAAATAGAGTTTACTTACTAGCCAGTCTTAAGAAAAAAAGATGTCAAAGAAAGACCTATGTATAAAATTGGGAATCATTAGTAAGAATCTTGTGATAGAGGAAGACTAAAAACTTTGGGTCTCATTAATGGCTAATCAATTTGTGAAACTTCCCCAACTGCGTTTGCTCTATAAGTTATGTGAGGAACCAAAATTATAGTAGTTGATCCCAAATGGTGTTCTCCACTCTCTCAAGAGCATGTCATTATGTTTCATCAACTTTTATTAGTATCATTATTCTACTTAAAAACTTCAACTAGCTTCCAATTATATTTAACACCTCTATAAAGCCCATGTGTTTCTTTAAAATATTTACTCTAGATTTATAGCTCAAAGGGACCAACTAGGTTACCAACTAGCTAAGAATTCATAGGTCTTGTTTCGCCATCAAATATTGGTTCTCTTTGTGTAGAAAACTCATCAATAAATAAAGTTTTTAGGCACCAGGGCAGATTTACTCCATATATATTTATGAATCTTCTAAATCAAGTGAGCTCTAAAACCATTTGTTAGTCTGAAAAATAGGTTAGACAGTAAGCCACTAGAAAGAGGTGAACTAGCATTGTTTAAGCTTTATATTTTATTTTAAATATTATGAAGATTGCATTGGTTTTGATATCTATATTTCTTTAAATAAAGAAAATGGGTAATAATACGTGGATGATGATTTGGGGAAACTCAAAGTGTGAATTGCAACAAATAAAATAGGATACTGAAACCAGGTGAAATTCACCCAAGGGGAAAATGTTTCATATTCATATTATATGTGATTCAAATGGTTTTCAGATATAAGTTGGAGCCACGAATTCGTGCGAACGTGATTCATAGAAAGCTAATTCGAAAAGGAACATAATACTAAAAATGGCATTTGAACTTTTATAGTGTTTCCAAGATCAATATTGCACCTAAATTTAGGTGCATACATGACCAAAAACGAAACGTGACCATTGAACATTCCCAAATAAACTGCAAAATCTCCATGATTATTTATAATACATATTAAATATTTAAGAATATTTTTCCCCTTAGATTTCATGTCTTTTCTTAGAAAAGAAAAGGGTTGACACACTAGTTTACGCAAAGCTTGGAGAAAAATAATTAAGCATCGCACAAGATCAAAAACTAGAGAACTGACAAAACATAGTGCAATGGCTAAAACAATCTACAATAGGGAAAATACTGGTTTCCTATCATTTTTAAAACTGTTTAAATCTTAGAATGCTAACAAAGAGCTACAAGTATAAAAGAACCCCTCCTAAAATCTATCGTGGGAAAAAACATTCAAGCTAGGAAGTTAAGGTTCAGCTCAGGGTGGGAAGGCATTCTGCAATCAGGATTCATGATTATGTGACATCAAACAAAGTATTCATGGCTTTGAATACTAGTGCTGACCTAGAATAATAAATTCAGAAGGGATTATATTACTAACCCAATTGCCTGCATAGAGCTATACATTTAAAAGAGATTAATTAGGTGCCAATATAGTTGGCTTACAAGAGCCGTGAACCTAGAAGACATTAGTTGGGCACTAATCTGATTGGCCTCGAGCCATAAATCTGGAAGAGGGGTTTTGGAAGAAGACACCTAAATCCTATAGAGCTGTTAAATTTTCTAAAGTCTAGTTGAAATATTTTTGTCCAACATAAACTCCAGAAGAAATTCGTAACACCTAAGGATGTAGCCGTTGGAGAGTATAGTAGGTCACATAGACCAAACCACTAAATTTTTGTGCGCGTAGGTCCAAATAAATTTAAAAATTTTTAAAGATCTTGTAAACTTTAATTCTCTTTCTTTCCTAGTTCCTCATACCGCCTTCGACATACAAGCGCTCGCAACTGCTGCCATGCAATAATCTTTCCGATACACAACTGGACTCATCCCTGCTGCAAGAGGTTCCTAGGGAAGTTCGAGCTGGAAGACATAAACTATACGTCACAGACTTCGCCACTTACCCTGCCGTCGGCAATGTTTTATCCTGTGATTGTCTTGTGATGGATACCCAGTCTTTCAGCTGCGACACCTCCTTTGGAGAGTTCAAGAGGCATCTGTTTGAGCTTTCTCCCAGCCCCTACCACAGCTATACTAGGCGTCTCCTGGACCGCGTCCGCACCGCGATGTGCAACCAGGCGCAACTCCAAGAGGAGCTTAACGAAGCCATGCTCTTCTGGTCAGGGCTCTCCATGCACGTGCTGGTTGCTGAGGCGGAATCCACCTCCATCATCCTCAGCATGCTGTTTACGTTTTGGATTAGCAATGTGAGTGCATCCGGAAAGGTGACTGGTGGAGATGATCCTTCCATTTATGTACTTCTCCCGGCTACCTCAAATGCATCGTTGCCTCCACCAGGCTTCATCTTGTAGCTTCCATGCTTTCCACTGTTGAGCTTATTGACTAAAGAACAAGAACGGGTTGTCCCCATGTTCTCTATTTCGTTTAAAGATTCCTGAGAGGTTTCTAATTTAAAACCGTATGAAGCCCAAGCTGCCTTAACCTTGTCCGTCGAAAGAAAACGTCATTTTTCCATGATTCGTTTCAATCTCTCTCTCTCTCTCTCTCTCTCTCTCTCTCACACACACACACACACACACACACACACACACACACACACACGCACACACACACACACACACACGCACACACACACACACACGTACACATATACCCACCCCCACACGCGTCCACTCTCTTTTTCTATCAATCCACGCGTATAATACACACACATAAAGATATATATATACACATATTATATGCTTATGATTGTCTCTCTTAGAGATAACGAAAAATATTCGTTGAGCAGATGAATTTCAATTTCTTGATGATAGGGGCATCATGCTATCTTTCTTCACATACTTTCCCAGTTTAATAAAACGATAAGATATTGTTCATAAGTATGCCCCTGTATCCTCATAGAAGTGCACTGTGCGATTTCGTCACAAAAACCTGATTTCTGCAGGTGAATCTTCTCATCTAGTCCGCCTGGCTTTCGGTTCTCACAGTCGACGCCCAGTCAGTGAGCAACCTCCTGGGAGAAGCATTTCTGAACTTCATGGGCCAAGTCCTCAACACTTAGCTTGCAGTCTAGCCCAATCTGTGATTAATAACTTAAAACATCAATTAGACGAGATAACCATTTCTGATAACAGTATCAATCGTGAGATTCCGTGAAATCAAGGCTAGCCGTCCGAAGTTTGTGTGAGACTCCAACATTATTCATTAAGTGGCTTGGAAATTTTTCATATATTTTAATAAAATAATCGTCAGAATCAATGTTATATTAATCTTCACAGTTCTGATTATGAGGCTTTATATACTTAAAATTCGAAAAGAATTAAACTTAAGAGGAGCAGTCAGACGAAATGATCTTAAAGCTGATGTTTGTTTCATACCTTTATGACGAAGGAGTAGAGGACGGTGTCCTCCATTGTACTGATGTTAAGGTGGAGGACCTCGAAGGAGAGCTTCTCGAGCACGGATATTACCCTCGCTGCTTGGCCGGGGACGCGTTTGGACAGCGTCCTCAGAATCACGTTGGAGCCGGAGATCTTGACCTCGACGTCGGCCACCGGGGAACTGCTGCAGGCGCCGAGTTCCAGCGCCCGGGAGGCGGCGGCGGAGGGCGCCTCAGGCGGTGGCGTGACCGGCAGCAACGATCTCGGGCTCGGACTGGGGCTGGGGCTGAACCTTCTCCTCTTCTTCTTGGCCTCCAAGGAACGCAGGACCAGGTGTAGCTCCTTGATGAACTCCACAGCCCCCCCAATGATGGACGCCTGGTCTCCCTTCTCATGACATCCAGTGGAAAATATCAGAACGCAGGTCTCACGAAAACCCTAAAATAACCGAGACTATAAACTTTGAAGAACGGTTTAAGCTTTTGTATATTCATGGGTAAGCGTCGGGTATCTGTGTCTGTTCGTGTCTATCCTCAATCCTCCAGGGATCTAATCTACCTGGCTATTAAGATTAAGGGAAGAGGATCCGAGGAGCTGGAAGGGAAGAGCCGAAAGAAAGCTCCTAAACGACGGCAGAAAATTTTAGGGTTCATTTCTCGCTATGGATCACTAACTCATCTCTTTAATGTACTGCGTGGCTCGATGAACAGTGCGGCGAACTGATGAAACAATCAATCGTAGATCTTCAAAGTTTCCTCCCTTGATAAGAAGTTGAAACTGAGAAGCAGAAAGAAGAAATAGAAGAAGACGAAGCCAGTAAGAACCCCTAGTCCTCGGAACCCTGTCCCCATTTTCATTCGTGTCGGTGCTTCTTGAAGGCTGCGAACAAGAGAGTTACTTCTGTGAACTCCACAGGAACAACGTAGACTTCTAGGTATAGAGAGCTTTACCCTTTTGATGTAGAATCCCGGGGTCAGCGACCGTAGAACCTTGAGATGCTCGTTCATCTGCCTCCGCCTGTTCCTCTCCACTGCTATATGCGACATGGTTCCCACTCTTCTTTTCCTTCCCTGCAACCGCGCTCCCTCAAGCTCGTCTCCTCCTCTTCTGGTCTGCGAGAGTCTCACTAACAAGCGGTGCTACAGCACTTATATAGATGTCGATAGAGAGAGAGAGAAGAGGGGGGGGGGTCATCGTTTGTTTTCTTGCACCTAGAACAGCAGTGGGGGATAACTCCGCGGCTCCTGCCTCTTATCTCTGACTCCTCGCACTACTCGCAAATTCGCGCCCCTTTAATGTCTCTGTCGCACTCCCCGTGAGTCTCTCTCTCTCTCTCTCTCTCTCTCTCTCTCTCTCACTCCCCCTCTCTCACTCTCCCTCTCTCTCTCTCTCTAGTTCACTCTCGCTCTCTTCCGCTCTCTCGCGCGCGAGCGCGACACCGTTGTTCTCGATCATGACGTGGTTCGGGATTGCAATATCACGCTGATGGGCCAGGCTCAATTACGCAGGCGTGTGAATGACGAATGTCCCCTCACTGCCACACACAACGCCTGCTCTCCATCACTGCCTCCCTGCATCATCCAGTTCACTGCTGCACGTGTAACTTCTGAGGATCTCGTTAGGGTTTCCCCTACCTGAACGCGTGCGTGGGCATCATCAACTCCCAGGGCGAGATCTCATCCTGGCGCCTTCAACCGAAGCATTAATCACCGCCATGAACACACCCACGTAAGCTTCTTCATCTCGCTAATCAGACACACTGATGGAGGCCTCTGTGAGCTTCATCACTGATGCCTCGGCGAAGAAGGTAGGGAAGAGGGTCCTAAAACTCCATCGACCACTATTGATTTCCAGGTAGATTTTTCCATATCACGATTGCACCTCTAAAGATTATTGCGTTTTATTCAGGATTATCCTTTGCCATATTCATAATTCATTGCTGATGACAATCCTTGTGGAAAAGTATGAAAGCCCTTGTTCTGCTAGACTACGTGCGGCCAGCGCCTTGCTGAGGCCGAGCTAGGATAGATCTCAGAGAAAGCCTGGCCCGCTGATCCAACCCAGCCCTCCATCTTGCCCCAGCGTGTGTGCGCGTGTGTGTGTGAGAGAGAGTAAGAGAGAGAGAGAGTTATAAAGAGAGAGAGAGAGGGAGAGAGAGAGTTATAGAGAGAGAGGGAGAGGTATAACTGGGTTCAAGTTCCAAGCCTGGGCGGCACCCCAGCTCTAAAGAGGTTGAGCGCCAAATATAAGAATGGTGCCGGGTTGCACTCCGGTCAGTATATGCAGCATCGCGGATCTGCTCCACTCACGTCTCAAAAGCTATGAGGCAAATACATATTAATTTTTTTTTAATTTGAACAATAAATGAAGGTTATTCATAAAACTTTGAAGAACCTCCACGTTCTGTTGGAATAATCGATGCTTACTGCTCAGCAAACACTAATTACTCGATTAAATCCTCCCACTAGCCATTGTTTTCAGAGAGAAAAACTACCCCCACTTCATTTTTCTTCATCTTCATCATCACCATCATCATTATCTTCTTCTTCTTCTTCCCTCTTCCTCCCTCCCCTCTTAGAAGTGCCTACGGCAGGTGGGTTAAGCTGGGACACTGATGGAAGGCTTCCTGGGGAGAAGAGATTGAAGCACACAACCAGAGACCTGCTTCTTCTCAATGGAGCTGCTTCCTCGTTGGGATCCAGCTAGAAGGAGCTACTCGAAAGCACACAGCAGTCTACCGGCGGGTGGAATCTCACCTTCGGCTCTCCGGGACGACGACCATCACCATCGCCATGCTCGCAGGCAGGTAGAAAAACGCTATAAAAAAAAGCACAGTTTTGACTGTAAAACCTGTGAACCCGCAGAAGATTCTCAGCTGCTATCTTTCTCACCCACCCGACAAATAAAACAGAGAAAAAACTGGACCCAAAATCTTGACTTTATAAGGTCAAACGCTCCATCTTTCTCAGGCCCGCTGCGCACCTCCTCCTGCCTGGCCGAACCGGACCTTGCACCCCTTTCTTTTGCATCGTCTCTTCCAATGAATGGGCCGCCCTTCTTGGGGTAACAGATGAAACCCCCGGTGCTCCTACTTTATCTGTCATAAGTGCCAGAAAAGGCAAGCTATGAAAAACCATGTTCATGATGTCGAACTTGTAGAGAGGAGCATAGTTGAGAGATTCAAAGAGGAGAAAAAAATATTTCAATTCAGATTACCCAGGAGAGCCTCTCCTTCGTTTTTCCAATCATGGGAACCGTTTCAAGGTTCGGGGGAGGCCTTCTGCTTCTTTGGCGGACGGTCTGCGGCGGCGCCGCCCTTGGCCTTGGCCTTGGCCTCACGCCTCTCCCTCTTCAGCCCTTTGACGTCGTTGGACAAAGCCAGATTTCCAACCTGAGGGCACCCGCACCGTGAGCACCTGTTCTCGAGGCAACGAGAGAGAGAGAGAGAGAGAGAGAGAAGGCCCAAGAGCCGGAGGAAGAACAAAGAGCGTGGCGGCGCTGACCTTCTGGTCTGGAACGTAAATCTTCCCAAGCTTCCCATGCACGACGTCCCGGACCACATTTTTAGGCTGCAAGCAACGGGAAACGCTGAGCACCATGGCATTGAAATGCTAAAACCAGCGTGAAACAGATTCAAACATGTATCGATACTATAAATGGGAACTTTGAGGCACAGAGAGAGGATGGAGAGCGGGGGCGGGCCCAACCTTCTTATGCGGTTCACGAGCACCCTTCATGGCTTCTTTCTGCAAGCTTGCATTGGGGAGGCGGTGCCGCCGGACCACCAGATCCATGGAGGGCCCGACCTCCACCAACTCGATTCTGGGAATGGTAGTCCCCGACCTCTTCAGCCGGATGGCACAGTGCGTGAAGAGAACGGTGTTTGCAGAGATGGCAGTACACACAAAGGCACGGTCAACTCCTGCAAGATTTAAGTTGTCCACCACCTGCTCGATCAAATGCATAAAAAAAAATCACTTGGCGTTGGAAAAACCTTATGTACTCCTGACTGAGACTCAATAATTTTTGTCTACCTCTCCCTGAAAAGATCAAGCAAGACTTCCTTGAGATGTTTCAGCTCTTCTGAGCTCTCAAAGCCTTCGCCGATAAAAGCAAAGAATGGCTTGGAGCCTATCCGCGGAGCAATCTTCTTGTCATAAGAGAAAGATTCCATGGTCTTGAAATTTTCCACGCCCACTTCCACAAGATCATAAACGTGATGATCAAACATTCTTCCCAGGACTAGATTGTTCGGACGTTTCTTAGAATGGGAACCAAACTGCAACCCAAAGAAACCGTCATCTCATTAATGACTTTAAGAAGATAACATCATAAACCAGAAACCTAAAACATCTCATCTGGAACAATAAGAATAAGGTACTCATTAATAAGGGTAAGATAAGAACGCTGGAAACTCCCCATTCGGAGATATAGCATCCCAATGTCTAGAAAAGAATTGGGCATGATTCACGGAAAACAGATGTTCGTTCCACCTGTATATTTTTAACAACACCTAGCAAAAGGGGATCCACCTTTAGACTAGATAAACCTTCTTCACGGTGAAATTTACCAGTCCACACCACATGTGGCATTAACTAGACTCTTAGAAAATGCCCATCAAGTTTCCGATCCACTGCTTCTTTATTTTTTTATTATAGTGCAACTAAGAAAAATCTAATGCACATGCTCACTTAACGACTTGAGATTTCTTTTAGGCATGGCAAGGATTAGATATTAAGGAAAATAAAGATTACATGTCGAAGGTCTTGAGCATTCAGAGGGTATCAATACCTAGCTGCTTTAATTCAGATAGTCAAACACTGGAAGTATATCAGGATAAGCAGAGCTTCATGATAGGTACAAAAGATGCATCAATAACTACCACAATACACGCACTATAGGTCCAAGAGCATTATGAGTTCCTTCTTCGCTCGTCCCCACGCATACATTAATTTTATAACCAACAGGAACTTGACAGGTGATATCACACCGAAAGAAGAAAATCAGGTTGTACAACAATAGCTTCCATCATTCTTGAGTTTGAAAGCTCAACGACTGCATGCCACACTACACATCCCCCCCACAGATTAATGAGTAATGGAAAAATTCAAAGCAAAGAGTAACAATTCGCGTGTTTCAAAGCAAAGAAAACATATGAAAAAATGCACGTGTTTCATAGTCTATAGAGTGAAAGACCTCCACAGGATCCAAAAAAAATCCCCAGATAACGACAATGATTTGGTGACCTAATTAGGATGGAGACAGCATTCCCATTTCCCATCAATAGCCAGTATTCCAATTAAAGAGGAGAACAAAATAGCGAGAATGGATCGCACAACGAAGTGGGTCAAAAATACCTAGAGTCCAGAAATGAGATGTCCATTAAATAAAGTGGGTTGATGCACATGAAGACAAGATCACACCACAAAAGAGAAGCATGAAGCCATAAACAAAATTTGTCAACGAAATTCGCCGGGCCAAGTCCAATCCAACACATGGCATTGGCTAAGATAATGACGATCTATGGAAAATCCTAAATCATTAAAAAAATTAAAAAGGATAAGCTTTTAGTTTTATAAAACATAAAAAAATAGATAGTTTCACCAAAAAAAATCGTGCAAAAAAGATAAAAATGTAATTTTCCTACATAAAAGGCTAACATTTATTAAACATCCCAACATTTTTTCCCCTTTCTTCACGATTTATCCTCCACCGGTGGGCAATGAACTTTTATTCCAAAATCTTCTTCCAATAGCAATACCCCTGCCAAAACCTGGTTGATCATAAAATTGGGGCAGAAAATCAACACATCTTGGTAGGATGAGTTGATTTCTACCCTATTCTAGCCCTCAAATGAGTTTCAGTCAAACCCTAACCGTTTCTTATGACAACCTGAGACAACCAAAAGCCCACCAAGGGTTGGTTAGATTATAGCCAATTCCGATTAGAGTTAGGGACCTAAAATTCCGCCTGGGGAAGAGAACCTAGTGTATCCTCAAAAAATCGCAGATAATGATCTAGAAGATCCATTGTGATGTAGAATGAAAATTTTATTGATAAATGGAACACAACGACAATGACAGTGAGGGCAGGATTCATAGAAAAATGGGCCACAATCATTATAATCTTGGCCAAAAGGTATTCAAATTTCTCAAAACTCAATACTCACAATTTTAAGAGTAATGTGACAAGTGCTCAAGAAAATCAAATTGGAGTCTAGCCCGAGAGCATGATCCTAGATGAAGCATACAGTCTTCAGTTGAAATTAACGGATAAAGGACTCTTACCATCAAATAGGAAGGCACATTCTCATGTAGTTTATTATTATCTTCTTGATTGAATGTCGATTTTGAAAGTGAAAAAAAGCATTGCTTACACTACAAATGTTTGCAATACACAAACGAAATGATGTCCCAAACCATGTCTGTAAGAACATTGCATCTGACAGTTAATTTTCCAATCCACAACCAGACATCTGTTTCTCACTCGAAATCCAAGCTATTTCGATTCCTGTATGTTTATTTCAGAAGCATGCAGATCACAAATAAAAGCCTAAGATCAACATTAATTATACCCAAACATCACGGCTCACAAGACTCAACAACGGAACAAGGATTATCTTTTGTGCAACTCGCATCGAAAATAAGGCTTGTTTTGTATGGATTGTGTACATAAAAGCCATCTACAAATGGCCAAAATTATATCACAAGTAAAAGACTAGCAGAGGTAAATACAGGGTTCATTTTTAAGAGCTCTTAGACAAATTTCGTGCACAGGCTAAAATTTCCCACTTACCATAAAGAGGCTACAATCAGTTTTGAGAGAGAGAAACTCTAGAGATGCCTCTCCAGCACTCTCAAAGGGCCTGACTCTGTCATTCTTCCTCGTAAATCTCACCGCATTGTCCCTTTTAAGATGATAAATTTGAGTGAGCACGGCATTCAGTACAGCACTAGACCGTGTTCCCTGAAGAATTAGGGTCTTCTTTGGATTCTCAACCTATCAGAACACAGGGCAATGTGTTACATTGCCATGTAAGAGGGAAAAAATGCTAACAGTTTCTATAAATTAAAAACCGAAAAATATGGAAGATGGAATAAATAGTATTGCTAACCAGCTTTGGTGCACGCTTCTCAAGCTCTCTCTTAGCTTTATGAGTCTTGGGAGTTTTCACCTTCAACATTTATGCAGTTGTAAAAGTAGATACTGCTTTCGTACGCACTGCGCAAAAGAGAATGAGTTAGATTGCCGATTTATTAAGAAAAGGCGCTGAGCAGTCGCAGTTTACTTCTCCTAGAGCCAGTAGCGGATGCAATATCCATAGAAAATAACACGAGATAGTTACAAATCAATCATCTACGTATCAGAGAACATAAAAAGTCTGTAAATGTCCAGAGATTTCCTTCCAGACCTTGCACCCCGTGATAATCCAGGAAAGACCCTTCAAGAAGATGATTTATAACTTCTATGAAACAAACGTATCAAGTACCATAGTCAATTGGAGGAACATCAGGTTTTGAAGGCAAATTTTCGGTTCAATGATAGGGCAAACTTGAAACACTCGGGCCTAATCACGGAAGAGAGCGGGAAGAATGCGAGTGTAACTCGAAGTCCCCAAACACCGTGTCAATGGCTCAACGAAGGAACCTGATGCCGGCAGCAGCAACCACCAAGCCGAAACACGCAGGATGAGGTTCGGCAAAGCGAGGAAACGTATTATTACCAGAACCGCTGCAGGACGCAGTCGCTGAAGAGGCCGAGCTGAGAGTTGCCAAAGGAGGATGGCTGAAAACCCGCTGAAGGGTACCGACCGAACGCTCTCCGTGGCCAGCCGGAGGCTAAACCGGACCTGAACGCTACCTTGATGATGCGGCTGACGACGGCGAGGAGGCAGAACCGAGCCTCGTACGGCGCCGCGTCTGATAATGGTCGAGAGGAAGAAGAACGGAGGCCAAGTTCCAGTAAGGGTTTAGCAAGCAGAAGAGAGAGAGAGAGAGGGAGAGAGAGAGGAGGGGCTCTTAGATATTTTTCTATCTAGGAAAGGGAAAAAACAATAAATTTCTGGAGCTGGATCGTACGCATAAAAAGGACTTTGGCTTCTGGACTTTTTATTTCTGGAAAAAAATAACTTTCTACCTCATTATTCCTCAAAATTGCAAATTTCTCAACGATGGTACGTTTACTGAGATTTAAGAGAGTATATCTAGAATATTACATATATATGAGGTATACGTGTATATTGATCGTTGATCGTTGTCCTGCGCCGGACGGTGACGGCGTAGGACCTGCGGCGGCGCAGGCTGCGTCGGACCGGGAGCAGCGCCATCTCCGGAGCATTAACGGCGCGGGACGGCTTCGCCGGACGGTGACGGCGATTTTCCTTTAAAGACTTATTTACCCCTAACCCAATGATGGATGTCTTCTTCATGGTAGGGCCTTTTTGGTCTTTTTCTTAGTCTCTATTGGGCCTGAACGAGGCTTCTTTCTGCTGGAGGCCCACTGGGGTGGGGACCCAATAAGTCGCTCTAGTAGCTTCTCTCTCTCTCTCTTCTGTCTCTTCTCTCTCTCTCTCTCCGTCGAATTTTCTAGTCTTCCATTCTCCTGCGACCGGAAGGTGAGGCTGCGGTGGAGGCCGAGCAGAGGGGGGAGAGGGAGGGCGGGGAGAGGTGGCGAGGGGAAGGAGGAATTTTGGAGTGGGAGAGGGCTCAAACAAGGGGTAGGGAAGGACACAGGAGACGATGTGGGCGGCGTCGTGCTTAGCGTCGTGCTGCGCGAGTTGCACCTGCGGGTTGTGCGCGTCGGCGGCGTCGGGCATATCCCGGCGTTCTGCAAGGATCGCCTACTGCGGCCTCTTCGGTCTCTTCCTAGTCCTTTCGTGGATACTCCGGGAGGTCGCCGCTCCTCTCCTTGAGAAGATCCCATGTACGTGGGTCCTATTTCTATTTTGCCCTTCTCTTTTTGATCGGCGTCCATAAATAATTGCGATCAATTTTCTTGTTTCAACTCTTACGCGTTATATGGGAATGGAACCTTGGTTGTGTGCGTCTTGATTGAGCTGGGATTATGTGCCTTTGATGATTCAGATTTGGAGCATCACCCCATTTAAAGCACAAAATTTCAATAAAGGCTTCTTGTGTGAAGGTTTCACCGAAAACAGATTGCTACATCTAAAAATTTTAGTTCTTGATGTGCCGATAACCGAGGGAAAATGTCAATATCATACCATCTATGTTGTCTCAGAAGGAACCTAGGAAGCCAATGCGAAATATCCATTTGTACGCGAATCTTATGTCTCCTTGCCATGACGTTTTCAATAATTCAAGTTGTTGCCTGAATCCTGTGGAGATGTAACTTGATGATAATGAAATCTTGTATTGGCTCAAAAAATCTTAGTATTCAAGAAGATGATTTAGTGGCTCTCATGATCGCACGGGTTTTCTTTTTACAGACATCTATCATTGCACTTCCTGCTCTTAATCCCTCATGAGGTGATGAGTTTTTGGCTCACCGTCTTTCTTGGTCTCTAAAATGGCTTAGTGACCGATTTTCATAATTTTTGGCATTCCATGAGAAACTGTCCTCTCTGCATCAGTCTGAGCCACCACCTTTGATGATGTTGGAATCGTGATTTGCTGAATTCATGATATCTCTTGGATACATGTGAACACGTGGCATCTCCTTCTTCAGTCCCCATCCACTATAGGGTAGATTTTACTGTGGCCATGGATGAGTAGTAAAGTAGGTTGAGTTAGCCGTGATAAGAGATTTCCTCAAGAATCAACGTTCAATATTTTAAAATATCTGAGTTATTCATTTTCATGTTAAAGCCATCCCTTTAATTGCCTTGAAGAGTATAGAATTAAGTGAATCTGGTATTCTGGAAACTGTGAAAACAGGACGAAATTAAGTTAGTCCCATGCCCCCTTCTTCACTCGTCAGTATATCATAAGATGTCATTTGGGCATGATGAACCATCTTGCTCACACAGTAAAATACGACAACGTGGGGTTCTATTGCGTCTAATGTTTTAATGGGCTCAGTAACTTTATTGAATTCATCCTGATTTTGATTGTATCATACTTTGAACCTGATCCAATACTACCTTCCATGACCTTACACTACTTTCTATGGCAAACTGTATGTCTGCTTCTGATGTAGTAACATTTTTCCCAAAAAAATGCGGAACCAATTTATTTGTGTTGGTTATTGATTTTTCCACGCTTCTGCTTCGCCTCTTCCTATTACTTGACATTTTTCTACCTAGTTTTTACAATGACTCTGCTAGATCTTTGCATTCATCTTTCCAAGGTTCTTGATTACACCCGTCACCCAAGTCATCTTTTCTCTCCCTTTACTTTTCCCCTTCGTTGATTTGAATTTAAAGGGATGAGGGTTACTTAGTTGTTAAAGGAGTGAAGCAGTGGTTTATATGTAATCTTGATACGAATAGAATTCTTTTCTGGGATATTTAGCATGAAATTTCTAGGAAGAAATGACCAGCTGGAAGGGAAAATCACAGGTGATTTTTTGTCCAATCTATTCTTCCTTTCTCCTGACGCAAATTCAAAAGTTGGAGATCATGTGACAAGAGAAGTTTAAAAGACGTGTTCATGAGTGAGAAGAGAGGGCTTTCAAAAATCATAATTGTCTTTTCAAACAAATAAATGTACCTGATTACGAACCATCTATGCGCTTTAAATAGAGAGAAAATTATTGATGTCCTTAAGGTTTCTTTCTTTCAGACTGTTCTTGTTTTTTTTTTTAGGTGGCGAGGGTTTATATAAAGTGACTTGAATTTGACTTTTCTTTACAGGGATTAACACTTTCTCTCACACTCCATCAAAGGAATGGTTTCAGGTCGAAGCAGTTCTTCGTGTGAGCTTAGGAAATTTCTTGTTTTTCACAATATTTGCTCTTATAATGATTGGTGTCAAGGATCAAAACGACAGAAGAGATTCGTGGCATCATGGAGGATGGACAGTGAAAATTGTGATTTGGGTCTTGCTTATTGCTCTGATGTTTTTCCTTCCAAATGTTGTAACTTCTGTATATGGTAAGTTCACTGCATTGAGGCAATCTTTTGTGAACTCATTCTTTCCTACAGTATCCATACATGAACATTCCCACCTACAACCTAGATTTCTTGGTTATTTTTTTTGTTATTGCTCCACTAATATGTCACTTTATGTGAACTCATTCTAGGAAAATTGCTGTTTTATTAAATGGGTAAAAAATTACAAGTGTCATCTCCTGTCCTTATTAAGGAACAAAACAATATAATTTGTCGTTAACCTATTTGATAAGTTTCACTTTCAATAGGAAAGTAATCTTGGATGTTGAAGGATTTACTGATGTTGAACTAATTCAGTTTGATAAGGACTTTAGAGACTTACCATTTACCAAAAGTGAGTTGCCATTTACCCAAAAGCTGCATTTGGCCTCCAATTCTCAACCTAGGTCATGATGTAATTTATAGTGATTGAATTACGCAGAAGAAACTTAAATTTGGAAAACTTGTGCATCATATACATTGTATATTGCATCATTTTGGTGCGTAAGAAAAAAACTTTCAGTATCTATTCCACAAATAGATGGCTGATAACGAAGATTTTTTTACAATTTCTATTCTTAATGGGCATCGTTTGTTATCCTGGAAAAAGAAAGGCTCTCCTACATGAGTTGGATTCATCTTAAATAATAAAAGTTAATGCCTGTGATCCCTTTAAGTAGCATGAGGACTCTGATATTGGAAATTCTCTCTCCACAAAAAAAAATGTCGTTTCCAAACTTTTTATGTGTGAACTGTATCTGATTGCTTCCTCCTGCCATTGGTGCTTTCTTTCCGATGAAGCATGATGCCCTTAATCATTAAGAGAAACGAGTGTAACCTGTGCTTCCCCTGCCTAGGGCATCTGATATTATAGTTTATTTTGGAACCCTGGAAGAATAGTTTGTTCCCTAGCCTTGCCCGGTTGTTCATTGCTTTTTGAATGCATGTCTTTTCAATCATCATTCATTTATTTCATTTTTGCAAATTTTGGTATCAGAAACACTGTCGAAGTTTGGCTCGGGTTTGTTTTTATTGGTCCAAGTGGTCATATTGCTGGACTTTACACATAGTTGGAATGACGCATGGGTTGAAAAAGACGAACAGAAATGGTGGGTTTTGTTTAATTTTTCCTCGTTAATTGTGAATTTGACATATTTTTCTGATCGTCAAAATCTTCTGTGCAGGTACATTGCTTTACTCGTGATATCAGTTGTGTGCTATATTGCTGCCTTCTCATTCTCAGGGGTTCTCTTTATCTGGTTCTATCCATCGGGCAATGACTGCGGCCTCAACCTGTTTTTCATCATCATGACCATAATTCTTGCCTTTATATTTGCTGTTGTCGCATTGCATCCACAGGTACTATCTCATGGACACCTAATGCAAATCAGTTTCGACGGTTACTGTTGGCCTTCATTTGATGGGGAATGTGCCCCTAATGGTTGACCCTTTTTAATGCCAACTTATGGCCCTATCTGCTTATTTGATTATCGCAGTTTTCTTGAATATGTTCTTTTGAATTGAACGAAATTTGAGTAACTATTGTTTTGTACTCGATAGAACGAAAAAATTGGGCAAGTTATCACGCTTTAGGTAAATGATGGCAATGGGCAATTTTTCTGGATAATTTGCACTTATGATAGAAATAGCAGTGTATGCTGAAAAGGGGCCACTGGCATGGCCTTTAGAGGAAAGAAACATATGCACATTTAGAGAGAGAAACTTTTCAGGTAATGTGTGTACCTGATAGGGTGAAAGCGGATGTTAGACTTTTTTGCTATGCGTATGTTATCTTGGGTATTTTCCATTTCTTGTCTAGCGTACTATCGTCTGATGTGGCATAAGACTTACGTACATTAGGTCTTTGAGGACTCACATGGAGCTTATCTTCCTTTCTTTTTGTTATTTAATGATTATGGGCACTTGCCGCTATAAAAGAAGAGAATTTTTTTTTGAACCTTTTCTTCATTTCCGTACTAATGTGCCCTTATACTTATTTTTCTCAAGTATTTACCAAAATGTTTTCTCAATGAATTTAAGTTTTTTTTCTGTGTTGCTTTGAGCTTACTCCCAATATTTTAGATGGTACTGATTACCTAACCTCATCTCTTTCAATTCTTTTGCATTTTCATTAATTGGTTGCTGTAACCTTGTTGAAGTTTTTCCCCCATTGCTTGGGTTGTAGCTGAATCGCTGTAAATTTTTTAGAGTTCTAAACAATTTCATGCATTCTTTTATCACGGATTATGTCATCCCGACTTTGACCTTGTCATAAGCTTGTTGAATATTGCATGAAATGTTATAAGCTATAATTTCACCTCTTCATTTAATGATTTAGTACTGTCCTTGCTGTTTGTTAGCCAAAAAAAATCTTGCCAATTCAGTAAATTCTGCAAGTTGATGGCTACTGTCCAATGGCAACTCTTGTAAGACTCAGCTTTTTGTCATACGTGCATGCTTGGTTGCTTTTCATGGAACCTGCCTGATGTAGGAACAGAACTTTTATTCGATTGCTCTTTTGCTTTTAGCTCGATTTTTTATCCTATAAATGTGGGTCAGCTTACCCCATGGAAGACCCGTGTGAGAAAGTTTTCAAATTCACGAACTTAATATATCAAAGAATGGATTCAGCTAAATCGAATTAGAGATCCGGTGGTCGGCATTTTTTGTCTTCTTGTCCTTCCTTTCCTTTCATATTCCATTATCTTCCCCGCCGGCCTATGTTTAGGCATAGGTCTGTCTCTTCCATCTTCCTCTTATACCAACAGCCTCGTTAGAAACCTATCCAATGCAACCTGCATTAGCCGGTTCTCTGCTTGGGGGTCGGATTTCTGAAACTGATCCCTACTTACTCCACTCTTTCTGGATCAAAATCGTGTTATTTCCTTAACCGGGGGTGGGGGGAGATAAATTTTATGCCAGTTTTATCCTTTTCCAGGTAGAATAACCAATGCAAGGGATCCAATTAACACGAGGGATAAATTAAGAGGACAAGAGGCAACATTATTAGCTAGTTGTATGCTGAATTAGTAGAAATGCGCGGGCTAAATTCCATCCTAATCCAGAAGATCTGCCTATATTCTGGATTTGGTGCAGTCGTACAAAACTGATGCAGTAAAAAAAAAAAATCAGTAGGAAAGAAAGAAAGAAAGAAATCTGGATTTAAGCCTGCATTTTGTGCAGGATGAACTGCCCAAACGAATGCGGCCTTGGCTAAGGAATGTTAACCAGTGCTTACTTCGAGGCGTCATTTTCCTCTACTTTATATTATCTTAGTGTGCACTTGTTGACCGCTCTGTGGGAACTTGGAATCCAGGTGAATGGCAGCCTGCTGCCTGCTTCTGTGATATCTGTCTACTGTGCCTACCTCTGCTACAGCGGCCTTTCAAGCGAGCCCCTGGATTATGAATGCAATGGCCTCCATAAGCACTCGAAAGGAGTTTCCACAGGCACCCTTATTATTGGCATGCTCACGACCGTCCTCTCTGTCATGTACTCCGCCATCCGCGCTGGTTCTTCAACAACCTTCTTATCACCCCCATCCTCACCAAAGTCAGGTATTAATTATAATATCATCTCACACCCACGAACCCAGATTTTTTTTTTGTTTTTTTTTTTTGTTTACTAGCCGCGATTCAAATTTTTAATCTTGAATGAGAGGATTCGGATTTTCTGGCCTTAGACTGCCCAATTATTCTGGATAATGAGGCCATTGCTGTGGTCCAGGGACAGGGAGGCCCCTTCTGGCGCCGAGCGACGCAGAAGAAGGGAAGGGGAAGGAAGCGCGGCCTGTCAGCTACTCGTACACGTTCTTCCATCTGATATTCGCGCTCGCCAGCATGTACTCCGCCATGCTGCTGACCGGGTGGAGCAGCTCCGGCCCGGAGAGCTCGGAGCTCATCGGCGTCGGATGGGTCTCGGTGTGGGTCAGGATCTGCACCGAGTGGGCCACCGCCATTCTCTACATCTGGACTCTCCTGGCTCCTCTCGTCTTCCCTGACCGGGAGTTCTGAGACGGGCTCGTCCATGGCCGTGCGGCCCCCTTAACGTATGTACAGACTATCTGATTCAGGTATGAACCAGATGCCTGATTTGGAAAAAATGGGCTGCCCCCAGCTGCACGGCGAAGGCGGAGGGATGGATTTCTCTTTAAAAATAGTAAGACCACGTTGGGAAATTTACAGGCAGAACGAACCTCAGCAAGCAGGCAGCAGCAGCCGCCGCAGCTCGACCTCCAAGACTGTTGGAGAGATGGGAGGGGCGGCGCTCACCATTTCAAGGTCACTGCCAAATCGAGCAGGGCCTCCACGTGGCGTATGGTCCGCTGCCTCTCGTGCTGCTTCAGCATGCTGGCCACGGACTCGGGGTCGCGGCCCTCGGCGGGCCGGTCGTCGTCCTGCTCACTCCGGACCTCCTGGAGCAGCGCGTCCACTTCTCTGATAAAATCGGCTCTCAGCAGAGCGTCGTCCTTGTCTGGCTCGAGCTCGATGCGGCCACGATGCTGGTCAAAGAGAAAAATCATCTCAATTAACGGCAGATATTTTTCCGGCCTGAAATCCCAGTTGTGGGGAAATATTGACAAAAATGGTAAGAATGGAAAAGACGCGGCATAGTGTAATATATTTTTTTTTTGTTCGGGCTCTCAGCTGTTGGAGATAATCCAAAGCATCTGCGTTGAAAGATCACCAAAAATAGCAAATAATATCAACTTAAAGAGGGAGGGGAGGGGAGGGTGAGGGTTGAACTTAACAATTCATGGCATGCACTGCTAATTTCTTATCTAGCCCTGAGTGGAAACTCTGGTAGGACCCACGTGCCATGCCCATGTTCCTCGTTCCGTCATAACGTGAAATCTTAAATGGAATCTGTGGATTTCGATTAACCTTTCTATATATAGATATCCTAAGTCATGCTCATATTTTTTTATGAACCATTTCATACCGCAGCCTGACATTTTTCTATGCGTAAGGAAAGCTAAAAAGATTAGAAGGCAGCGTACGTTTCCAAACTGAAAGACTGTAAGTAAACTTAATTACTATAATGGAAACATGCAGTAGGAGCAGATGTTGACATGATATCTGCTGAGAAGAGTTTATCCTTCCATATTGATGGCTACACCTATGATGAACCTATTATTTCTTACTCTCATCAAGGACCACTGAAATACTTGATTGCCTATTTTTGCCTTCTCATACCCAATGGAAAAAACACTGAACCTAGATTGGGGGCAGGATCTGAGAGACTTTTATCTGACGAACACAAGTCAAAGTAGGGTTTATCCTCTCTCTCTCTCTCTCTTTTCTCTATCTTCCTAGAATTTTTGACACTGTCAAAGTAGGGTATTAGAGCTATAATAATACCATGGGTTATAACTTGCTGAAAACATGGCATATGACATATATCTTAATCAAACCAAGTCGATTAAAATTTTACAGAATATATGAACAATACATCACGTGGAATAAATGTATTATTTCCAAAATTTTGCCTTAAATTCTTGGTCCCAATTGAATAATACTGAGCAAAAGTTTCAAGCATGTGAGATCCGAAACTAATTAATACAATGCATTAGAGTCATGAGTAAGATATGAAACAATTTCAGGTGATGAGAAATTTAATCATTTCATGGACATAAGATGGATAGCCTTACAGTGTCTACATCAAATCCCGCTGGAACAAGTATACTAAAAGGATCCTCGGCTGGAAATGTATCAATCATGCATTTTCTGCATGTCTTCAGCCACTCATCATCATCAAATCCATCATGGAGGTTCAGCAGATCATTAAGCAAACGCATGGATGGCGAAGATTCTCTCTTCAATATTTCTGTCTAAAAAAAAGAAGAGTAGATACCATGCAACTTGTACATCATATAAAACTCGCGCTTAATTGCCACATAAGACAAATACTGAATTTGATATGTTAGAAAGCTATCAATGACTAAAAGTGGCATGCTCAAGAAATATTTGATCATGTAGTCCAATACCTCTACCCTCCGGTATAAAAGATCTAGGCTCCTGATGGCATCTCTCTCCTCCTGAGTACATACCATATATCAATAAGTTAAGCCACAACATTAAATAAAAAGCCTGACCTTATACAAAAGATTACCTAACATCAAGATGTGATATAGAAAAACTATGAATAATTGATTATTAAAAACGAAAAAACATAATTCTAAGCTGACTTAGAATCAAGATCAAGTCAAAATTACATCGCCATCTTTACAATAAAAAAGGTACCTTTTGAGGGTTTTGTAGTTTTTGCTTCAAATTATAAATTCGCCGGACAACAATTATATTAGATTTTTCAGAGAAATTTAATCATTATCCATATCCTGATGTAAGGAAACTAAAATTCTGGTAAGTGGAAACCCAGCATGAAGAAACTAACGATGCAACATCGTCATATCCTAACGTGTCAATTTGTCTACAGTAAGTCATAAGGTTGAACATAAAATTCCTCAATGTTGTGAAAAAAGGAAAAGGTATGGAAACCTATCTTTTAAATAGATCGAGTGGATGAAATATGACTTTTCGCCCGTGAGGAGTTTATTCAAGAGGAACCATGAAACTGGTGACAAAACTACAGAAATTAAAGTTGAGGATTAAAAGGAATAATCATCGTACCCGTTACAAGAAAATACTGCAGAGATGATTCAAAAATTTACTGTGGGCATGCCGGATAAGTCAATTGACTGAACTATGAACAGCCCTTCTCAAGTTCAAGTACTCATGGAGTGCAATTTAATCTATTAAAAGGATAGTCCAGACTAGCTGGTTCAAATAAAGAGAATAAAATAAAAAATTTTAAAGCCATGGAGTTGCCGTTCTCCCCTTGGTTGTCTGGAATTTCTTAAGATAAATGTTTGTCAAACATGAAAAAGGAATGACTGTGATGATAAGAACTAACAATTACAACAATGATCTAAACATCAAACACTAACAAACGAGAGTTGCGATAGCAGGGTATCCTCTGAATTGACTTTGTAACCTAAAGGGTAAATTTTGAAGTCTTGAGGAATAAGATAGCATAAAAAATGGAGAAGTGCACAATTGAGGAAATATACTGAAAAATCAATGTAACAATCTGCACCTACATCTCTTCGAGCCAGATCTAAGCGATTCCATATGACCAGCAGGACAAGCTCAGTCAGCTCACCATTCTCAGCGGCTTCCTCGATTTTCTACGCAGAAAAATAATCAGAAAGAACAAGGTCAGAAAGTTATATTTATCAAAGAATTTTTATTAGTTTCTACCATTCTACCTTGCAGACAATAGAAAAGACAATCAACAGGAGGTGGAACAGTCAAGAAGAGCATGCGCTCCTTAAATATAGTTGACCCTGAAGAACAACTTGCAAATTAACCATATATTTTTCGAGCACAAAAGCTAAAAGATCATAAAACCATTCACCTACCCAAAACTAAGAGGTGCCACCTACAATATCTAATAGTACTCATATAGAATACACTAAGGTAAAACAAATAAGGATTTCATCCTGATAAAGTTTTTAAGTCTCAAATTCCATCTAGATATGCATGACACCAGACATAAGGTCAACAAAGATTCTAGACTTGACCACAATGGCTACAATGTGATAAATGAATTTTTCTAGGGTTCGAAGGAACCAGTCACCAAAAAGTGAGGAACAGAAGAAGAAGACTTCAGTGAGGAGGGAAAAAATCCACTCTATCTGCCAAAATCCCTAAGGGATAATATACAAAGGGAGGTAGAAATAATGTGGAGATAAGGTTGTCAAAACACAAGCCAATATGTCATGTGCACCAAATATATTCTTATAGATTCCACCTTCTCAAATGAATAGTAGGTAGGTCAAAGAGAGTATGCCGAGAAATTATTGAAATTATTTCTAGAATTCGCAAAATGTAAACACCGAAAAGCAAATACTCTCTCTTACTACAAAAGACCCACACACACCGCCCCATTCTCCTAGACATGAAATAAAAAAGAAATATAGGGAAAGGGAAGAACTTTAGCCCGCCACTAGCTGTCTCATCCCATGGTGGTGATCGCTGTCCAAAAGTAACCCTTATTTATTAACTCAAGCAGCATTGGAAACATTTTGAGTTGGAGAATCATTTTCAAGCTAGTTCTGACAAGGGAGAAAGCTGGAGCTGCAGGCAAGAGTTAAGAGACCTCCTAGCTCAATACTCAAACTGGACAGAGACTGCATTGGACTATAGTTTCATTGCCAATTGAACCCTAATTTTGTAACTAGATTTTCTAGAGATCACACATGTTCTCCTTTGAGTGAAACCCCACAGCCATTAAAAAATAAATATTTTTTTCTTGAATTTCATTTCACTGAAGATGATCCGCGGTAGCTGTTCGTGATTTTCGTTTTCCCTGAATCCGGAGCCATTTTGAATTTCTTAAATTGCTTGAAAGTCTAGCTCTGTTTTCATGTGACATATTTTCTCTCAACCCTCTTAAACTTGACCTCATGTATTAAGGCGTAGAGGCAGGAAGTGTCGAGTTGTTGCCCAAATTCCACATCCCAGTACAAGGCGAAACGCCAAAAGAATCTGAACGAAATCACTGATAAAGAGAGGAATTGATTTCTATTTCATAAAAATAAATCGAATAAAACCAAATGGATGGCCAGAATTGTATTTATAAGAGAGAAAAAGTCTGTTCTATAAGGAATCCTAAAGAAAGAAGCAAGTGGTCAACCAACTAAAAAAGAATCTTCTGAGAAAATAGAAGCCTAGTCCTAAGGGTCAAATTACTGAATATGAAAATTTTGAAGGAAATAACAAGTTAGCTGTGTAAAGAAAGGTCAACCGTTTGGAAACAAAACCATTTGCAAAACGTGAAAATCATAAATATCTGGCTATGTCTAATGCTCTTAATTGTGACGACCTTAAGCTCACAAATATTGTTATGCATCTTCACAAAGTTCTCTCAAGAACAACATGGTGGTATATTCTTCGAGTTACTATGAGACTACCTGTTTCTCTATAATTGAGTAAAGCTCCAGCAATTTAAAAGATACTTTTATTAAATGCATAATTTCAAAAGTCTGTTAGTCCCTGTTGGGATGTCAAAAAGCCTCCATACCTTCACAAACGACAAGGAAGACGAGAATAGTCCGAGGAGAACAAGTAGTTTTAGAACCTTATTAAATGTTTCAACTCGAGGTTAGTGCGAGTTTGAGTCCCATCAGTTAGGAGCACAAAGAGACTATGCCTTCACATCCAGTTGCCAAGGTGTAAGGATGATATGATTCAAATTTTAGTTGAATGGTGACGTTTGAGCATTGATCATAAGAGGGGAGATTAAAGTATAACATGATATACATACCAAATCAAGCACAACTGATCTTATATTGAGAACCATTTGATTGAAGTAAATGAGAATTGAGGCTTCTCAACAGCCATTAAAACTTCCTGGGAATCAACACTTCTAGATGGCCCATTGGACCGGTTTCTCGTTTCTTCCTTTTCTGGAATCTCATGGTATTTTAGTGGGCTTTCTGTTCCAGTCAATTCTTATATTTAAATTATGCATTTTCAAAAAAAGAACAAGTTTTTTCACAAACTAGAAAAATCCACTAGTTAGTGAGTACAAAAAAGTTGATTAAGAACATATGAAATAAGAATGACCAATCTATGCACTTATAAACTTTCAAATGGTTTCATGCTTAGCAAATAAAATTATATCCATCACATAATCTGCATGAAAATATATTTATGAATAATCATTTTATAGTAATCATAATCCTTATAACCGAAAGAACATAAATTTTAATCTGATTAGGACGTAATATTTATAAAAAAGATAAACTTAAAGTGAAACCGATTATGAATTGAGCTTTATATAGAAAAAAAGTATATTGAATTTGCAGTTGCATACACAATAACCAGATTATGAATACCAATTTACCTCCTCAACTTCCTCTGCAGCTCTTATGAAGTTTGAAACCAATATTTTTGCTTTCCGAACTTCTTCTTCAGGGTATCCCTTCAAACGCATCCCAATTTCACGATACTCATCCATTTTTATATTTTCTTTTTCTTCTTCCTTGTCACGGTATGCATGCCACTCCTTTGTTTTTTCCCGTTGCTGTGCTTGCCATTCCTTTCAAATGTGAAAGATCCCATTTAAGTATCAATACAGCAAGCATCAACAGGGTGAGAACTGTAAATTAAAACAGGGAAAGGAAGCTTGCAATAAATGCATGCCATAAGGTTTTTAACTTTTGAGAAAAGAAAAAGTAAATCAGTAATAAATAAAAATAAGTGGCATAACTACGTGTCTCAGAAATGCTTTACCAACTGAGAGGATACTGAAGCTGAATAGACTCTGAAGCAGATTAACAAGGAGAAACTAGTTTGGCAACTGAGCTTAGTTGGGATCTACTATTTTTTGCACGTTCAAAACTGGCAAAGCAAAGTAGGAACAAAGCTAACTTTTGGAAATTTGAACCTACTTAATTGGTATCGAAATAATAGAAACCATCTGACTCCAATTAATGGGATGATCAAGTCACGAGATGGGATAGAAGTTAATCAGCCGTTGAACCGAATAAATGGCTATTGTTAAAGAACCCACGCTGTGAACAAGGATGTGAAACGTCACGTTTTGGGAGTTGTGAATAGACAAGGAGGAACGAAGAGCTGGAAACCTTGAAGTATTATAGTATCCCATTAATGAAGATAATGGAAGATGTAAGTTCTCTCTTAGTATTCTCTCACCAATTGAGGGAATGGGGAGTTAAAAATTCAGGGGTTAAGAAATTTCAATGCAAACCCTTTGGAAAATGACATATGGATGTATTTTTGGTCTTATGTGCAGAGCTTACGTCATATCTCCGTGCAAGATAGATGGGTTGTAAGAATGTCAAAATCAATTTTTGACAAATTTGGCTACTTTGGATAAGAATTACACGAGTTGCCTTCATGTTAGCCCTCTAATTCATGCATCTTTGTCGTGTTCACGATCAAGAGGTAATCACTACCATTCCCAATCAAGAGAGATCCACTGAATCAGATACTACCATTTATAAATCCGAGTCTTCAGGATTCCACTCTCATTTGATCTCAGGGGTACAATGATAAAAATGAGAGCAAAAAAATAAATAAAATAGATAAGGCAAAGAACAAGTTGACACCACACCACAAATGTATGCAACATGGAGCACCATGCAAAAAACTTTCAATTATTATGCATAATCAAAACACTGAAGAAATGAATGTCTAAATATGTATACAATAAGAACGAATGTATATACTACTTCCTCTTGCAATCAGGCGTTCATCATAATTAATTGGTCTTTGTACAAATTTCCACCATTGATTGTTGAAAATTTGGTTATATTATCAAATGCAAAAACATTTTCCCTGAAAAAACAGGCATTCCTGAGCGCCAGCATGAAATCTCTTCCAAAAGCAATCCGCATCCATTACCAATCTTGACTGCTGGTGTAGTGGCACCGATGACAAAATCCTTGGTTCCCAATACGGCTTCCAATTATTTGAAGCTAGGAAATGTTTTTCATGTATGGCAAGAACATAAAAGAAGAAATTTGACGCTCGGAAAAGCATAAAATATGTCGGTGAACTGGAGCAAGCATCTTCATAGTGCAACCATGAACAGAAAAAGAAGGGAAAATAAATACTAAGATATCAGAAATTCCCCATCACTCGGTTACCTCGTCATAGTACTCCCTGGGGAGCCCACCCTCTTCACTCGTGTCCTCGCCTCTGGTCCTACCTGAAACTAACGCGGCTCCCCCCTCGGCGTCTCAGTAACAACGTAAGAAAGGCGCCGAGACGTGAACACAAAGGGGATGAGGCGACGAGCAGACCTGCCCGGAGAGGAGGCCTCCTCTTGGAGGCGGGCGGCAGTGAGGGGAACACCACCGTCCCGCAGAGCCGCCGCCCTAAAGCCGCCGGCGATGGCGACGGAGGGGTGACGGCTTTGAGGAGCTGCGCCTGCACCGGAGGTTTTGCCCACATTCTCGCTGGATTTCCAGATGGCGGCAAAAACCCCTACCCTCCCCCCCACTCGCCATTTTATACTTCCAATCGGATTGTCGACGGGCCCGGGCCCGTTGGGCCCGGAAAAGCTCAAAACGGGCCCTGTGTCGGGCCGCCAGGTGGGCGTTCCCGGGCTAGGCCCACGCCCACTCAGGCCCAGCCCGAGTCGAATCAATTTCTCGAGAAGGCTGGGACCCCGAGGTGGAGGTGGCTCGGAAGCTCGGGTTGTGGCCGAGAATCGAATCCAAACAGCCGTCACCAGGTGTGACAAAATCCTGATGTTTCGACGGTGGAGGTCAACGCGATAGCTGACCATGGCAAGTGGAGGGAGTCGTCACCGCCGGCGGAGTGGCGGTGGTAGTCGGTGCGGGGAGGAGAGAGAAAAGGGGGGAAAAATTAAATTAAAAATGGGGGGAGGGGGGGGGGGGGGCGCAGTTAACATGTTCGGCATCCCGTCCGCAGAGATGCCGTCCTCCGCCGTGACGGCGTCTCCGGTCAAGGCCCGGCGGCAAGGCCCCGGCGGCGCCACCGGTCAGCTATCGCCGTCGTCGTCGTCGCCTTGCTGCAGGCACTCATCGCCGTCGGCCACCCTTGACCTGCTCATCTTCGTTCTCGTTCTCTTCTCCTGCACCTTTCTGATCTCGTCGTCCTTCGCCTACATCTTCCGCTCGCTCTCCCAGATCCTCCCCTCCCTCATCCGGCCGCTCGCCGATTATTTCAATGGATCGCCTATTCCGTACGTGGCGGGGCTCGTGGTCTTTCTTGCGGCGGCATTCCTGGTCGCCACGGAGATCCCCTGCGGCGGCGGCGGCGGCGGCGGCGGAAGGATCAGGGGGCGGCGGTCTTCGTGGATACGGTGGTGGTCTAACCGGTGTGGGAATCCCCGGTGCAAGGGGCTGAAGAAAGCGTTGGAGTTCGACGTGCAGCTGCAGACAGAGGAATCAATCAAGGCAGCGAGTGCGTCGCCGGACTCGGGGATGTGGAGGGAGATCGACAGCCTCCCGTGGAAGGGAGGTGATCAGGGGAACAGCCCGGAGTATGAGTGCCTAAGGTTGGAGCTGCGGAAGATGGCCCCACCCAATGGCCGGGCAGTGTTGCTGTTCCGTGCGCGGTGTGGTTGCCCCATCGCCAAACTGGAGGCTTGGGGACAGAAGCGGGGGCGGCGGAACAAAAAGTGGGCGATCGATCTGCCTGTGAAACTATGATGTTATTGTAGCTCTTATTTGATCTTCTGTCGTTTTATGCCGGTGGCCTCATTTCTTTAAGGTTTCATTTTTCTTTCTGCATGGCCTTTCTCCGATTGCATAATTTGATGAAATAATTTTCTTTTGATGCTCCATACTATCCTCTTGATGCCTTTGAAAATGTGGTTAAATAATGCTCAGAGGAATTTGTGAGGTACGTTGAAATTCCATGTATGGTGAAACTTGGAGACATGATGGAAATCCATCTGTTGTAAATATGTTTCAGATGCTAAAAACTCATCTAGGTCCCATCTACATCTGCAGCAGCCTTGTAAGGTTTGGCATTTTAAAATATCTAAAAGCTTGCCTACTCCTTCCAACCTTTTGTATTGAAACATCCTCCCGCAGATAGTTTTCAAGGACTCTCTGTCAACTCTCAAAATTGGCAATCACCACTATACCCGTACCATCCATTCCATAAATACGAAGAACAACTTTGAGAGGTGGATGTTGACAATAGTTATCAATTGTAGAAAGCATGGTTGCATAAAAGAAAGCCACAGTCGTGTAACAAGATCTTAATATTTATTAAGTATATTGTCAGTAGGTAACCTTTGTCTCAAACGTAAGAATAGAAGAATCTAGACGCCTTTAATGAATTCCATTCTACATTTCCTTCAACATGCACCCCATTACTTCAATGCTAATAAAGTGTCATAGTGGTACGAATCATCTTATCTTGATTCTTAAATCACCGTAGAATAAACAAGTTACTACATGTCAAATGGATATAACATTTATTTAACGTGATGCACTCCAAAATCTTTGTCATTGAATTCGGACAGTGATAAATCCTTCGAGTGATGAAAAGTGCATTCTGAAGTCCCCGAGTTCAGACCTCTGAACTCTTGGATAATGCCTCTCTTTTTCCTTTCTTGTCATGGAATATTGTCATGCAGCCAGATTGCCCACTTCTGAAACATCTGTGATAGAAGTGTCTTAGTTAATGCGCGGGCCCATTCAGGAGCTGATTTTTTGCGCTCCTAAGCCTCTCTTACTTTTACTCTATAGTGCAGAAGAAGATAAGGCAGTATTTATCTCTCACTTGAACCATTTCTTCAGTAATTTGTCATCCAGAGACCTTTTTGACTGAGAGCTTTATATTTTTTTCAACCCTCCTTTAAGGTGTTAAGGAGAGGATCTATCCTTCGAAGTGACTTCTCCAAGATAGGTGACCGCTACCCAATCCTTTTAGAGGATACTATGTTAATAGGTGCGGAAATTTTTATTTTGCTCCTGTATGGATGGCAATGTTATTATTCTTTCTATTCCATGCCATGTCTTCTTGACAAGGGTTGTTGATAAATGTCTTTAGCATTGGATCACGTAAGCCACAATAAGAGTTCAAAATAGGTGCCTCCTACTATCTGCTTCTTCTTCTCAAGCTTTCCTCTAACTTGTATATTGTTCACAACTGCTTCTTGAGCTTGGTTACAAAATGAATTCCACAAAACTTTCTGTTGCAACTCAATTTATCTCCTCTAACATTTGTTTACACTGTGAATGTTTATTTTTTGGGCCACCACTTCCTATGTCAAAAAACCTGCCAGTCACACTGGAGATCCACCTGATGATGTCCAACTAAGCATCCCGCATTTGTTTTAGTCTAAAACTTTCCAATCTACTTAACCGTAAAGAAATCGTTTTTCTTCTCTTCTTGCCTGAATATTCTTTCCTGATCTTTTGACATGTATTTGACACGACTTGCAAAACCTCATTTTCACATTTTTGATCCTTGTTTTTGTCATAGGAGTTGATGAGATTGAGAGAGGCACTTGTATCTTGTCAAATCTAAGTTACAGATACTTCCAGGCTATATTTAGACTGTTCTTTTGATAAAAAATCCACCATGATCGTTTTGTGCTTCTTAGGGAAAAATAGGATTTCACCCTCTCAGTATCTCATCTAGATACTTGCGACTGGCTGATATCCAAAGTAGTTCGTCAACTGATAGCCTCCAACTCCTTTAATCATTTTTAAGACCTTCTTGTTAGTTTTTGAGGCAACATTCGCATGGTATTCTGAAGCATAGAAACGGCGATTTTGGACTTCTTCAGTAATATTGTATTGAGTTCTGGGTGTGTAGAGATGCAATCTTGCTGTTCGTCTCTTCTTCAACAGTATATTATCATCATTTCAAGTAATCAATGGGTTCACTGTTGGAGTGATCAGTATTATATGGCATTAATAAAATTCAAATGTAAAACCCAAGTGGCACATGTTGTTATGATTTAGCAAATGAATGCCTGGAATAGTTAATATAACTGAAGGTTGACTTGGATAGTCTGAAACTTGGAGAAAATTGAGTGAACATAGGAGGCTGGGGATTAGTCATAGATTCTTTGCTTACTTCTGTTAGTCATTTACTACCAAACTTCATGATGTGCTTTTTCATCAAGTATTTCAAAGTTTTCACTCATTATGCCCTAAAAGACAGTATGTTCTTTTTTTTCGAAGTTTGCACCTAATCTATATAGAGGCATTTTTTCAATGGTTTTATTCGTTACACGAATGATTTCATTTCGTATGTAAATTGAACAAACTGATAGAGGTTTGTGGATCCAAAGATGGGGCAATACTGCCCAATTTCTATTATTCCTGAGCATAACGTCCATGGCCACATCTAAGAACACTGCTGCATCCGTAATATACCTCATTTTGTTGTTTTCTGAAATTTTTTAGTTTTCTATTACATTCCGAAGCACATAGGTCCCAACCTCCACCCTATGCATTCATTGGCTTAGAGGTGCACTAGTGGGGACTATGAAGCAGTACTAGTGTATGGAACCACTGGTCTAATTCTTTCCCCTCTGGACAGAGGTTTTGGCTTGTACGAACTGAAGGTTTCAATGGTCTTTGCGTAATCAGGGCATGACTGATTTACCATTTTTATCACTGACCCAGGTACGAGTTAAGCCTAGTCGCAGCTTTGGTTTTGATATTTGAGCCGAAAAAGTCTTAATTTGGTGGTCAGATTTTGTTTGTCTACTCAGATTTGGTTCACAAGCTTCAATATTTGAGCATAGGTGAATTCACTCCTGATAGATGTTCACAAAAGTAGGACTATTTTGTATGAGCCTTAATTTAAGTTGACCCTCTTTTAGATTCTAGGATCAAGATATTTGGGTTTTCAACTGGCGATGAAAGGAGGATGCTCTTGTTTTCCTAGTAGAACCATCTGGTAAGGATTAAGGTGTTGACCTTTGCCGTTTGATTTAGTCTGATGTGCTAGCGGAATTTATTATCTTAGGACATTGGGGAATGCCATTGAAAATAACATTGAGGTTCATTTCTTGACATATGATAGGGGGTTTATTCTTAGGCCATGAAGCCTCCATAAGATTTGTATGTGGGAAATGTATATTAAGAGTTCAGTTCTTATTTGGACCGCTTCCTATTTCCTTTGTTTCCTAGTTTATTGGTTTCTTAGTTGTTAGGTAGTTTTCTTTTTTTGTGGCCCTGGTGCTTGTATATAACATCCATCTATGATGCGAATAAGAGTTGACTTTTTAGTCTATATATCCTCCTAGGTTTTGTCATGGTATCGCTGGCCTCTAGAGAATCTGGGGTTTGCTTGCTTCCTTCAGCTGTAGCGTAGGGTTTAGTCGAGGTTTGCTTACTTGCTTCAGCTGTAGCATAGGGCTTAGTCGAGGTTTGCTTGCTGCATGAGAACCAGGAGAATCTCGTCATTCTGGGAGCTTATATACAAGGAGAAGAACGGAAAACAAAATCAAAGGCAGAGGACAGGTTATGCCAAATGAACATCTGGTCCATGCCTTTTTTTTCTTCTCCTCTTTTGTGTTGGACATGAGATAGTAACCTATGGCTATCAATGATTGCATTTTCAGCAATTATGTGATATTCCCTACTCTTGTTTGCAAAGCCCTTTTTCGATCATCAACCGTCATTGTCGATCCTTTCAGCCTTGATTGGTGACATCAGGTCTGTTTTTCTAACAACCAACAATGCTTTCGCTGTGGGTAGCTGTCATTTTTTCTACTGATGTCAGAAATTGTATAGATGACAGCTACAACGCAAACTGAGGAGTTTGTTTGGTTTCAACAATCTGGAGAATTGTTGAGCATTCAAGCTGCATGTAGCCTGGTTGGAAAAAAAATTCCTTAGAGTGGTCCCAATTTATTCTCACTTTGCTGAAAGGGAAAGGGAGGATCAGCAATCTAACAGGTACAGGGACAAAACTTGGGGATCCTCGGTTTGAGGCATGGGATGAAAGAGATTCTATGATTATTCAATGGCTGTGGAATTCTATGTCACCTGAGATTAGTGACACATGTATGTTCTGGCCTACAGCGAAGATATCTGGGATGCAATCCAAAAGACAGCATATTCTCGAGCAAGAGATCCAGCTGGAGTATATGAAGTAAAGGTGAAGACAATGGCTGCAAAACAGGGTAGCAGAACAATTACGGCATATCCAGATCAGCTGAAAACTGTGGCCTGAACTTGACTAATAAATCCAAATGTCCTGAGGATGCAGCTATCCTAAAATATTTCATCGAGCAAGACATAGTCTGTTATTTTCTTGTTGAGCTTAATCCAGAATTTGATTTTCTTCTGGCAAAGAAGAGGTTCTGTGCTTTAATGAGGTGGTGGCACTTCTCTGACGAGAGGAAAGCAGAAGAAGCCTGGTGCTCGAACCACAAGGCATGGACAGCTTGGCGTCCAGAGGTGCCAATAATTTAGCCACAAACGTAGAGAGAGCTTGGCAATTCAGATTCTGACTTTCACAAATGTATGATCTCCTGTGGAAATGGAGTTAGATACTTAGTTGGTGAAAGTTACTTCGAACAGCGCAATTGTGTGCCATTTTGCCTGGAAGAAATAGCATAAGATTTCAACTGTATACAGTGATTTTGTAGCCATTATAACCAGGGTTATTCATGTTGTTGGTAAGCGGTTAAAAAGGCTTGCCAACTAGATGGTAATCTGTAGCCATTACTGTGTTGTCGATGATTATGGATGGGAAAAAGGAAGCTGCAGATTTTTGTTTCCTGGGATTAATAATCTACTCTACAAAAATTCTTTCAAAATCCTTTATTGATTTTGATCTACATGTAGTTTTGGAGAGGTGAGGGGTGACACCGAGAAGTGGAGCTTACCATGCCTCATGTAATCTCCTTCTACAAATAAATGAGCATCAGAAATCTGATTCATGGTGTGAACCTGATGACTATAATTGGAAGATTAAATTATAATGTTTATTATTCATTGAAAAAGTGTCTATCCTTATCATGAAACATCGGGATATTAAGATGATATATTGGCCTGCGGGACAACCCTGAATCTTGTGCAAAGATTAACCCTTGAGAGAATTTCTTTTTCATCGTAATAATGATTTTAGATTTGAAATGTTACTCTGCAAAAGTCTTCAAGTTTCTGTGATTGGAAGACCACGGCTTTCTTTTCAATACCTTGTTACAGGTAATTATACACTGTCCATGTGTCATTAATAATAACAGGAAGCTCGTTACTTTATGTCATGTATGCCTGAACCATAATGTAATTCGGTCATTTGAAAGCTTAATACACTAAAATGGAATGGTACAGATATTTCCTTTTCCCATTATAAATTTCAATCGTTGCAATCCAGAATTCTGTATCCGAATTCGGCAAGATATTCATGTAGATCTTCTTAGATAATCAGATTGCCATATTATTTTTGGTTTTATACTGAATGATATTATTTGATTGGTGCAGGACAATCGTGAGTCTGGCTCTTGAGGGTGGAGAGTGATGATTTCTTGGGATGCGTCCTCCATTGATTAATCTATTTCATATGTTCATGTTTCTTCTGGTATTGGTTTCCCTAAACTTAAGTATCTGGTGGGGGATGATGCAACAATTTAGCCTGGCTTCAGATGAGCATCAGAAAGGTTCATCTAGTTTACAATATTGGATATCATTTCAGTGATAAGAAAATCCAAGCACATATAATCTCAGGAAAAAGGGGGATATATTAGTTTTCTAGCATCCCTCATTTGCAGCCTCATACTCGATGTTTCTTTTCTCCAAGCTGCCATATGGGACGCAACCCCTCTCTTTATTCAACTGACCTTGATCTTGCCCCATTTTCTTTTTGTCTGATGATCAAATGGGGGAGTTGTGTCAACAGTTGGACGTATTTTTTTTATTCTCTTTTATTATAAAACATTACTCTTTGAATGCCAGCATACCTTAGAAGTTATTGATTCCTCCAAAGTGCTGGTTATTGAGCTTTCTATGATAGGAAAATTTTCTCTCAGTAGTGCACGGTGCACAAGGTGTATACACTACAAGAGAGAGAGAGAGAGAGAGAGAGAGAGTAGAACAACAAGGACCACAATCTTTTAGGTGTTTATAGGATGACTAATCTGGTTATTTACATTATTAGCTTCATTTAAAGTTCCAAACCTTAAATTATGGGTCAAGAGCATCTTCCTTGCTCATTCCCATTCTAAATGAATCTCTCTTTTCTTATTGTCCATCTCAATCTAGTCCTTCTAAAAGGAGAACATTGGAAATGACTTTGAAACTTTACCATGAGATCATAAAAGTTTGGATACAATGATTTCTTTAATGGCCTCATCAAAATGAAGACTATGATAGCACATCACGGCTCTTTTTGTTACTGTTTCCTTTTGGTGGATGAATTTCATTAGTTTATTAATCTATCTCCAATTGATAAATTGTGCTTATGTTTGAGGGTATATGAATGTAAAAGAAGGGACAAGAATAAGGAAAACTTATTATCTAAGATTTTCTGATGGAAGGAAATAAAGTTCATTGCATATTCAAGTTTTGTGCTACAAACTTGAGACTTGCTTCATCATGGATGCTCTTCTTTCTTGAAGTATTTTGTGCACATGGCTTTTATAGTATATGATTAGGAGAGGCTTTTTACTACAAAAGTTGTATGTTTTTAGTATTTTATTGTAAAAATACACCATGGTAAAAATAGTTTAAATGTCACATGAATGTACATTGTACAAAAAGAAGTGTCATTGACATTTCTCCATTACATAAAATGTCTCCAAGACTTACCTTGTTGTGACATTAGTACGTAATGTTTAAATAGGCAGATTAATTACTCCACATAAGATTTCATAAAAATTCATACCTTTTTATGTACATTTTGCAATGAAGCATAATTGCCATTGATTTCAAGCTATAATAGCATCCCCATGTGTTATGAAAATATTGTTGAAATTGAATTTTATATTATTAAATTTTATGCCTTAATTATAATTACATATAATTCTTCTTTATGATATCTAAGATTCATTGTCATCATCATGTAAATCAAAATCATACTAGAGCCCAACGAAGGGTATACAAATTTTGGTAGTGTGGAATTATTATTTTACTTTCTACCCCTTTTGCTATATAAGTAAAATTATAATTTTCTATTGTCTCTCAAAGACAGTAAATATTGATCTTTACAAACAATGATTTAGGAGCTCATGACCTAAAAACTCATAAAGTATGATTTCGTTTCTTCCCCAACTTCCATTTCATCATGCTATAGCACCTTATAAAGATTATATATTAATTATTCCATCTACCTCCGAAAGATGGGTTTGAATTTAAATAAGGTCATCATCTTGTTGGTATTGATATGGCCACAATTGTTATCAATAGGGTGGAAAATTAATAATAAATGATATAAAGATTAAATTACACCTCTAAAAATCAACTAATATAGTTTGACATTGTCCTTCAACCACCTAATTTAATCACAATCTATAGAGCTTAATCAACTCACCATCAAACTTTATGCATCAATGCTAAAACAAGAACAATGCTAGAGAGAGAATAACTGAGAAAAGGGTTGAGACTAGTGAGAATGAAAATTAAAAAATTGAACTCATTCATTAGATATTGAAACCCTTCAAGGTTCAATTCCAAACTACAATTGATAGGAAAAAAGCAAGAAAAAATGCATTACAAAGCTATGTACTTGGTGAACAAAAATTCCCTTCAAGTGAATATGACAAAAAATGTCATTTATGTCTCACAACATTCCCCTTTAATTTGAGAACATATATCAATCATATTTAGTTTTACTAGAAATAGAGTGAATTGATTCAAAAATTGTCATTTTGTAAAAATATTCACAACTTGATATTTTAACCATGTGTAAGATAGGAATAGTTCCTCTATGTTGAGTTTCTCTTGAATAAAGTGTCAATTGAGTTCAATGTGTTTTGTCTTATCATGTAACCTTATTGTTGTAATAGAGTTTCATTGATACCTTCACCTCAATATCAAAATCAATCAACAAGTATGTTAGCTATATTAGCACAATCACCCTACAAGCCATTACATAATATTCCACTATTTACTTGATCTAGTTAATACTATATATTTCTTGTTCTTTCAAAAAATAAAATTACCTCTAATAAATATATAATAGCATGTAGTAGATATTTTATCTTCACGTGATCTAACTCAACCTATATATTGAGTATCCCTCAATTTTATAATGTCATAATTTGGTAAAAAATAGTTCTTTCCAAGAAAAAATTCTAGGTATTCCAAGATTGAATTTAAAAACCTACAAATAAATGGTCCAACGAGCATTCATACATTAATTAATAATACTTAGTTCATAGTAATCTAGACTAGTTAAAATGTACAACTTTCCCACTATATGCTAACAAAAAACATCTAGTTTCTACTAAAAGTTGAGTCCATCAATATTTATAAAGTGTTTGTTGCTCTCCATAGGTGTATTGGTTGGTTTGCATCTGAACTTATATATCTCTGTAAAAAATTTTGGTACTACTCTCTCTAAAAGATGTTTTAATGATAATATAAAATTTTATTTATTAAATTTTAATATGACAAGAGTTTGTGTTAAATCTTATGATGATTAAATATAAATAATATTTTTTCATCTCAAAACTACCAATTGAATCTAAGGTAATTATCTTTGAGATCAAGATATTTCAATGATAGAGATATGTGAATAGCATAAATTTACGAAGAACTATCCCATATATGGTAAATGGTAAGAGGTAATATATGATTATTATTTAAATATGTGTGTGTTTGGACTAACTTCAAAATATAGTATCCTAGATTACATAAATAAGTATAGAAAGTCAAATGTCAACTCACGTGAAGAAATATTTGAAAACTCATTAAAAATATCAAAGTTTTTAACTTAGAATCAAGATGGTGACATGTCAACCAATTTTATAGATAAAATGGCATATTAAACATGTTCACCTAGGCTTGATCTCAAGATAAAACATTTTGTTGACAAGAGATGAAACTTCATGTCACATTTTGATGTTGTTGTTGTTATGCATTATAGATAATGATAATTTTTTAAATTAATTTCATAAGGTCTAATGACTATTTTAAAATAAAAATTAAAAGGAATTGACATCTACGAAAAGAAGAAAGTTTGAAAAGATATAACACAACAATTATCTACACATCTCTCTCTCAGATTTCAATCATTGTGAGCTTCAACAATGACCAAAATATTGCATCTTGTCTTCATTTGAATTTTTCAATCCAAGTTTACACTATTTTCAATGAGTTACACTCTCCATCATGTCCTAAGGTACTTGGCTAGTGACATGAGAGGTATTTGGGTGAAAGTATGAGGTACTAATAGTTTAGTTGAGTATTTGAAGGGCAAGGTCTTTGAAGAAACAAAACTTGATTGATTTGGCAGTTTACCTCATGAAAGTTAGTGTATTTTTAATAAAATAATAAAATATAATATGAAGAATAATCCTTTAAGACTAAAAGTAACTAAGTGAAGGTGAACCAAAATAAAAAATTTGATTTCCTTAATTAGATATAGAGAGACACAAAAGAAGTTATGTCAATATATCTACTAATAGATAGAAAATGAGAATTAATGAAAATTCTTAGAAAACCTAATTCACCCGTCCCCTTAGTGTTTCATCTAGCCCCTTAAAACTTATAGTAAGTAGATCTTTCTTGCCTGAATAAATTGTCCAACATCAAATAGAAGCCACAATAGATAGTAGATAAACTTGGAAACACTTGCTGAGGTAGTGAAGTTTAAATGTCACATTAACCTAAGATGAGATCAAGCGAGTCGTAATGTCATGAAAAAAAGTCATCACTTGAGAAAGAGAGAGAGAACATGAGAGAAAAGTAAAACAAAAAGCTAAACTCATTTATTCGATGGCAAGACCCTAAGTTTAGAAGATCAAAACCTGAATTAAAATTGATAAAAAGGACAATAAAACTAAATTTGTTTCAAAATTATGTATTTTATAGACAAAATGCCCCTCACTACAAACACAATAGATTTTATAGTGATTCAATCTTAGAAATATATCAACTCTCCAAAGTTGTTATCATAGGGTTGGCAACATAAAATGAAATTCCTCAAGTGGAACCTTATAGCTAATAAGCATCTCAAAAGACATGGCATGATGGGCACCTAACATAATTAAGGCACAAGGCAAGACATTACATTGTGATGAATTTAGTATGATCTTATAAAATGAGATTACTATTGATCCCTCATCAAATAATTTAATAATGAGGTGCTTAGTTTATATTATAATAAATATTAAGAGTATTATTTTGAGCTTCACTCCTAATGGTGATGTGTTGAGTAGATTAGGGTTGTGAGGATATCCAATGTTGGCAAATAATCAAAGCATTCCAACAAACAACTATGTGGAAATTAATATCATATCTTAAAATTTAAGATCAATTTTAAGAGATCAATGCTTGATTCCACACGTCTACAAGTAATGTCGTATGAAGACATTACCCACACCACCACGTGGATAGAGGATATGGTGAAGGAAATAGTGTTATTGAAATGCCTACAAATCAATGTGCCAATAGGGAAAGACAAGACATGGGTCAAGGTCATAAGATAAAAGGAGTTATGAACTCATTTGTAAATTCTCTTAATTAATAGTACCACTAACAAGAGTACTACAATAAGATAAGTAGTTGATCTAGACAAAAGAATGTCAAAAAGTATTCAATGTTATGCAAAAGGCCATCACTAACAAGTCAACCTTCTTATTCTTTTATTTCTCCAATTCATATGAATTTCACATAAACTCCTCTGATGTGACAATCATCAAGATATTCATGCCACAAGGGTGGCAATTTGTCAGCAATAACATTCAGTAGTGCGTACTATGAAATATATATAATGTACTACACGTGAGACACCCAAGATAATAGTGCATGCTAGCACCCTTAAAGTACTAGCTATTTCTAACTGAATATTAAGTAAGACATGGGTGCTTAATCTACTTCTATCTTGTTTATTAATAGGACAAAACAAAGGTGAATGAAGTCAACAAGAACCCTAAAGTTACTATTGATACTTGAATGTCTATGGAAATCACTATCAATATATCTCATCTTTTGGTTATCAAATGTAGGAAGCCATAGTGTAATCTTGATATTTATTGATTGATTTTATAAATATTTAATATTTGTGATGACATTACTCCATTGCACAGCATAAAAAGTAGTGTGCCTATTCATGACATATATGACAAAATTGTGATGTGCTTCTAGATATATCTTTTATAATAAGGATGAATACTTCATTGAGAAATTTTATTCAATACACTTCACCCTTCTCAAAATGTATGAAAGTTTTTTTCAACAATTCATTGGTGAAAAATTCACCATTTTAATGTGACACACCACTAGAATTAGTCAAATAATAATGCTTACATATTATTTTAATGCTCATTACTTTACATAGATTCAATCTTAGCATATATAAAATATACAAGAGACTTTGGCACATGTAACATGCCAGATATTAATTGTAATTAGTAGAAAGTGGAGTATGTCATTAGGATTATGGTAATATTGTGATTTTTTTCAATTCAAAAAAAATATATGATGAATCAAGAAGCACAAGGGCTTGATGCTACAATACAATAATTTATTTTGGTCATTGTATGGGTAGCTTAATTGACTTAATGACCAAAAAACCATTATTGTTTGTGGTGGATCAAATATTTTGCATGTCACTACTTATGTAATATTAGGCAAACAAAGAAGACTCAAAGTAAAATGTCTATAGTGATCTCTATGAAAATTTTTTGGTGCACTTAGTTGTGATATTAAAATGTGAGAAATTTATTTATTATATATTTCTTTAGTTTTAAAAATAATATCTTTTGATCTTAAGACTTACAATTTAATTCAAAATTATTATTCTTGATATTAAAGTATTTTCATGAAAGAATATGAGAATATTAAATCTTATTTACTGAAAAAATATCATTTGATCAAAGGATATATGTATGATAAATAATAAGAGGTAAGATATTTTTATCACTATTTATACATGTGTGAATTAACTTTTTGATACAGAAAACTAAATTATATTTATAACCATAGAAAATTTAGTCCATGAGAGAAAATTTCTACAAATATGCAAATTACATATATTTCTCACGAATTACAAATTAGAAATCCAGATGCTGACATGTTAACATGACTTATATGGAATAAACAATAGATCAAATGTGTTTACCATGATTGAAACTCAGTAGTTATGTTCATTCTAAGAGAATGAGTTGAGATTCAAATTTTGAATCAAATAAATGAAAAAATAGAACATTTCGAATCACAAAATTGATCAAAGGTTCCGCATATTCTGAAAAATAATAATGTTTTGAATAGTTTTCGACGAGTAAAGTTTTCTAAGTTTTGAATAACTTCACAAATTCTAGTTTTCTTTGGAGATGATTTTCCATCAATCTTAAGGAACCGAATTCAACTATAACTTTTCCATGAAAGCATATGTGACCATGTTTCATCTGAACGCCGCAGGAATGGAAGGGGTTCTACATCAGGCGCCACCAGGAGATGGCCCTGAGGGTCTCCAATGTCGTCACTTTTGTGGAAAACTGTTCTCAGAACGAATCAATTGAGGGTACCGATTTCTTAAAAGCAGTTGCAGATTTGCATTTATTGGACGCCGGATTTGTGGATGTCAAGTTCTTCTTCCTGACGGTGAAGCGCAGTGTGCTGCTTAATCTGATCGGCCTGCACTATCTGATCTTCTTTCTGAGAGCCCCTTGTAAGCAACCACTTCAGAAAAAAATTTTCCCTTATCCTGCTCGATTTCTGTTCAATAATTTATTTCTTGCCCGTTTTGTAAACTTTTTCGTTTGACCCACGAAGGGGAATGCATCATCGTATTCGGTTTTAGAATAAATTCTGCCCAGAAACTTGTTTCATCTCAGATGGGTCTGGCCCATCCTGTTCATGTTCCATCAAATTGAGGGGAAATTTTCCATCTTGATCCTGAAAGTTTCCATCTTGCTGACAATCTCCGCAGGGGATTCACGTGACGGAAGCCCTCCGAAGCTCCTGCATAGCTGAGAGACGGGTCTGCGTCAACTGGTTCAAACTGGGGAGGTGGTTCTATGGCTTCCGTCTCCCTGACGCGTCCCGCTCTCGCAGGGTCTCCCTCTGGGAGCTCGCCACATCAGAGGAAGAAGTCCGCGGCGTTCTCAACCGAGGGGTCGTCCACGAGGCTGCGGGTTCAGATCACCAAGGTCGTCGGTGGCCACTCCTAGAAATCCCTGCATTTCTTCAAGATTTGTGTCTGGTTCTGTATAAATTTGAATAATGAATCATCTGTGACTACTCCCTTCTTCATCCGATGTGTGATTGTAATTGTGTACAGGAATTTTATTTTTTTTTCTGTGAATGTGAATAGAGCGAGAGATGATCATCTGTATAGACTCTGTTCGAGCAAAGTTGTAGAACATGGGATGAATGATTATTTCTATTGCAGTCAGAAGCGATGATATGAGGAGAATGACGAAGTGCCGATCCCAAATCTTGGGGTGGCCCTGAGAAGATTTCTTGATAATTCTTGATCGGGCAGGTCGCCATGGAAGTGGCGAAGAGCAGGCGAACGCAGGAGCGAGGAGGAAGACGAAGAATGGGGAGGGGGGTCGATCTACAGAGGGAGCCTTCTCCGGCCGAGGGCGCGGAGGCCGAGGCTCTGGGCGATGACGGAGGTGTGGACGGCGAACTCAATCTGGGCGTTGCTCAGAGGCCACTGCCATGGCTGTCGCTGGTGCTCCGTGGACCGGAGGATCCCCACGTCTACGTCCCTGAGGAGGACCTCCATCAGCGGCCCGTACAGCTGCCACGAGCAGTCGGCGGTGGCGGTCACGTCGGCGAGGCCGCACATGCGGGCGACGTCGAAGAGGTCCACACGCGGCGGCGCCGCCTCCGGGCGGTGGCCCACGCGGAGCGCCTCGAGGGCGGCGACCAGGCCTGCAGCGACGAAGAGATTCTCTGGGTCGCGGAGGAAGTCCCTGACCGTGGCGGAGAGGGGTTCTTGACCCAGGACGTAGACCAGGACCCTGGCAAGGAAGGAGAAGTGGATCGACTGCACTCGCCAGGCGCCGGCGCCGGCCTGGGAGCGCTTGGTCCACATGAACGACAGGCCAATCACCCTGACTTCCCCCCGGGGCAGGCGGCGGACCGCCGCCACCCACTCCGCTGCCTCGTCTGCGCGGTTGGTCACCCACGCGCTGTGCCGCCGGGGGCCGACGAGGAACGACCTGGGATTGCTCGCCGGCGGCGGCGGCGGCGCCGACCCCGACGCCATTTCTGAAGACGGAAACCAGGGAGGGTCAGGTGGCGCGCTTCTTCTGGATTCGTTTCTTGGCGAGAAAGGCGACGTTAAGATTTACAGGCCCGCGGGTGCAACGGAGAGATCGCCCCCTTCAAGTTACGGATATATATATACCTCCAAGGAACAGAGCAGAGAGAGAAGCTGCGGATTGGAGGAACCCAGCTCCGACGAAGGAAGGAACCCAGCCTCTGCTCCGGCGAGGCTGCAGCCCTCGGAAAAGCGTCCGCCGCCGGGCGGCGGAGGAAGAAGACGACGGCGAGTTCCGGTTCTCTATTTGAAGGCATTTCAGCGGCGTCCTCACCTGTTAAGTATGTCTGGTTTTACCCATGGAATCGGAAGGCCGCAGTTCCTTGAAAGAAACGATACAAAAAGATCGCAGAGGAAGAAAACGAGACGCGAGGCGGAGGGAGGGAGCGCATCGTCTTCTTCCTCGCAGAACGCCAAGCGGGGAAGGGCGCAAAACTCAGACGCCGTGCTCATCTGCATGGCCAACGCCTGCCCCGTCGACAGATTCTCGCTGACGAAAGGATCGTCTGCCCTGCAGGGGAAGCTGAAGAACTCGCCGGAGCACTCCACCGGCAGATCGAGGAGCTGCCGTGCCCACTCTGCCGCTTCTTCTGCTCTACCCGTGACTACGACGGAGTGACGGTGGTCATTGATCTGGATTTGCATTGGATTGCCCGGCGACGGCGCCGCCGGCACCGAGGACATCCACATCTGATGAAGTAATGCAGGCGTTTACGCCAACATTTCCTTGAATGAACATTTTATTGAAAATAGTAAATCTTTTTACTGAAAAAATATCATTTGATCAAAGGATATATGTATGATAAATGATAAGAGGTAAGATATTTTTATCACTATTTATACATGTGTGAATTAACATTTTGATACATAAAACTAAATTATATTTATAACCATAGAAAATTTAGTCCATGAGAGAAAATTTTGACAAATATGCAAATTACATATATTTCTCACGAATTAAAAATTAGAAATCTAGATGCTGACATGTTCATGACTTATATGGAACAAACAAGAGATCAAATGTGCTTACCAAGATTGAAACTCAATAGTTATGTTCATTCTAAGAGAATGAGTTGAGATTCAAATTTTGAATCAAATAAATGAAAAAATAGAACATTTCGAATCACAAAAATGATCAAAGGTCATTTCCACATATTATGAAAAATAGTAAAGTTTTGAATAGTTTTCTAATTTATAATGACTAATTAAAGGAAAAAAACTTCTAGAGTACAATGCCTACATCAAAAGTTAAGGCTTGGGAAGAAAGGACAACTATCTATATCGATTTACAATGAATCTCTTAAGTTTTGTTCACCACAAGATTCAATGTGAGACAAAATATTTTATTTTATTCTCTTAAGACTTTGGTGATCACGACAAGATCTATCTCAAGGTTTTAGACTCTCAATTAGGCCCTTAAGTAATTGGCTCATGATGAGAGAGGCATTTGGCAAAGTCACAAGATATTATTAGCCGATTTTAATCCTAAAATCGTGTGGTTTTTTTAAAAAATGGACTTAATATGAATATTAGTATGTATTTCATGCAAGAAATATGAAACTTTAATATTAAGGGTCCTTTGGGACTTAAAATAAATAGGTGAGGGTCTATAAAATTGTGAGAAATACACACTATTAAGATAGAGAAAACCTATGTCAACATTGATAACCTATGTCAATATAAGAAGATTAATGTTATTAGAAAGATAGAGAAAATCATGAGCAATACACAAAGAGAAAGAGTCTATAACGTAGAAAGGAGAGTCGTGAGAAAACCTATGTTAACACTCTCACAGATAACTAGAAATTAAATTTTGAAAAAAAGTAAAAACACCCAATTTACCTCCCCTCTTAAGATTTCACTCAACACCTTAGTTCTTATAAATTTAAGCATACTACACTTGTACGGTAGAGGCTTTCTTCGATTGTAAGGAGATTGATAATGATGAATGATTTCACACACATTAGCACTTATTCATTTAGGAAGATGAATGTAAGGATGTGTCAACTAATATTTCAAGTAGCACCCTTTAATGAGGATCTCATGAGACGTATAACAAAGTGAAATTTCTCAAAGAAAAACTTGTAAAGAACAAGCAATTCAAAAAGACATGATGAAATGACCATGACATGACAAGAGTGGAAATAGGATATGACATCATCTATGACATGAAATGATATCAAAAAGTAAAAATTGTATGAGTCCCATGTCACTTAGTTTAATAATAAATAGCTTGTTCCTCTCTATAATAAGGATTAGTAACCTTTGAGTTGAAACTCTTAGTCGTGAAGTGTTAGGTTATTTGTTGTCATGATGTCAACATGATTGAAGTATTCAAGTAGACAACCGTTTGACATTTGTGTTTAGGTTCTAGTCCAATATATCAGTCAAGTACAAGTATGAGTTGAGGTTTAAGGTATGAACATTATATTTACCCTATTAATTGTGGACCAAGTTGACTAGTGAGAAATTCAAGATTTTTATAGTATTTTAACACAGCTTCTAAGTGTTGATGGACTATAGTATAAAAAATTACAAGTTTTCATCCTACTTTTTTTTAAAAAAGAAAAAGATCATATTGATGAAGATAAATGAGTATAGGAGGCCATATTCTCCACCAAGGTAATGGTAATAGCCATTTAGTCTTTGGGCATCGCTACAATAGAGATACATATCATTGTCTGCTTGTGTTTGTCCACATAGGTTGACTCCTTACTTCGGTTTGCCTTGTCACTAAAACAATAGCCACATCTACAGAGGGTCTTGTGTTGGTGATGACTTTGGATTCCTTTTAGGGGGCCTTGTGCTTCATTGGCTTGTTAAGGTGGTATGGTAGGGTAGTAGAAACTTCCATGCCCCTAGTCCTTCACTTGTGAGTATTTCCTATGCTGGACGAGGAAGGAACATATGTGACAGTTTCTTATGGGGTTACCATAGATGTCCATCAGAAGGGTTAGGAGTAAACAGAAATAAGAAAAACTTGATATTTGAATACTCTAAACCCCCCCCCCATTTAACTATTAAGAATTTTGATATTTATTTGACCTAATTATGTACTTTCCAATCAGTTGATCTACTTATTCACATGGGTCACTGTATCATTACCTCATTGGTAGGATCCTCCCTCACCCACTTTGTCCTTACCCTGGTTGGTCGAGGTCAATTGAGTGTTCAATCAAGGGAGGAGGGGGGGAATTTTCTTTATCTTCTTTTCTTCTCTTTTTGTTTTCTTCTTTTTCTTTTTTTTCCTTTTTCCTTTTTCTTTTCTTTTTTTTTCCTTTTTTCCTTCTTCCTCTTTTTTTTTCCTTCTTCTTTTTTTGTGTGTTTTTCCTTCCCTTCCATGGGCTGCACTTGGCTGCAACCCTATGGGTTCCCCATCTCTCTATCCCTTGGCTCACCTTCTTGCCTCACGTCCCCTTTCACCCATCCCCTACCTCTTTCTTGGTGCCTTAGTCATTGTAAGCCTGGTTAACTTCACCTAGGGTTATCATATTGTCTTAAGGCCTATCTTCTGGGGCCTCTTCGTAACTATCTTTGATCTTCCACTCTTAGCACTTCAAGGATTGGGACTTTGTAATGAGAGGGACTCACCCCCTTCCCCATAGCCAAGAGGAAATTCAAGCGACCCGCTACTTTAAGTTTACTTCTTATGGTTTTCTAGAATTGGTCCATTCCATATTCATATTCTATATAGGAGAACAAAACTTTATCTAGGTATAGAAGAGTTACTTGATTTTTTGTGCCCATAAATATGGCATGTCCAATGTCTCTAGTCTTAAGACTCCTTTTGCTTTGGTTGGTAGGTTCTCTCTACTCCTATGTAGGCTATTTCTTGTTGTGTCAATGGCAACATTAGCTAGATAGTCAGCGACGTTGTTACCTTCTCTACATATGTGCCTTATCTGCACAATTTTATGTTGTTTCCCTTTGTTGGTTGCCCACCATCTCTAAAAGTTTCATTGATTTCAATCATTACTTGATATCATCTAGATCTCCTAGTTCTGAGGTAGGGCATGCCCAATTTCTATAGGCATAAGGCTCCTTTTGTAACCATCGGGAGGTTGCTCCATGATCTTGTAATCAAGTTTGTGTTCATGTCAATGACAATATTTGTTAAGATGTTAGCAATCTTATTACCTTCCTAGTGAATGTGTGTCACTTGTACTATGCGTTGGCGTTCCTATTAGATAATTTTTCACCACTTGAGCAATTTTCATTGATTGCATTTATTATCCTTAAGCATTTGCATCAAGGAGTATGAGTCAATTTCTAAGATGATATTTCTGCACTTCCAACTATTGGTAAATCAACAAGGCCTCTACCACTACCCTACGCTCTACTTCCATGTTAGTTCCATCCTCAAACCTCTTGTAAAATGTCAGTATCATATTTCTATCATGATCCCTGAGTATCCCTCATCCCCTTGCCTTCCCTAGGTTTTTCTCAAGCCGCCCCATCTATATTGAACTTTAGTAATCCCCTGTTAGGATTTCACCATCTAATTGGCTGAGTGATTGTGTGTCCTTTCCAACATTTCTCTTGAATTTCCCATTTTATTAATAGGGCCTATTCATGCTTTACGGTGATGCATCTTCCTTTGACCATGGGTTCTAGGTCATGGACTCATTTATTGTATTTTTATATTATTAATGCTTACAATATGTCAACATTCTTCATTATGTATTTGTTCCTTGCATTCTAGATCTCCCATAGCATACATGCAAAAGAGAGTTGTTTGATAATTATTACTTTAGATTCAATACTTTTGTTCTTGAAAAAAGCTAATAGCCATGAATGAAAGAACTTGTTCTCTCTACTTGATTGTTCTCATTTGTTGAGCAACCATCTACAAACTTCCTTTGCTCACTCGCTATCAAAGAGTATATGGGTTGTTATCTCTTGATAAGAAGATTTTTACAAAAGTTACATTTTAAGGCTATTTAGAGTCCCATTTTTTAGTAGTGTCATTTAGGGGAATTTTCCCCCAAAACAGCCTCCATAAAAAAATTAAAATCTTGGGAGGCAATGTCGAGTTCCATGTGACTTTGCCCATCCTTTAGCTTCATGTTTCTCTCTAGACCACTCTCATACATATTTGGTTGTAAATCTACCATCCATGCTCAAAGGTTATAAGCAAACATCCTCCTCTTCCACTTGGATATCCAATCCCTCTACTACATGGATGAATGTTCAGGCCTTATTTGTGTCGCCATAGTCCTTGGCCAAAATGTCTTTCCAATCCTCTAACCAAAACTATTTAACTTTCAATCTTGGTCGTTGAGGGTTGAAATTCTCTGAGTCTTTGATTATTCCTTTTTCTATTCAATTGTCCCACCAACACCATATGTCTCCTTGTCTTATTACCCATTTGAGGGTCTTTCTCATCACTAGCTAAGATTTTTTAATTTGCTCCCAACTTGTTAAGCCTTTGATTTGCTCTTATTTGAATGCCTACTCTTTATGTTTGGCTCTGAGTAGTTGACTCCATTGAGATGATCCATTATTTGCTATCCATGTTAGTTCATTTTGAGGGCTTTCATTTGGTCTTCCATTCTTCTAATTTCAAGTCCCCCTTCTTCTATGGGCCTACATACCACTTGCCACGACACTAGTGCCTCCTTTTGCCTCCCTCTAGACTTTTCTATATGAACCCGGCCATCAAATTTTCAATTGTTTTTATTATGGTCTTCAGTAGGTCATAGACTGACATAATATGTATCGGTATACTATTGACTACATGTTTGACCAGTGTAATTCTCTATGCCATGGATAATAACTTTGACTTTCATCCGTCGAATAGCTTTTTAATTCTGTAGACCAGTGGTTCAAAATATTTTACCCTTGTTCTCTATGAAAGATGGGGCCTCTAAGGTATATAAATGGAAATTCCCTCTTTCTCCAACCAGCTATGTCTTCAATAATGTCAATTTTACTTTTCTTTACTTCAGAAGAAATATAAAAATATGACTTTAGGCTATTGATCTTTTGACTTGAGTTACCCTCATATTCCTTTAAAAGGTTGCCCAAGTTTCTTAGGGATTCTTTCCCGACATTCATGAAGATAATAGTGTCATCAGTAAATAAGGCATAGGAGATGGAGGGGGGGGACTACTTGTGGACATAGTAAGGTTTCATTCTATTTGTCCTCAATAGGTTGGTAATACCCCTACTCAGAACTTCCTCTATAATAATAAACAGTGTGGAGGACAGCGAATCACCTTATTTTAGTCCTCTACTACTTTTGAAAAATTCCGTGGATGAACCTCCCAATAGTAATGATATTAGTTTATCCTTAATTAGTTCTTCTATCCATGCAATCCATTGATTGTAGAATCCAAACTTTCTTAGTACTTTGAATAAGAAGCTCTAATTTAGTATCTCATATGCTTTTTCCATGTCAAGTTTTACAATCATATTTCCTCCATAGATTTTATAATTTATAGATTGCATAATTTCTTGGACTAAGGCCATATTTACCTAAATTATCCTGCCCTTTACAAATGTTCACTATTCTTTAGAAATCATTTTTGAGAGAATTCCTCTCATTCTATTATTCATTAGTTTAAAAATTAATTTATATCTCACATTACACAAACTAATTGGCTTGAACTCAGAAAAGTGTTGAAGACTATCATTTTGGGGAATTAATGCTAGAAAAGTGGCCTTCCATGAGTTGGTAGTGCCCCTATGTTGAAAAACTCTTTTATTGTCCCACATAGGTTATCCTGTATAATTTCCCAACAAAATGTATAAAAATTAGCTCCAAATTCATTGAGACCTGGGGCTGAATCTTGGGCCATCTCTTTCAAAGTTTCTAGTATTTCAACTTTATCTAGACTCCTTATTAGCTCTAGATTTTCTTCTTCTATAACCAGCTTCAAGATAACCGTAAATAGATGTGAATGCTCAGTAGGTAAGGACTCCGTAAGTAGATCCTCATAATATTCCTTACCCCTCTCTTCCACCTTCCTCCAATCTCCATTGTATTGTCTTAGGATATTTATGTATGTGTTCTTGGATTGCTTTAATCTAAGTGATACATGAAAGAATTTAAAATTTTTATCCCCTTCCTTTAACCATTTAATTCTTGCATGCTCCTTCAACATGATTTCAATTCTCACTCTAGTGTCCTCTAGTTCCATTTTTTTTTCTTTTCAGCTCTTTCTAAGTTTCCTTATCTTAGTGATCTTGCAAGCAACTTCTAAATCCTATACAATTTTGGTTGTTGACTCTACCCTTTCATACACATTTTCAAAGATGTTTCTATACTAGTTTTTAAGTTCCCTTTTCAGTATTTTTTTAGCTTAATATTGAAGTTCTCCAATGGGCTTTTCGATTGTTCCTCGCTCCAAACCTTCTGAATGAAATCTTTTAGCCCTTCATGCCTCATCCACATAACCATAAATTTGAATGGTTTTCTTCTCCTCGTTTCCCCATTGTTGGGCACCATCATCAACAAAAGTGATCATAATCAAGAGCGTAAATGTAGTGCACTGTGTTGAGGTATAAATAGCTAAATTTTATGTTGACCAAGCATTTGTTCAACCTTTGATAAATTCTGCGATCCCCCCCCCCTCACTCCATTGCACCAAGTCATATGATTACTTATGTGTGTGGGCTCCTACTAGACCAAGGTTTGATATACAATTGTTAAAATCCTCTATTAAGTTAGGTGCCACTATGGTTCCACCGATCTTTTTTAAGTTACTCCTAATAATATTAAAATCTCTCCCTAATATCCACGGGTGATTTTCTCCCTAATTAAATTTGCATAGGTGTTCCCACAAATACTTTCTACATGAGCTATCACAAGAGGCATAAATGACAAATAAAAAAAACTAGAATTATTTGTAAAAATAAAAAGGTAGCACACTGTGCAAAGTCATCAACAAGCGAGATATCCACCAGATTCCTTCCAAAAAACCAGATTTTATTTGTTGGGTTAGTCTAGTGAAAAATCATGCCTAATTCTTTACTGATATTGTCTGCTTTTTCTTGATTAATAATAGGTTCAATTAGGCCTACATATTCAACATTATCTTTTATTATTACCTTTATTAACCAATTTTGCGTGGAATAGTTGCCAATTCCACTGCAATTCCAAATTGCAATTTTAGACGTAAAATATTGGTTCATCATCGATATCTCTTGTGAACAATATTGATTGCTCATATAACATTTCTCGTCTTCTGATTTTAGGAAGAGATTTCATTCTTTTTAGGGGGCGGTGGGGACCCTTTAGTATATCTTTTAGGTTATATGATTTATTTTTCTCCTCTAAAATTGTGCTAGTACAATTTTGCTTTTCCTTATTTTTTCAGGTTTGTCTCAACTACTATGCTATATGAGAATTTGAGAGGCGGATGGAGGAGATGCTTGCCGATTTAAAGTTACTATAAGGGGATGTAGATTAGCAACAAACTCTGAAAAGATCAGAGGATGTGATGATAGGTTTGGACTAGCCCTCATAGGTGTGTCTCCTAAAATAAGACTCTCTAAGGGGGAGAATGAACCTCTACCACTATCCTCGCTAGAAGAATTATGTATTTTGGACCTCAGTTTCTTTTTACTATTCCTTCTAGTTACGGGGAAAATGTGTGAGGATGTGGATTCATTAGAACTTAGGGAAAAAGGGCCTACATTTTCTCCCTGCTCAGAAAGGGGTTGAGGTGGGATGAGGGAGAAAGGGGGGGCTGACTGGGTTCCTAACAATCTTGTGGGGCGGCCAAGGGTAGATCAAGTTTTCATCCTACTTTACCTCTACTAGTTTCAAAAAGATTCAAGTTTACTGAACATCAAAAATTCCAATAACCTTTGTCAAACTTGTGACATCAACTACAAAGTTGAAGATGAGAAACATGAACCTTAGTTGCCTTTTGTTAAGTTTTAAGGTCTTCAACTAACTTCAAATAAGAATCATTTTAAAAGACTCCAACTTTTACACTAACATTGAAAAACTCTTGAAACTCACACTTTCCTTTTGCTTGAAATCAATGAAGTAAGAGTTAGGACACTTCCTCTTTGCTCTCATTATAAGTCTAGTCGATGTCCTTAAATGTTGAGGCCATCACTGATATTTCAAGATTACTCAAAACCCTTTTTTCATCATAAAAAATACTTGAATAATAATCTAACACATGGTACATATATAGTAGTAGTAAACTAGGTTATGAGATAGAAATCAGCTACAAAGTTATCATCTCAACTCTAGGATGATGTGATATAAAAAAAAGGACAAAATATATTTTCACTTAATTTAGAAGCTAGGTGAATCAACTCCCATCTCTAAGCAATAAGGCCACTTGGACAACTCATCAACATAAATACTACTTATGTAGCATTGACAAGTTGAGGGATGCACCTTGTGTCCTCACTAGCAAGAAAATTTTTCAAATGGGTACTGCTATATTGCCAAAAATATGAATATGTACTTTATAATTTGGCATCACATGATTAAATTATCTTTGGGTGTATGCTTACTTCATTACACAATTCATCTGATGATATATTCACCATATTTTATAACTCACTCAATGACATTTAGTAGATGTCATTTTCCATACATAATGCAATTTAACAATTATACGCTTTGATGCTAAGAGTTTGGGTCATTTTGTGTTTATTTATGCCAACATTGGGCCTTGAGATCTAACCTATTAAGAAAACCCCTTGGTCAGACACTTAAATACGGTTTAGACAGACATGATCTCTCTCTCTCTCTCTCTCTCTCTCTCTCTCTCTCTCTCTCTGTGTCTTGAATAGATGCATGCGGATGACCTAATTCGTATTATATAGGCAACCCAATGCAGTATTCGACGTAGAGCCCTAATTCTGTGTTCTTTGGACCAAGACGACCAGATCCGGGATCGGGCTGACCGAGTAGACTCCTGACGGGACGTTCCAGATGGCCAACAATGCCAGAATAAAGCGGTGGGGCCCAGCTGTCAGATTTGTGTGGGCCCCACGTCCATCCTCCGCCTGCCATTGGATGACGGACTCCGTGACATAGAGGATCATGAGCTCGGGCCCTTCCCGAACGTCCGGTACGAAACGACATGCACGGAACAGTGCGTTTCTCAAAACAAGGCCAGGTGCGGTGTTTTCTAGAATGTTCCCCTTCGGCGGCGAAGACAGCGACCGGAAGTCTCCCTCTCTCTCTCTCTCCAGTCTTGTAAACTGAGCCTATATAAACGATTCCACGCCTAGCACGTCTCTCTCTCTCTCTCTCTCTCTCTCTCTCTCTCTCTCTCTCTCGCTTGCTTTCCTCCTCTGGGAAACCGGAGGAAGAAAACAAAACCCGGTCCTAAATTATCGAGGGTAGATCATCGGTGACGATCGAATTCACGAAGGGGATCGACGAATCTTTCGTCGCGCGATCGAATTCCCAGGTGTGGACTGTCGATTGACGTCTCGTCGTCTGTCTAGGGCCAGATCTCGTCGGGGCTGTCACGATTTGGGAGCAAAGGGGAAACCCTAGGAGCTCCACGACCCCACGCAGCGACGATCATCTGGCGGAGGGGACGGAAATCGGGGTCCCTGATCCTTGGGTTCGGGGTTTGTGGAGTTTCTGTCCGCGTTCGATCCTGGACGCATTTTGATTTCCCGTCTCTGTTGTAATGGGCGCCAGTGGAGTTTGCGTGCCTGGTCCCTCAAATCGGCCCTCCTGTTCCTGCGCCTTCCCCTCCTCGTCCCCCCAGCCGCCAACAGAGACGGTCTCTACGTCTATCACGCAGACAGTGAACGGTTCCCACCAGTTCAAGATAACGGGGTACTCTCTCTCGAAGGGTCTTGGCATCGGCAAGTACGTGGCTTCTGACACATTTCAGGTTGGCGGGTATTCGTGGGCGATCTACTTCTACCCGGACGGCAAAAGCCCCGAGGATAACGCGTCGTATGTGTCCTTGTTCATTGCCCTGGCTAGCGAGGGAACAGACGTGAGGGCTCTCTTCGAGCTCACGTTGATGGATCAGAGTGGCAGGGAACGTCACAAGGTTCACAGCCATTTTGGGAGGACCCTCGAAGGAGGGCCTTACACCCTCAAATACCGTGGCAGCATGTGGTGAGCATAATATGTTTCCAAATACAAATGGCTTATCTGCGATAACTTTTCTGTTTTCCCCAACACAACCGCATTTAAATGTTCTTACGTATTTATAAATTTTTACATGTGGGACGTTTGAACGAAATTTTAACGTGCGAATGCCATCTTTTCATGTGTTTGGATGCGTAGGGAATTTCGAAATCTTTTCTAACAAGTCCTGATTGTAGTATGTGATAACTAGTGGCAGCATTTCAATATGTATGCATGGAAAGGTGACGAGTACTGATGTAACTATTGCCGTTGTTTTCAATAGTTGAGACGTAGTTTTTAGTATTCTGGATGGCGAGTAAATTGGTTCAACTTTTTATTCGCTTGGTTGCATTGCATAGCCTCTGATTCGCTTAGTGCATTTCGTGTGCCAAAGACAAAGATCTTTGGCAGGGCTGGACAGTGGGTGGATGGAGCCTATGAATCACATCGTGACAGCTTTGATTTGTTAATCCAACCAACTATATGCTGGTTTCCTAAATGATTTTGGAAGGATGGATCAACAAACAGCACATTGGCTGTGGTAATCTTTAATACACGATGCTATCTTTTTCGGTCATGAGCCTATGCCTTTTAGGTATCTGTTTTGGAAGGATGGATCAACAAACAGCTCATTGGCTGTGGTAATCTTTAAGACATGATGCAATTTTTTTCCGTCATGAGCTTCTACTTTTTAGATAGCAAACCTTGCACAGAGATTCTTATGTTTCAGATTTCTCCCATCAAACGTCAGTTTCAAATGAGCTTCATATGTTGCCCCATGATCCAGTGTACAATATTTAACTTTCCCTTTTAATTGACCTTCCTTTGTAATATTTTGCCTTCATGTTTGTAAAGTTCTTAGAGGATTATTGATGCATGAGCCATATGAAGTGGCGTATGTGTTTAGTTGGTATAATGCTTATCTTAGTGACTAGAAATCTTAAACTTACTGCTATGAAGTGGGTGGTCAACTTTTAATGATGATGAAACTTTTTTTCTGTATATGAAGTTTGTCCTCGTGTTATTATACGTAAAAAAACTGATTTCTAGTTGATTGTGTAAACTACAAGTTGAATCATTGATAAAACTGAATAATCTGATGTATCACTGGAAGTCTAATTTTCGTGAATTCTCTGGCGTTGTGTTTTGGAATCAGTACCAGTGGCTTTTAGGTTGTCAGGCTTCTGTTTTGTGTTTTCATCTCCCATCTAGTTGCTGTTGTTGTTGAGACCTTTACTGTTATTTCATTCCTTTTTACTGATAGCTCTATCTAAAGGATGGAACAAGTTTAATTCATCAAAGAATAATGCCAGTTTTTATTGTTGACCATGTGTTTGACTTGAATGTTTCAGGGGTTATAAACGTTTCTTCAAAAGAACCGCTTTAGAGACGTCAGATTACCTCAAAGATGATTGTCTCCTAGTTCATTGTAGCGTTGGTGTTGTTAGGTCACATACAGAAGGACCGAAAGTTTATTCCATACCAGTGCCGCCGTCCAATATTGGGCAGCATTTTGGGAAGTTTCTAGATAGCGGTATTGCAACAGATGTATGTTTTGAGGTTGATGGTGAGATTTTTTGTGCCCATAAGTTGGTACTCGCGACTCGATCACCTGTGTTCAGGGCACAGCTTTTTGGTCCTATGAAGGATCAAAACACAGATTGTATAAAAGTTGAGGATATGGAAGCTCCAGTTTTCAAGGTACTTTAACCCACTCTCTCTGAAAATTTCATGTGAGCTGCAACTGTTATTTTTTTATCTTTTTGCATATTTTTTCCGCAGATATACTAGACCGACACAATTGAAAAGGCCATCAGTAGAATAGGTAATTCCCCATGCCACTAGTGGAAGTGGGTTTTTGAGCTTCAGGTCAAGCTTCAACCAAGAAAATGGTGATCTGCCTACCCTGAATTAGTCTTATGTGTGCCTCTAGCTGGCCTACCTGCTCTTACCGAAATCTCGTTTGCTGGTTTGTTTGATGGGGCACTTCCTCTTTTGTGTACAATGGAGCTTCGATGGCGACCCTCTGATTAACAGAGAATCCCTTTCTCCCCATCATCTGCAGCCTCCTCGCCCTCTACTACACCAACTATGAATACAATCTGCTCTGGTGCTTCCTCCGCATCCACCACCTCATCAATTTCTCCCTTCTACCTTTCCTTCTCGCACCATCCTTCCTCTTCTGCTTCTTCTACTTCTCCTTGTTGAGTACTGCATGTCCTTTTATGATCCCAGCCCCCTCCACCCCGATCTAACACAAGTGCATTTTCAACAGTATGCCTATTCTGTCTGATTCATTAGCCTAGGCTTCTCATTTTCAGTTCCATCAATATCAGCTTCTTCCTATTTCATTTCGGACTAAGGATGGTGGCCACTACTGCTTCTGCTATCCAGCTCTCCTGGAGCCTTCCCTACTGTTGAAGCTGCGAAGTCCGCCTGAGCAGGGGCATCTTCTGCAGCAGCTACTTCTGCTTCCTCAGCGACCTCCTTGTTTGGTTCGGAAGCCCCATCTTCTGAAGCTTTTGCTTAGCCTTCATTTATTCCGGAGCAATTGTGGTATCGTCAGCTACTGCAGTGACTATTGCTCAATACTCCTTTGCTTAAAGGTCTACTCCATTAGCGACTGCCTCTAATCATATGCCCAACTACTCCTGTGACTTGCCTGATGTGAGACATCCCTTTTCACAGGATGGTATTTGCTATATGTCTCTCTTCTATGAGAGTTTTCTTCTTCGAAAAACAGTGAGGAGAGGAAATTCTACCACAGCTCTGGCCTCAACTCTCTCGCACCAGCTTCACTGTTGCAGTTAGCTTCAACTTTTGCCCCAGTGTATATGCCTCTTTTATCTGTTGCTTACCAAGTGACAATCTTGTGTCGTTGGTATAAAGCTAGAGCAGATATTGATATATTTTTTCCGGGTTGAAGTGAAGTGCCGGAGAGTCTATCAGAATATGGTTTCATTAGGCTAGCCCCTGCTAGGTCTCATCGTGTAATATCCAATCTGCCACAGTACTAACGCTCTGATGGGTCAGGAAGACACTACCTTTGTCTTGGCCAAGCGACCCGTCTCCATATTCTATTCTGAAACACTGCATTATTAAAGTCATTTCGTTAAGTTGAACCCGCATAGGAAGTCAACAGGCCTTTCAACCTCCATTTTCTCTTAATACGGCTGAATTTATTTCTTTCCATGCCCATAATTGAACTAAGGTATAGTGTGCCACGTTGCTGCAATAATGCCCATGAAAATTTCTCATTCACTAGCTATTTCAAGAATTGTTAAAAACGTTTAATATTCTGACCAAGGATGCACTGTTCTATCAAGATCCCCGTTTTGTTTTTCATTTTTTGGGATTTTTTTGGTTTTTAATAGTCTTTGTTTCCCTTTTGAAGTTCGTGTAGAGAGGTTTTTCAAATTTTCCGCGTATTAAGGAAGAAAAAAAGTGCTGTTAATCACATATTTTTACCAACTTCCTTTTGACTGGACATTATTAGGTTATTTGTGTTGTCAAGTCAGACCTCTGTGATGTCAAGTGATCCTTAATTCTTCTATTTGCAGGCTTTAGTCCATTTCATATACTGGGATTCCTTACCTGACATGGAAGAGCTTACTGGTTTGAGTGCAAAGTGGGCTTCCACAATGATGGCTCAGCACTTGCTTGCAGCCGCAGACAGATATGCTTTAGAGAGACTAAGGATACTTTGTGAAGCCAAATTATGTGAGGATGTTGCCATCAACACTGTGGCAACCACTTTGGCTTTGGCAGAGCAACATCACTGTTTTCAGCTCAAAACAGTCTGCCTCAAGTTTGTGGCATTGCCTGAAAATTTGAGAGGTAACCTCTTATTCTTCTTGCCTTGGTGTCGAACTGTATACAACTACAGGAACCCAGAACGTAGTTTAAATTATTTTAGTAGCAATTACATTTTGGTGAGAATTAGAATAATGGAAATAAAGATGATTGCTGCTTATCTTCAGTAAGTTTTTATTTTCTATTAGTATTTGGTACCTTACTTCCTCATTTGTTGCTACGTTATTTTTCATCATTGATTTCTCTGATTTTCATTCTTTGTAAGTGTATATGGTTGAAGCATAGCTTCCTATAATTTTATGTAAGTTATACGGAGAACAATATGCCACTTACATCATTGTAACTTTATATTCTAGTAGTTTATATAATTTTATGTAAGTTTCTATACTTTTAAAGGAAATGGGAGATGGGTAAGAAGAGGCTGAACTAAAGTTTTGCCTTTGTCATGGGTCCCATTCAGCTGGTGATCTCCATTAAGCTGGACAACAACCACAAATATGGATATTTCGTTAATTATGTATTGGATATCCTGCTGAAATATCCTGCTTTACTCTCTCGCTTAATTTCCCCAATTTTAGCTTTAGATTGAACCTTCCATCCAAATCGATTGGCAAAGGACAGAATATAAATTTGTGGGAGAAGTTATATCTGGGAAGCAATCACATGGAATCTGAATTGTGCCAAATACCTAATATATTCTGCCACAGCCCTTGCTATCATGGAGAGATTCATCTAAACTTATAACCTTGTGGGATATTTTTGTGGGGGTTGATTAGATCGCCAAGTGTTATATTTTATGGTCGTTCGCTTGATCTTGCTTCTGGGGTCATGCAGACTGATTTTTCGGTGCGATTTTTCTCTCTACAGCGGTCATGCAGACTGATGGGTTCGAGCATTTGAAGATCAGCTGCCCATCTCTCTTGACCGAGATCCTCGAGTACGTGGCGAAGGTCAGCGAGCACTCCGTAATCGCCTCCTGCTCGCACCCGAACGAGGTGCTTGATGGGAGCGACGCCAATGGGAGACGAGTGAAGCAACGGATACTATGATTCCCGCCGCCGAGACTGTTGCCGTTGTACATCATCTCTCTCTTTCTCTCTCTCTCTCGCTCTCTCTCTCTCTCTATCTTCTCGGCTGCCCATGTCAGTATTTTGGTGACGCCAATGAAATACTGGAAATGTTCCAATATGGTGGGATTTCCGCCATTGTTTTCTTGTGATCCAGCTCAAGGTGGGGGGGGTCCCCCAGCCCCTAATTTGGGTTTGCAATCCTCAAAGACTTTTACTCTAGACGAAGTCAACGGTCCCGCATGTAAATCATAAACTTGCGTAGCATCAGCACATTTTCTTGACGATATGATCGAATGCTAGGCAAACTTTATTTTCATTCTTAATTTATTTCCGAGATTCACCCCACATCACCTCGAAATCATGTCATGGGGCTCCGCTTATTTCCACATCTCTTCAGAATTAAATCCTTTTCCAGTCCTTTTTTATGGCACCGAGCTCTTCTTGCATGATGCAAAGGTATTCAAGAAATATTCAAGAAAAAAATTATCATTAAAAGAGGACTTAATATCTGTCACAAATATGGACACTTGAGGAGTAAAATAAGAGCAATAATCAGAGGGAGGGGGGGGGGGGGGCATGAAATGGCTGAAATCCTTGCTGGGTAGTCAGAGCTTCGCTTGAATCATCCTCGTCAGTAATCGGTTGGTGCCCAAGAGAGCTGTGGAGTCTGTCTCACTTATGATACAAAAGAATCCAAGCTGCGTTAATCTTGCGTTATCCAACTCCAACTTGCCCCCTTCTCTACCTGACGCTGTGAATGGAGGCATTCAACTGATAATTACAGCAATCTCTCTCTCTCTCTCTCTCTCTCTCTCTCGCTCTACCAATGGCAGGCGGTTTCACCATTAGCGGCAACTACTTTCGGGGCAATGTACTGGGGCTTGGGCTGCATGGCAGTCGGCCCCTCGAGAGCCTCCTCATCGGCCCTCTCGCTCTTGCAGGTTGGATTCCTTCGAGGGTAGGAACAGCTAGAAGAGGCGTACTGAATGGGGACGGCTGGGTCCCTGATGAGTTTCCGCTGCTCCTGCGTCTCCTCCGTTGCTGCCGTCGTTCTGCTCCCGTAACGCACTGCGCCGACGACCTTACCGGGCTTGGTGGCTCCACCTTTTGACAAGTCAAGAACAGCCAGAGAATCAGCAGATAGGAACACTGAGCCTGCATGGTCTGATTTTATCTTACAAAAAAAAAAAAAATTCATTGCAGTGATCCAAAATGTGCAAATGCTGAAGAACACAGGTATATATTTTCTCCTTCATATTTATCAACAAATCGATGGACGAAATCAAAGGACGGCAAGTTTAGAAAGTCATTCATGATGCCCGAAACAGGGGATCAGTTGACCCTTCAAATCAGGGAATCAAATAGGGTCAACGACTTTCCTCTAACGGTCGCCGGGTAGACATGGTCAGAATGAAACAAGAGGCAGAACTTGGTCTGTACCTTGAGCCCTTTGTGTAACTTGGATGGGAAACCTTGTCGCAGGGACTGCAGAAACGCGTTCTGGCCGCGGCTCCTCTGGTTCACTGATTAAACATCTTGAGAGGCCCTCTGCAACATCAGCTGAACCCTCCACAGCGTTCTCTGAATGCAGCACGCATGCCCTGAATAAACGCATTCGGGTTGATTATGGGGCAAACGAAGTGACAATATAATATGAGCAAGCTATTCAGTAAAAAAAAATTAAAAAAAAAAAAAGAGGTGTGCCAACGATGAAGAAGAGTGGAGCAAAAAAATACCTTGGTAAAGATGCATGCTGCCTCCCAGGCGGGGCAACCACAGCACCATTTCCGTAGTGCTCCTCAAGGTAAGCAAATTGCTTCTTGAATTGGTCAACGGCACTGTGAGGGGGAAAAAAAAATTGTATTAACAAGGAAAGATTCTTAAGCCAAGCATCTGTACAAAGACTTGACAGAATAGCAGGCAGCGGTGGTGATCAGAGATCTTCTTCACATCGAATTCGATGCCAACATCAAGAGGCAAAAAAGCTGAAGACCCACCCGGCTGGGTTCACATTGAGGTTGGCCAAAAGATCGGACTTAAAACGGGAATTCTCCGAGAATAAATTTTTATAAAATAATTCGAGGGGAATTAATTGGATTTCATTGAAAACAAGCACCCCATTTTCCCATTTTGATTTCATTTATGAGTTCAAGGTGAAATATCAAAAGGCAGAGATAAGTTCACTAATGGAGACACCATATCTACCTTGGATACATGAAACCCATCGAGTCTGTTCCCTGCAAGAACTCTTTCAGCAGCTTTGGATGATACTCCAGTATTTCTCGATAAATGAGCTCTCTGATTTCTTCTTTCGTTATCCTTCTTCTCTCAAATTCAAACTCCAGCTTGGTTACTGGCTGAGCAGAAGGTTCTCTCTCAACTTTTGCCAGGCTCTTGAAATAGGGATCACCCAGAGCCTAACACCTTGCAGAAAAACAGCTACTTTAGGATTTCATCCCATTCGCATAGAAAAAAAACATACTAAAGCATTAACCAGCTGGTGGACGGTTTGCACAGTACCTCTTCAGCAGAAGGCCGATCCTTCGGTTCAAAAGCCAACATTTTTTCTAGCAAGCGAAGAGCTAAGGGATCAACATTTGGAAACTTTTGAGAAAGGGGTACTGGTTTCTTCCTGCGCATGCTGCTCAAGTATCTCCTGGCCTTCTCATTCCTCACCTACATTGAGTACACCATCGGTCAGATAAAGCCATGGCATTGGATAGCCTCAGTTGATGAAGAGGACCCATGCTAAAGAGTATTCAGCGACAAGAAAGAGACCCTTGCAATGGCCTCTGCAGAAGGCGTCCCCAAGAGATCTGTCATTAAATCCAACTGGTGAACAACATTTTTCCCAGGAAAAAGAGGTTTCCCAGTAAGAAGTTCGGCAAAGATGCAACCAATGCTCCATATATCAATGGCCGGTGTGTACTGCAAAAGGAAAGGAAACTTGGAAGTCAGATAGCATCTCCTACGCCACCCCATATTAGAAATGGTTACAGAATTCAAATGGCAAACTCTCAACAAGAAATTGAATTTATAAAACACCACCCCTTGCCCTTCTCACTCCTTATGCGGGATGTCTTTGATTGTTAGCATAAGATGAACCTCCCTGGGCTCCCAACATGTCTTCACAGTTTGAGCGTCTAACACAGTTTGCTCCACCAAACTTAAAGGCCAACTGGTTAACAGGGATGTGAAGAAAGGCGCGCCTCTCTAATCTTTGTCACTAAACAACTGTAAATAAATGTTGCATATAAGCAGCTCAACAAACAATTTATCCTCCACGTTTTCAGTGCTTAAAATAAGCTCAAACCAAATGGCAAGTGTTGGCGTTTATGATAACAGCCAATAAAATATGATTAAAGGATCCATGGAACATTCCCTGCTGTTTTCAATTTGTAGCCCTCGTTTTTTTAACCAACTTTCCAATGTGTTGGTTAAATCTGTTTCAAGGTCCCATTAGGTATTGCTTGGAAGTCCCTCCTCCAGTGGGTCATAGATTGATGGGCCACTGTTTAGCAACAAGTTGATTAGTATGAGTTGCAAGGCCATACAGGGGTCAAATGTTCTAAGTCAATACTTCTTAATAAGATTAAAAAAATCACGCATGAATATATTATTCCCTTACTTTTCTGCATTATGTGCGACCTTGAAAAGAAATAATGAGATATTATGCCGCCCTTCTCCAGTAAAATCATCAGGAAGGCCATTAAGATGCCAAACAGACTGTCTTAGATTTGTTCACACCTATTAAAGCCTATTTATCCCATTTGAGGCAACCTGCGGCATCACCTTTATCACCTTTACAACCAATTTATGTTCCCAGGAGCACTTTGCAGCACTCATGAGCAAGTCCCATGGGTATGAACAATGGCAAACGCAGTCAAAAAAAATCAGAAGTATGAATATTAATGTGCTTCATTCTAGCACTTTTTTAGATGACGTAGGACTGGCTCTGGTCAGGTCTAAAACACAGGAGAAAAGCAATACCCACTGCACCTACTTCTGGCTTCAATAAAGAATTATATAGCTGAAGAACAGCTGTTCAATCATCAATGCAACTACCTGGATGATCCTTTCAAATGGAAATTTTATTGTATTTGGAGCACGTAAATTTCGCTGAAAGATACTGAATCCCAGTTTCGGAGGAATATTTTGCCTTATGTAACACTTCACAAAAATCTCAATCCATAATTTCCTTAGCCTAAAAACTTCCAATCAGATATTATCAACAGTAACTTCTCAACACAAAACCTGCAGAGGGGGAAGAAAGGATTAAAATTTCAAACCCTTATATGCCGCAGTGCTCAATTATCTAAAATGATATGGATATGAGGAGAAAAATATCCAAGTATACAGATAGTATACAATTTCAGAGAGTATAACGAAGCAGAAGGTCTGAAATCAAAGTCGACTGGAATATCATCATATGGTGTTATGCGACCCAGAACGGTCATACACATCCTGATTTCACCATTCTAATTCTGCTCTGTTTAGCCAAATAAGAGAAGTAAAAATACGAATAGAAAACAAGGCAAGCGATGAAATTCAACTAAAAGCCAAAAGGAATTACAGGCACTGGGTAAAACGAATGATCACTGCACATAGAATATTTAACTTCCTTATTCTTTGGCGCGAAGACAATAGAAAGCCAATCACCTTTGAGAAAAAGGATCCACAGAGCTCCGGAGCTCGGTACCATCTTGTTGCCACATAGTCCTGCAAGAAAAGGCCTTGGCATGTGTAAAGTGAACAAAGAAACCTTACAAATGCTAGTAAATAGATGAATGCTTACCGTCCAAAATATGGCAGTCGGCGTATCATTGAAAGCCACCCTTGCTAGGCCAAAGTCACAAATTTTGAGTTTACAGTCGGAGTTTGCCAGAATGTTTTTTGGTTTGAGATCTCGGTGAAACACATTAGCTATATTACAACAGAAGAGGAAGAAAAAAAGTATATTAGAATAATCTATAAAAATTAATGACTAGGTGAGTATGCAGCTGAATAAGTAAAACAAAAAAACAAACTGTTAGGGACAGATATGTCGAATATGTACAAGGAGCCAAGTAAGATTAGAAATCCAATCCGAAACCAGTGGAAACATAAGTACCTGTGTGTATATATTTCAAACCCCGAAGCAGCTGATATAAAAAAAACTGATAGTGTTCAGGGGTGAGGTCATCATTTGCTTTGATAACTTGATGTAAATCAGCCTCCATTAGTTCAAAAACAACATATATATCTTTAAACTCCCGTCGTGATGGAGGAAGAAGGATATGCTTGATTTCAACAATGTCAGGATGCCGAAGGAGCCTGAGAAGTTTAATTTCACGAAGAATCCGAGTTGCATCAGAGGCATGTTCGAATATGTCATTTATCTTCTTAATGGCAACTTTCTCCCCAGTACGTGTGTCCAGTGCAGAGCAGACAACACCATAGCTCCCTTTGCCTATCACTTCCTCTATTTTATACCTACTACCCTCACCATACTCAGTGAAAAATTCAACCTCGGCAGGAGCCTACATCATGAAAATTCAATAATCAATTCAAGAACAAAGGTAAACGTGTTAAAGGTAAGGGGAATTAGGTTCTAGAAAAAATATGTGATACAAAGAAGCTGCGGTAAAAACACATGAACACCACATGCTCATACCTCTATTCATCATGCAAAAAGAAATTTAAAAAATAATGAGCAAGATCAAGACTGAGTCCATTTCAAATAACTTTGACTTCTTACACATTCAGAAACTGAAACAATCCCATTAGCGTTATCAACTAATTCCACACCAAAAGGCCACCTTGCTCAATTCAGAAAGTGAAGCAAACACACAAAATCAACCATCCCAAGTCCAATAGATAAAGAAGTTCCACGCAGAAAGCCAAATATTTATGCCAACATGAAGCGTTCCAAAGCCATATCACATACATATAACAATCAGATCTGATGCGCAAAGCATCATTCATAGTTGTTGAGATGACCAAGCAGAGTAAGACTTGGCTGAGTCCGTTACAGTCTAGATAACACGGTGTAGAGCCTAAGAGATGAATAGGTCCATTATGTATTTTGACTACAAAATTTGATAAAAACATTTATAATATCATATTGGGATTGGATTTAATATCCAGTTAACTAAACCCCATTCATGAAATATTCACACCCTCGTAAGAAATGATATACATTAAAAGTTCCTTAAATAGTGAATCAATATTGCCCCCTTTATCACTATATTTTACACGATGGTTATCAGAACCATTTATGACCATCCTATTGGTACCTTTATGGAACCTATTCTGATACCAATTTGTTCTGAGTTTCATAATCCTATTTCCTACCTTATTGGCTATCATGCGTCATCTAATGGGACATTTTACAGTGTATAACACTTGCAACTGTTGATGTCGAAGACAAAACCAGGCTCTCATTCAAAATGCATACTTCAACCCATACTCAATCATAAATTGATGCAAGATTTATCAAGCACTCTTTTTATACGATGTTTTTCACGAATAAAAACGTCCTTAAAGATGTATAATTCAGTAATAATAAGTCAACATCTAGTATTACTGAATAAATCTCCCGATAGTTCACAAAAGGTGACAGACAAAGCTACCACAACACCAACACAACCTGGGTGAGGATCCCACAGGCTAACCAGACAAAGCAACTATTCCTCCTATAGAAAACCTTGGAATTTATGCATCATCAACCATCGTTCCGGATCATTATCCCATGCAGGGCTACAACCCATCTAGAATTTGACATGAACATACTACAATAAGACCACAAACCAGTCAGATTGACAGATATCATCGCGCAATTGATAGTATAAAATGCCCTTGCAGGCATATAAATACTCTCCAATCAGAACATTTTGACTGGCACACAAGAAGGATTTACCGATTTAAAAGGTGTGCACCGAATCCACAAATTTCAAGAGAATAGTCCCATAAATTGGAAGTCCTTAAGACATACGATTTTGGAAGTTCGCGGATGTTTCTAAGAGATAGAAAGCCGAGGAATAACTCCGAGCGAATTAGTGAGATCAGCCCAACCGTAGAACCGGAAAACTCCAGTAATTCTTTTAGATAACATAAATTGCAAAAGAAACAGAAAACCGAAAGCCGAACGTCGATCACCGAGCAGATTAAATGAAGAATCAAAGGTAGTTTCTCCTACCTTCCGCCGCTGATGCTCCGACTGCATCTCCTCCTCCTCCTCCTCCTCCTCCCCCTTCCGCAACTCGCACCAGATGAGGGAGGGCACAGAGGAGCACTTGGGGGAGGTGCCCTCCAAATCCGGTCAAAAACTAGGTACGAGAACAAATTCCAGAGTAGATCAGAGGAACTACCTGCCCTCTCATTCCAACCCCTTGCCGGTCTTCCAGACCTCTTCTCTGGTCGTTCCCCTAACCCAACCCCTCAGAAGGAAGCACAATCTGTGGGAGGAAACCGAGGAGAAGTTGAATGGCAGTCGAACGCAGGACACGGGTGGATGGCGTAGAAACCCACAAGAGCCGCGCAATGGTATAATCGCTGGAACAGAAGACGACAAGTAAAACGAGAGGACAGCACCCTGCGGCCGCAGCTTCCGCCGAGTGCCTGGGAAAAAGAAGAAGAAGAAGAAGAAGAAGAAGAAGAAGAAGGGGAGGAGAGAGAAACAGCCCCGGCGGCTGCACTCGGAAGCAGACGTCTAAGAAACCACAAGAAAGCCGGCAACAGAGAGAGAGAGAGAGAGAGAGAGAGAGTTGGAAAAACGACTGGCGCCCTCTTTTCCATGTCTTCAATCAATAAGAACACCAAAAGCAAAATTCGAACGGAGTAGTGGGCATTCGATTTTGAGAAGTATTATTCATAATTCATAAAAAAGGGAAAACCTTTGCCCGCCGCAGAAGCCTCTTACGTAGAGATAATCACCCACCCCCACTCAGTTCTTTCATAATGAATAAAAGAATCGAACTTTATTTAATTTGTGGCCCAGTATTTGAATCGCGGATGCTTAAAAATATTTTTATTTAATGTATTTTATGTGGGCAGATGGAATTCAGCGCTCTCCCTCTGGATTTATTAATAAATTGAGAGAGAGAGAGAGAGAGAGAGAGAGAGGAGGCACGTCAGCGCTTCGGACCGCAGACTTTTGGCCGCTGCCAGGCGGGCCCCACAGCCTTAAGCGCAATTTTACTGCAGGGGAATAAAAAATAATAGGAACGATCATCAGATCACATAAAAAATATAAAAAATTGGAAAAAATAGAGGGAATAATTGATCAGGAAGACCAACCATCCGTACCAGATGAACGGCGGAGATCATCGCACCCGGACACTCCGGCCCACTGGCGTCCGTCCACACTCGCCTCTCCCCCATCTCTCTCTCTCTCTCTCTCTCTCTCCCGATCTATCTATCTCTATCTATCTCTATCCATCTACCGATCTATTCCGGTTCAGTCCATGGCTGTCTTCAGCTGGCAAAGCAAATGAATACGACAAAGCCACTCTCTAGAGAGAGAGAGGGCCTTTACGACCGAGGTGAGCGGTCTTGAGGGGAGTGCTTGACGTGGACGTTCAAAAGACGTCTGTCGGCAGGCCCGGAGGGGAAACGGAGCCTCGTGTGGACCCCACTTCCTCCTTGCCCAAATATCGGTCAGAGCGCAAAATCGGCGAATCAGGGACGACGCCAAGAGAGCCACGTGGCGAGCCCGCAGGCCTTTTCCTTTGTCCCATGCATAAGAATGTCTATTTAGATTGATTCTCAAAAAAATTCATTACGCTCACGGGTGCCGCCTGCATTCATCATTCTCACAAGATATATAAAGTGACCCTTTTTTCGTAATTTCCACAACCCACTTGCAAAAGTTGCAACAAATTCTTTCAAAATATAATTATCTTTCATAAATTAAATTCACCTCAAAAGTCAAAAATAAATGTCCTCAAGTCAACTCATCCCTTATCAGGCATAGCACGAGATCATAAATCTACCCTTATACTGCATAAAAAAAAATCCTCAAGTCAACTCATCCGCTATTAGGCATAACACAAGATCATAAAGCTACATTTATACTGCATAAAAAGTACAATTCTTCAAGTCAACTCATGCCCTATGAGGCATT